>NQII01000976.1:38054-174757 GCA_002778355.1 Clitarchus hookeri | reverse complement strand
TAGTATTCACTCTTTACGAATTACGAGAACTAAAACATAGTTTTATTCCCGAGATGCTAGTCCACCATGCAGATTTATACCACAATACAAATTCCAGCAAATACACGCGCATAGTCGAGACATACAAGGAAAAACTTCACAAATGCGAAAAAAAAAATTTATTTCAGCCAGTGCATTACGAAGTCGATGAAATTTTTGAGTTATGTTATACACTTTATAATGTAGAAAATTAATTCTATGTACATTTTTTTTTGTAAATAAATACTGGCTCGAACTCCACCTTTTTTTTAAATATAAAATAATCAAACGTGAAAATTTTTATTAATTCCGGCGAAACCAAAGATACTTTGTGATACTGTGAAACTAAGAAATAAGGTGGAAAAAACGATCATTCTCCACTTGCTCATACGTCAAACATAAAACACATCTATATACACACACACAGAGCCCGAAATATCCCAATTGCAGGCGAGACTGATAGACGCATCAAAAAACTATTAAGACAAAAGCATACTTCAAAAAGTGGTCACGAGTCCCATTATAGAAGTAAACGAAATGCACGTGCAGTCGTAATCTGAGCTCGCGCTGCACCAGGTGTTGAATTGGACTTTGCCCTAGCACACTGACTTCCGGTGGGAGGCTTGTCGCTCCAGCAGCTTGTTTTATTTCTCACGCAAACCAATTTTAATTCATTGGATAATAAACACAGATATCTACACGCACAAGTCAACACCAGGGAAGACCCATGTTCAAGGGGACCCGGGTTCGATACTCAACACGTTCGGCCCGAATTTATATTTTAAAAATCACTCCATGGGTATGCCGGGATGGTTTCTTGGTCGAATCCTTACTTGTTTCCGTTTGCCCTCGAAACTAGCTCTGTCTCAAAATCGTATAAAATTTACTTTTATTATTATTCTAGGTTGCACATCACCTAGATAGTGTAAACTCGCGCTACTATTTTATGAGAATCTAATACAGTCACGAATACTACATATTTGTGTGTGTTTATTATAAGAGGAAGAGGATTGCGCCATTTTCTCTCACGTCGAATCGACAGCATCAGGCTTTCAGAATCACAAGCCATCCACGTTTCGAGGGCAGAAAACATTTTAAAAAATTGCAACACGTAATGCAGACAAATGNCGAGCCATCCACGTTTCGAGGGCAGAAAACATTTTTAAAAATTGCAACACGTAATGCAGACAAATGTGTACCTATTAACTTAAAAAAAATCACTGTATTAAGCACAAAGACNGTGTTTATTATAAGAGGAAGAGGATTGCGCCATTTTCTCTCACGTCGAATCGACAGCATCAGGCTTTCAGAATCACAAGCCATCCACGTTTCGAGGGCAGAAAACATTTTAAAAAATTGCAACACGTAATGCAGACAAATGTGTACCTATTAACTTAAAAAAAATCACTGTATTAAGCACAAAGACNTAAAAATTGCAACACGTAATGCAGACAAATGTGTACCTATTAACTTAAAAAAAATCACTGTATTAAGCACAAAGACTTCTTTGTATCAGCAATTTCAGGCATACCGAGATACCATTTTGCATTTTACAGGTATTTAAAGCTACCATTCCGTACACTATGCTTGTTGGCCAGTCTGATAACTCTAGGAATATATACCGAATCGGGTCATTATTATTCCCTTCGTAATACAACGAACGACTCCTTTCATCCGCTGTTGCATATACAGTGGCTTACATTAATATTCGGCCACCGATGATTATCGCAGTTTCATGGCCTTATGTTGCATTAGAAATGAAGATAAACATAAAACGTATTGCACAATCATTCGTGTGTGCTTTAAATTTAATGCATTAGTAGCTAATCACTGAAATGAGCAGTGGAAGTTAATGAAACATAATATTTTGTCCTCGGGTGCTGCATAAGTACGCCACTTTAAAATTCGGCCAGTTGTGGTGGACGCATGGCATAGGAACGATGCACATTGTGTTCGTACCTCGTGTCATTCCTTGCACGCTCCCTGCGCTGAGAGGTTGTATTGGGTAGTTCTGTTGGCTGCGTCAGTCAGGAAAATGAGACGTAGGGGCAAGAATACAACGTTTGAACAGCGGCAGTTTGTAATTTTTCATCATGTAAAGAAGAAATCTCAACGAGAAATTACGAGAGTGATTGAATCTGCTGAGGTCCACTGTCAGAGACATCATAAGAAGGTTTGAGAAGGAAAACAGAAAAGATTCGGTACCTCAAAAATGACAGTCAAATAAACTAAGCGAGAGAGAAGAACGTCTAGTAATCAGGAAAATAAAGAAAGGCCCGAAAATTAGTGCTTGCAAACTTACCACGGAGGTACTCAATGAATGTGGAAAGAATGTCCATCCAGAAATCATACGACGAGTTATCAGAATAGCAGGATATATTGGCAGGGTACCTAGAAAGAAACTTTGTATTTGAGGTGAATAGAAGAAAACTACTTAAGTTCGCAAAACACCACGCTGACAAAGACGAAAGCTGGTGGTAAGATGTTATTTTTGCTGATGAGACGAAATTGAATGTGTTTGGTTCTGATGGCAGGGTAACAGTATGGCGCAGGCCAAATGAGGGGATAAGTCCGGGAACATACAACCTATTGTGAAACACAATGGAGGTAATATTATAATCTAGGGCTGTTTATCATCAGCAAGTGTTGGAGATGCTGTACATGTCTATGTAACAATGAAAAAAAAAAAGACTATCCCAACATCCTGAAAGCAAACCTACACAAGAGTGCTGATAATCTGGGCACTAGGAACACGTTTAAGTTCTACCAAGATAATGACCCAAAACACAAGTCGTACATTGTCAAGAGTTGGCTTTTGTATAACTGTCCCAAAGACATTAACACACATCCACAATCACCCGACCTGAATCCCATAGAAAATCTGTGGGATGAACTCAAAAGAAGACTGCATACTAACTACAACAATTACGTCAACAAAAGAATTGGAGAAAAGGTTTAAGGAAAAATGGAGTAAGATTGCCACCGAATGTACCAGGTAAATAATAGCTTAACAGAATGGCCATGATATCAGGTACTAAAAGACTGTGTATTTAGTTTGCAAAAAGGATTATGTTTGTGTTAGAATGATGATGGCCGAATATTAAAGTGGCGTACTTATGCAGCATGGGATGAGAAAATAATATTGTTTGTTAGTTGCATTGCTCATTTCCGTTATTGGCTAATGCTACATTTCATTTAAAGCAAACAGGAATGATTGTGCGATTATGTCCCATAAATGTTCGATGGTATTCATGTCGGGCGATCTTGGTGGCCAAATNCGATTATGTCCCATAAATGTTCGATGGTATTCATGTCGGGCGATCTTGGTGGCCAAATCATTCGCTGGAAGTGTCCAAAATGTTCTTAATGCCAATCGCGAACAGTTGTGGCCCGGTGACATGACGCATTGTCATCCATAAAAATTCCATCGTTGTTTGGGTANGCCTTATGTTGCATTAGAAATGAAGATAAACATAAAACGTATTGCACAATCATTCGTGTGTGCTTTAAATTTAATGAATAAGTAGCTAATCACTGAAATGAGCAGTGGAAGTTAATGAAACATAATATTTTTNTAATCACTGAAATGAGCAGTGGAAGTTAATGAAACATAATATTTTTTCCTCGGGTGCTGCATAAGTACGCCACTTTAAAATTCGGCCAGTTGTGGTGGACGCATGGCATAGGAACGATGCACATTGTGTTCGTACCTCGTGTCATTCCTTGCACGCTCCCTGCGCTGAGAGGTTGTATTGGGTAGTTCTGTTGGCTGCGTCAGTCAGGAAAATGAGACGTAGGGGCAAGAATACAACGTTTGAACAGCGGCAGTTTGTAATTTTTCATCATGTAAAGAAGAAATCTCAACGAGAAATTACGAGAGTGATTGAATCTGCTGAGGTCCACTGTCAGAGACATCATAAGAAGGTTTGAGAAGGAAAACAGAAAAGATTCGGTACCTCAAAAATGACAGTCAAATAAATTAAGCGAGAGAGAAGAACGTCTAGTAATCAGGAAAATAAAGAAAGGTCCGAAAATTAGTGCTTGCAAACTTACCACGGAGGTACTCAATGAATGTGGAAAGAATGTACATCCAGAAATCATACGACGAGTTATCAGAATAGCAGGATATATTGGCAGGGTACCTAGAAAGAAACTTTGTATTTGAGGTGAATAGAAGAAAACTACTTAAGTTCGCAAAACACCACGCTGACAAAGACGAAAGCTGGTGGTAAGATGTTATTTTTGCTGATGAGACGAAATTGAATGTGTTTGGTTCTGATGGCAGGGTAACAGTATGGCGCAGGCCAAATGAGGGGATAAGTCCGGGAACATACAACCTATTGTGAAACACAATGGAGGTAATATTATAATCTAGGGCTGTTTATCATCAGCAAGTGTTGGAGATGCTGTACGTGTCTATGTAACAATGAAAAAAAAAAAGACTATCCCAACATTCTGAAAGCAAACCTACACAAGAGTGCTGATAATCTGGGCACTAAGAACACGTTTAAGTTCTACCAAGATAATGACCCAAAACACAAGTCGTACATTGTCAAGAGTTGGCTTTTGTATAACTGTCCCAAAGATATTAACACACATCCACAATCACCCGACCTGAATCCCATAGAAAATCTGTGGGATGAACTCAAAAGAAGACTGCATACTAACTACAACAATTACGTCAACAAAAGAATTGGAGAAAAGGTTTAAGGAAAAATGGAGTAAGATTGCCACCGAATGTACCAGGTAAATAATAGCTTAACAGAATGGCCATGATATCAGGTACTAAAAGACTGTGTATTTAGTTTGCAAAAAGGATTATGTTTGTGTTAGAATGATGATGGCCGAATATTAAAGTGGCGTACTTATGCAGCATGGGATGAGAAAATAATATTGTTTGTTAGTTGCATTGCTCATTTCCGTTATTGGCTAATGCTACATTTCATTTAAAGCAAACAGGAATGATTGTGCAATATGATTTATGTTTATATTCATTTCTAATGTAACATAAGGCCATGCAACCGCGATAAACATAGGTGGCCGAATATTAATGTGAGCCACTGTACTTATAAATATTTCCACGCCCACGTACACAGTGGTCAATTAATGTTAAAGCATTTTGGGAGGAAAAAAGCTAATAGAATATTCGACCCGCTCACATCTGCAAATGCGAGTGTAAACCTCCTTTCATGAATAAAATATTTAACCCTTGTTGCGAAGGGAAAACCTAAGACATTTTTGCATCTAATTTGTATATGTATATATATATATATATATATATATATACATACATACATACACACACACACACTGAGGCGACAAAACTCAAGCGATACCTCCTAATATCGTGTCAGACCTACTTTTGCCCGGCGAAGCGCAGCAACTCGACATGGCATGGACTTAACAAGTCTTTGGAAGTCCCTGGCAGAAATATTAAGTCATGCTGCCTCTATAGACGTCCATAATTGCGAAAGTGTTGCCAGTGCAGGAGTTTGTGAACGAACTAACTTCTCGATTATGTCCCATAAATGTTCGATGGTATTCATGTCGGGCGATCTTGGTGGCCAAATCATTCGCTGGAAGTGTCCAGAATGTTCTTCATGCCAATCGCGAACAGTTGTGGCCCGGTGACATGACGCATTGTCATCCATAAAAATTCCATCGTTGTTTGGGTACATGAAGTCCATGAATGGCTGCAAGTGGTCTCCAAGTAGCTGAACATAACCCTTTCCAGTCAATGATCGTTTCAGTTGGACCAGAGGACCCAGGCCATTCCACGTAAAAATAGCCCACACCATTATGGAGCCACCACCAGCTTGCACAGTTCTTGTTGACAAATTCGTGGGGTCTGCACCACACTCGAACCCTACCATCAGCTCTTACCAACTGAAATCGGGACTCATCTGACCAAGCCACGGTTTTCCAGTCGTATAGGGTCCAACCGATATGGTCACGAGCCCAGGAGAGGCGCTGCAAGCGATATCGTGCTGTTAGTAAAGGCACTCGAGTTAGTCTNAAGCGATATCGTGCTGTTAGTAAAGGCACTCGAGTTAGTCTTTTGCTGGCATAGTCCAGTACCGCCAAAGTTCGCCGCACTGTCCTAACGGACACGTCCGTCGTACGTCCCACATTGATTCCTGTGGTTATTTCAAGCAGTGTTACTTATCTGTTAACACTGGCCATTTTGTGCACACGTCGTTGGTCTCGGTCATTAAGTGCAGGCGGTCGGCCACTGCGTTGTCCATGGTGGGAGGTTATGCCTGAAATTAGCTATTCTCGGCACACTCTTGACACTGTGGATCTCGGAATGTTGAATTCTCTAACCATTTCCGAAATTGAATGTCCCATTTGTCTAGCTCCAACTACCATTCCGCGTTCAAAGTCTGTTGATTCCCGTCGTGCGGCCATAATCACGTCAGAAACCTTTTCACATGAATCACTTGAATAAAAATTAAAGCCCAACCAATGCACTGCCCATTTATACATTTTGTATTCGATACTGTCATCTTTATATTTGAATATTGCTATTCCATGACTTTTGTCACCTCAGTGTATATATATTATACTCACGCGCGCGCACGCGCACACATGAAGCCAAGTTAATGTAAGAGAAAACACGCCACCCATNATTCTCGGCACACTCTTGACACTGTGGATCTCGGAATGTTGAATTCTCTAACCATTTCCGAAATTGAATGTCCCATTTGTCTAGCTCCAACTACCATTCCGCGTTCAAAGTCTGTTGATTCCCGTCGTGCGGCCATAATCACGTCAGAAACCTTTTCACATGAATCACTTGAATAAAAATTAAAGCCCAACCAATGCACTGCCCATTTATAGATTTTGTATTCGATACTGTCATCTTTATATTTGAATATTGCTATTCCATGACTTTTGTCACCTCAGTGTATATATATAGATATATATATATATATTATACTCACGCGCGCGCACGCGCACACATGAAGCCAAGTTAATGTAAGAGAAAACACGCCACCCATTACATAAATAGGGGGGGGGGAGGAATTGCCCAGTAACGAACTAAGATAATACACTTCATCTTACATATTTATATTTCCGAATCGAAGCGATATAATGAGCTAAAAAAAAAACCTAGTATTTTAAATTTTATTAATCCTGAACCTTCACAGGAAACGTCTATGTCCACACACCAAAAACCTGACCATTGGAAAAACAATAAAATTAAATAAAAACCAGTCCCCTAAAATATCTTTTTTTTAATTACAGAGTAAGCGTTATAATATCAGAGCTATATACCAATTCTAAAATAGTACCCAGTTATTTATGANTTTTTTTAATTACAGAGTAAGCGTTATAATATCAGAGCTATATACCAATTCTAAAATAGTACCCAGTTATTTATGAACGTGCAGAGATGCATATGAATGTTGGCAATGTTTCAGCCCAGGCATGCCAGTGTATCACATAGACATACGAAAGATACATTTTCGAAAGGTCAGTAGCGAGAGATAAATCACCCATTATCGGTGTTTATTTTTGCGACAAACTTTGTGCACCTCCATCATTCCCAGAAAGAGTTATGATGCTTGCTAGCATACTTGCGCCCCATCATCCCCTCGTAATGCCACGAAGATACAAAATCTCGTATAATACAAGTACATAAGCAATAGATTCACATAAATAATTTTAAAAATACTTATTTTTACGCACATGAGGTTTATTACTAATGCAAAATTAAAAAANATAGATTCACATAAATAATTTTAAAAATACTTATTTTTACGCACATGAGGTTTATTACTAATGCAAAATTAAAAAAGTATCAGGCTGCAGGAGACATTACTCAGGTAAGAAGGCCTACCGCAATTTGCGAAAATATGAAGATTTGNAAAAAAAGTATCAGGCTGCAGGAGACATTACTCAGGTAAGAAGGCCTACCGCAATTTGCGAAAATATGAAGATTTGGACAAACCAGTTCAGGCTCCCCATCGAAAACGGCACCCCAGGTCGATTTTGCAACAATGACCTCTTCTATGGTGTCACATAAGAGAAGAGGGGGACTGCCGTGGCTGGAGCTCTCGATTCCCATCACACATTTTCGCACAGGAGGTCCACCTCAACACCAGCCCATCCTTCATTCGGCCTCTTCCCCCCAACACGACGAGACAAGTTCNAGCTGCTCCTCGACCAATCCAGCGTTGCGGCAACTTCTCGTTCAGGTATCTGCGAACAGCTAGGTTTGGGAAGGCGCATCATAAAGGAAACATCAGACCTTCCCCTTCACATTGACGTGTCGAATGCGAGCTCGCTACCCCCTCGCCACCTCAAACCGAGAGTTACGAACGCTATCCAAACCGTAACACCGGACATGCTGACAAGAGCGTGGAACGAGTTTGATTATCCAGTAGATGTCGTTCGGGCGGCTCATGGTGGTCACATTGAACATTTATGAATGTATGGTAAACAAACTTCACGGTTCCGCGGTTCATTTGATTGGTCAATCAATGTTGTAGGTTGTTTGGTTTTCAAAGTTGGGGTATTATTTTATACTCAGCCTATATTTTTACACCGAGGGTTTATGTTTTCATATTTTTAATATACCTCAACCGATCATTAAATGTTACGTTTTGTAAACACATGAAATATGTCAAGTACTATTATTCGAATACATAGGTATGTCGGTCCTCATATAGAACTCATTAAAATACCAAAGACAAGAAAACGCTTGGTACTTCACAGAAAAAAAAAACACTTGCAGTGTTATCAACACAATTCCATTTCTGTTTACTGAGCCATTGAATTCACACGCACTGTTTAATGGCCACAGTTCTTCCTGACTGTAATTCTAACCCAGATAATCTTGGGAAAAATTGGGTTCTGGATTAAATGTGAAAACGCAATTTCGTTAACTTATATGCATTGTAAGCGATAACGATTAAATTGTTAGTACTCTGCTGTAATTAAAACCATAGACATATAAATTCTCATTTTACAAGAGAAATAAAAAATAGTCAATTTTTCTTATTTTTAGATATAAAAAACTGTGTGTGTGGACGGATGTTCAAGCTTGCGCCGACTGATAATTATAGACTGGTCACGGTTAACCGAACACTTTTGGAATTAACCTTCGAGAAATGTCACTGCCCCTACCTTAGTATATTTTTAACGGGCACACTGGCCGGCATGCGCCCAGTAAAGTTGGTAACGACGGAGGGAAAGAAGTTGCGTGTTACACGCAGAATTAAAAGTGTTATGTAAATATTTATGAAAACTAAAATCATCTATTTTTCTTTCTATTTCCTTAATGTAGGAAAGAGCCTAAGAGCTAGCAAATTTGTGAAATATAGTATTTCTTAACAATATTACAGTTTTACTAGACCGACGCATGAATAACGAGATCATTCCTATAGAAATGTTAATTTTACATATGGTGGATGAAGAGACAAAGTGCATATAAGAAGATCTTAAAAAGGGGCTTCCAAACGTGCTCAGTTTACCGTGAAAACCCACAATGGAAATATGATATAAAAATCTGGAACAGTTCGTTCCAGCTATTGAATTCTTCGGCATCTCCTTTTCTCATATGTGATGGAACTGCAGTGCCGGCAATTTACTTACACGTAATAGGCGCAGTCAAAAACTAATTTTTTCATTTGGCATACGCCGTTTCTGTGAGAATTCTGATAAGCCTAACAATAGTGTTGCAAACATAATGAATGTCAAGTACAAATGTATTTTGTGATACGCAACCAAGTAAAAAAAAAAACGCACATCATTTGAAAAAAAAAACTTGAGGGTTCCACCTGCCTGGCGCTTGAACTGCGTTGCGGTGTGTTTGAAACCTGGTGTTTTAACGAAACTACTAAACATGCCCTCAGTATGTTTACCTAGGAAAAGACGCCATGCCCCAGACGAGGACAGCTGGTACTTTAAAGTTACCCCGTATGCTGTAAATATTATTTTAGACCCCTCCAATACAGTTAAAGACGGCTTTTTTCAGACTGTCGTATCTTAAAACATACTAGCCGGACAAGAGTCAAACTACGGTAGGAGCCTGTATTGAACTTTGCTATAGACTTTTCATCAATAAAATGATAGGGTCACCGCTGAAAGAGCCATAGGTACACGCAGAACCACGATAACACCGCACGCGTAGCGGCGATGTCGCTCTTGTAGCGCGTGCCAGTGTAACCCTTATAGCTCTCGCGCTTCTACGCCAAAAAAAGGAGAAAAACTATGCAGGCAGGCGGGACCCTTAAACATGCAAAACATTTTTCCTTATATCTACTCTGAAGCTTTCTGTAGTTTTACGGCGGTTCTAAACGCGTTTACGAGCGCGGAGCAATCGATACTTTTCAGACAGGGCAAAATTCTGAACATGCACGCATTTAAAGAGAAAACTTTCCAAACTGCAACGATTTGGCTGACGACGGGAGAAAATAAAAACACAATCTATTTTAACTGACAGCAATTTTTCATATGAACTTGGATGGGGAGAACACAAGAGTCAAGAGTATTAATATCTAAACAGGAAAAACTATCAAAATCACAATCAATCACCATTAATGCACGAAATCAAATTGTATGTATCTAACTAAACATTGTTCACCAAAATAGTTATTAGTTGGTTTATATTTGCTGAGTATATACGGTGGACTTTTAAGCAGTTGATTTAACCAGCAGGTAAATTCAAATGGACGTGTTTTATATTCATGTGGAGAAAGTATAAACAACTGGCTTTAAGTAGAAACTCAGGGCTCCGTCTCTATACCGACTGCTATGCTAGTGCCCAATTATTAATAAAATATAAATATGTTCTTAACTTTTTTCAACAAGCAGATAACACACAATTAAAATGACGCACGAAAACATTAAACAACTCGTAAAATGTAAGTTTTCTATAATCGTACATTGTGAGTAGTTCCTATAAACCCGAAAATTAAGTAGTGACTATAGAGTTTAAATGCAACAATCTGTTTAGAAAAGATACAGCATTGTCGCTACAAATACTTGTTCTACAGAAGAATGAATATCCTAAACAGAGGACTGTTTATAGCGGGGGTTTTTTTTTTTTTTTTTGCTGAATTGACACTTTTCAAAGACCACATTTATGTGTAACAACAAATCTATATGTGGGCAACAAAATATATTTAATTCCNAATGACGCACGAAAACATTAAACAACTCGTAAAATGTAAGTTTTCTATAATCGTACATTGTGAGTAGTTCCTATAAATCCGAAAATTAAGTAGTGACTATAGAGTTTAAATGCAACAATCTGTTTAGAAAAGATACAGCATTGTCGCTACAAATACTTGTTCTACAGAAGAATGAATATCCTAAACAGAGGACTGTTTATAGCGGGGTTTTTTTTTATATTTTTTTTTTGCTGAATTGACACTTTTCAAAGACCACATTTATGTGTTACAACACATCTATATGTGGGCAACAAAATATATTTAATTCCATTTCTGTACCGAAAAGATTTACATTAAAATATTAAAATATTCCATAGTTAAACAGACAGTTTGTTTGACATTACAGCGAGAACCATATGACATGTGTTCGCTGTTCCCCACTACGCCTGCCACAACCACGGGGCTTGAAGGTGCACTAAAAAAAAAAATACTTTGATGTTTTAAACATACAGATATATGTAAGCAATACACATTGGCGATATATAATCGTTGTTTGGTGGCAGCGAAAGCTTGTGCATCACTCCCACGTGACAAAACCGATATGACACGACAATTCAACACAGCGTGGTTCAAATCCCACCACTATGATCAGGTGCTCGTAAGGACCCCACGCGTACAACTGTGCGACGTAAAACACGACACTAAAGCACACAAAACAAAGCGAGACAAATAGTTTGGCGACTCATCGCTAGATGTAATCTGTACTGCGTGACGAAGGAAACAAATCACGTTCCAACACCGGTATCTCTATCTACTACCGCGCACACGAACTCTCTGCCTACAGATAACATTAGTTTATTTAACGCCTACACGGTCGGCAGTTGAACCCGAGGCGTTAGTGTACGTTCCGAGGATTAGACTCGCCACGGCACTTGGTGACCCGCGACAATACGTATCATATGCACCGAGAAGGAAGGAGGAGGGGGGGAAGGCTGTTGCCCTTCAAGTTGCTCACAACTTCAGTTTGTAAAAGTAGTTTATAAATTACTGCAGACTGCTTGCCTCATTCTTTGATAAATATGTCTTGTTTCTGAGACATTTACTTTATTTACATTTGCTACACCTCGGTGTACATGACAGTAAGTTTTACACACGTGCATAACTGCACGCAAGGGACATACAACACACCATAAGAGAGAGAAAGAGAGGTGGGAAAGAGAGAACGTAGTAACATTAAAACGAACGTGGTTTTGGTCACAGGAAGTTTGAGACTTGGAAACAAGAAGTCTGCACCTACGTTATGGTACGAAGACGCCAGTTCGACTCTACCATGGGCGGATCCATACAGAGGAGGGGGGAGGGGGGCATGGTCCCTCCCGAGACTGCTCTAAAAATAACAAATGACAAGTAAAAATATAAAAAACTGTACCTACTTTAAATGTACACTTTACCCAGTGCTTTAGAAAAGGTAACACACACACCCAGTTACTTTGTTCTGCGTTGCAACAATATATTTAGCTCTGATGGTCAAGGGTGCACATCACAGAAAGTTAACACCTCCCCTCTTATCCTTACCATTTCCAGCATCACACAGTTGTGCTCGTGCACGTGTTCAACACCCTCCTCCTGACCATCATCAATATTGTTTACAGCAATCCTTTAAGAGTATCAGTAAGAGTGACAAGTCATTTTGAAAGGGTCGGTGACTGAAGGTGCTTCCATCGGCCATTGGGCACTGAGCACGTGAGCAGTGTCTACTTACTCGCAAGTCGCTACTTTTGCCACATCACAGGACTTCATTTATGGTAGGCAACATCCTTAAATAATGGTAAGTAAAAATGTAACAATTAATATTAAGGTTTAATTTACTGCCTCAATGCCATGCATGAATCATTTCGCATATACAATGAAATTTCCAAAACATAATTCGCTTCACAAACTACCGCATGCCGGCTGCATGTTATGACACAAATGTTTTACACTTCTGTACAAACGGCAAAGGGTAACGATAATACATTTATCGAACTGCCACAAAATGTACCACACGTTACGGTTATAAATCAGACTGACGTTTCACGGCTTCTAAAATACCTTCCAACAAAAGTTTAACTGCTACGTCTGCACCACTGGGTTAACACAAGGCACTAGCTCAATTGTTTACTGGCGGCGTGAGTCGCGCGATAAACACGACAGTTGAGACGCTATTTTGGGAAACTGACGCATTCGCGTAAAACGTTTCGAGATTGGCTATCAGCAAAATGTTGAACCTCGAGTGACCAATAAGAACGAATACACAATTAAGAAATATATTATATTCCAAAAATTACCGTTAAAATGTTTAAGTACCTGTGATATTTTACACTATTTTTGAAGTGTCGAAAATATTATAATTTATACATACGCGCGTGTGTGTGTGTGTGAGAGAGAGAGAGAGAGAGAGAGAGAGAGAGAGAGAGAGAGAGAGGACAATTATTTTTTTTTTCGGAAAAAGTAAGCCGGAATCGTCCGAAAACCAAACGATCGACACATTCACCAAAAAATCGGAATTCACGACAGTCTGATAATGGAAGTGAAGTGGAACATTGTCAGAGCGAAAACTCAATTGCTGGGGCTGAACTGGGACTGGAGGAACTGAATTCATATAATCCTGAACCTGCTGTAACTTCACTGGGGGATGGAGAATCTTCAACAACCTCAGCCCTGGTGGAGGAGGAGGTACCGTAGCTACTACACTTCTGCATGAATGTGATATAGGAGCGTGAATTGGTAAACAAGTAGACTATTACACAAAACGCCAGTTATTGGATAAACCTTGGCAACCACTAGTAGGTTACATATACCAACATCCCGTACATATTAAAGGCGGGAAATCCATAAAACGCTTTTTAAATAAAAGTCACATTGACAGTTGCCACTGGGTCGTTTTATCCGATTTGCATAAAGTGTTCCACTGTAAATAGTGCTCGTTGTTTACTGTTAGTGATAAGGCAGGCCACAATCAAGGTCAGAGCCTTTAAAATCCTTCGCAAAACTTTATGGCAAGGATCGCCATTTTAAAACACAAGAGAAATCTCATTACCACAAGGTGGTAAGGAATTTAATCTTACCACAAACCAGAAGCTGAAGTAATCAATAGGCTAAACTCTCAACGTTTGACGCAATTGGAGGAAAACCGCGCCAGGTTAAGGCCGATTGTAAATACGATCATATTCTTGGGCCGACAGAATATACCACTACGTAGCCACCGTGACGATGGAGGCTTGTTGCAGGACGATAGTGATCAACCAAGATTAGTTAAAGAAGGAAATTACAGAGAAACTTTAAGATTTCGCATTGAATCTGGGAACAAAAATCATCATCTTCAAGAGCTACCTGTATTACTAAAACTAACCAAAATATTATAGCAAAAACATGCGGCGATGAGATAAAATCTCAAATATTAGATAAAATCTCAAATCTTATATAAAGTTTGCTAGGCTAAATTTTTTTATCATTATATTTGATGAAAGTTCAGATAATTCTCACACGGAGCAGCTTTCCCTCAGTTTGAGATACTTCGATGAAGATATTATTTGTGAAGATTTCACCTCTATATTGATGCATTTAGTTCAACTCCTGATTGTAACATTGATTGTGTTTCTGAGAGTTCCGATGCTGACTGTAATGAAAAGGAAGATAAAGTGAAGCCTGGTTTAGCTAAACCAGGGCTAAACTGGTTTAGCCCTGGGAAATATTGTTGTTAATATTCCTACTGAAAATATCCAACTGGATATGGCATGTGTTGGCATTGGAACTGATGGTTGTTCTACAATAGCTTCTGAGGCAGTTGTGCAGTTAGCGAAATTATGAAATTTGCACCTCATTCTGTTAGGGGCCCCTTGCAATAATCATGCATTAAATTTGTAGATTTCAAAATCCTCAAACGTACCAAGTGTCCGAAATTCCATGGCGCTTATTAAATCAGTAATTGCCTCCTTTAACAAATTTCCAAAAAGATATTTGGTTCTTAAGACAACTTTAAGAACCGAAAAAGGCTCGCAGTCTTTATGTGAAACAAGGTGGGTTGAGCATCAAGATTCCATCGTTCGTTTTCGCGATGCTCTTCCTAAAGTTATCAATGTTCTTGATAAGATATCTAAGTGGAAATATTCTACAACATTATCAAAAGCATCAACGTTTGTGCATTCTCTATTTGGCAGTGATTTCATTATATTTATCTTATTGAAGTGCTTAAATATACACTCCCGCTAAGCCGTTTGCTTCAAACAAAATCGCTTGATGTTCACTGTGCTTCTTAGACCATTGCTGATACTATTAATACTCTAAAAAAATAATCGTGTCAATCATGTGAATGATTTCAGGAAAGTATATTTGGAATGTGGAACTTAGCCTCTCAGCTTGGTTGTACTATTCTTAAGCCCCGAACAGTCAGAACGCAGACATGCAGAGAAAATCATCCGTCATCAACCTGTAAAGAATATTATCGGAGATCAATTTACACACCACTGTTGGACTATGTGGTGTCCGATCTTTCAGCTAGATTTTCAGAAGCCTTTCTACAGACTTTAAACTCAAGACTTCTGATGCCAAGTAGTATTTTAAAACAAAATACATCAAACAGACGCATGGAACAAGAAATTAAGTCACTTGCAAAAAAAATACAATTTCTTTTTGCAACAAGATTCTGCATCAACGGTAGCTGAGATTTATCTTCTTGGGGAATTTAAACTTTGGGAAGCCACATGGAGAAGAGACCAAGAGATCAAAAGACCAAGGAAAAACCATACACAGTACTTGAAGTATTGGCTGACATATTCCCTACAATCCGTGTGCTACCGCAAATTCTGTGTACTATTCCGGTCAGTGTTGCTACAGCCGAATACACTTTTTCTACTCTCCAGCGAGTCAAATCTTGGGTTAGATCAAGAATGACTGAGGAGCGGTTGAATGGTCTTTGCCTGTTACATGTACGAAGATACTAGAAAATTGACCCCATGAGTTACGTAACTGAATTATTTTGCCACATAATCACAAATAAATTAAAATTTTGTAACACGTAGAACAGTAATTTTTACAATATGTTTTATTTTCATAATTAATGGCCCTCCACTCCCCTGAACTTGAAGCCTGGATCCGCTCCTGTCTAGCACGCACAGCTGTTCATCCCGACACTATGCGTTTGTGATCGTAACGACCCCTCAGGAAATGACTATAAATTGTTTGGAAGGAACATCCAGTACAGATGCAAACTAGGTGGGTGGAGCAGAGAGATTTGGCCGGCTCCTGTAACATCGATATCTTGAGAGCCGATGAGGTCGAAGTGAGGTGGATATGGAGGTGGGAGTTTTTTGTCTGCTGCCCAATGATTTACATAAAGTTTAATTGTCGCTACTGTGCTACCACGGCTTACGCGTTGGGCATAGTCTGTTGAAGTGTTTTCATTGTCGTCGTCGAATATTTTATTCGATGGAGCTATGTTTTTAGGGTCTACGGATTGACTCCATCGATTCACTATTTTAACGTAATATTTTATTTCAGATTTTAACTTGTATTTTTAAGTAAAGGAGGTTTTACTGGGCCTGAAACGTTGCTCTCCTTTAGTGAAATTACTCCACTAAATACCTTGAATTTATATAGTCACCAATGTAACTATTTGTATTTTAGAAACGTATTAATATTTACTCTGCTCGTTTTTTCAATTTAATATCTATTGTATATTTTGGAGTAACTTAACACTTTTGAATAGGCAATCGCACAGCAATTTAATCTTTTGTATGAGTATTTTAATCTATATTTTTTGCAGTGTGAGCCTTTGGCGTTTATAATTTTACATGTTATATATTTTTGTAAATGTTCAATGCAAATGTTTAATCCAAAGGTGCTGCTAAATTGTAAAATATTCTGAAATTACAGAACTTGAAAGTGACATCGTCTTTGTATTATTTATGCTACGGCACAGTACGTAAAATATTTTTGAATCACATAAATTGTATTTGATGTTCTTTTAGGGGACGAGGGTAGAAAGTAGGGCTGTACAAGCATGTTCGGTGCGTAAAAGTGGTGAAGGGAAGAATGGGCATATGCACCGAAGCTGTAACTTCTAACGTTTCTGTAAGCTTTCAAAAGACAGAGGTGTCACTCCTTTCGTAGTTTCCTGCAGACAACAAGCTTCAAAGACAAACGCTAGCTTAGTACAAACATCGTACATCCAAAGCAAATACTCGCTAGCTTCCGCGAAAAACAAAACGTCGCATAGCTGCACAGTTACCAAAACAACATTGACTCAGTGATTGTCATGTTACAACCTTATCTTGTAAAGCTCCTGATAAAACAGTATCACTGGACATTGTGCATCAAACCACCAGGAGGCCTAAGGTCAAGGCCAAACTGGTGAGCGAGTTAGTTCGATTCCTGAGCATTGGTCACTCAAACCGCTCCTAATATTGTTCTCCTGTGAACAAAAATGATACTAGACAATGAACTCTTCATCAGTGTCGTCAAATATTGATCAATGCTGTGAAATAAGAGTTCATTAATCGTACATGAGACAAGGAGACAAACGTTTCTCTAATTGTGTTCAATAGATGCAAGCAAAATTTAACATTACAGTAACCCTTTATAATATGCAATATTTACAAAAAAACACAAAACTTATTGTTTGTAATTTGCAACTCTTGAACACACGTTTTTTTCTATGGATATCCTTGAACGATTGCTTCACTAAAATCACATTTGCCTTTCACTGATACGAAATAATTTATTTGCAGAATCATTCAGTAAAATAAAAAATCACCCGTTTCCTGAACCCAAAACAAAGTTCGAAACGTAAATGGGTGATTTGCAAATAACTTGTAAAAATGAAGTCACAAAATTGTATTTTTATAATTCGAGAGATTCTTACGTTTTTACCTCTCACAATGTAAAAGTGGCTGTTTATGCAACTCTGCATCCATTTATTGTATGTTTTAACACTTTATTAGGGTGATTTTTATAGAAAGAAAGTATAAAATGTCATTCTCCTGGCTGTCCTCTTCCACAGGTAACTAAATATCGTAGTTTTAGTAGGAAAATAATAGTTAAATATAACTGTAATTTCTTGAAACCCTTATAAACGTGTAATAAATACATATTTGGCATAAAGTATTTGAGTAATTAGAAACTATATTTGTAGAGCAAGCAGAAGTCAGTCCCCAAGATTTTAGGTAATTCTCCTGGCATGAGTTAGTTTTAGGTGTAACAATTTATTTCCCCATAGATGGAACCTTGTAACTTTCGGAATAAAGTATCTTCTGTTTTGGGGGTTGGTGGACCTGACTAAATTCTTCCATGCTTACCGCCATTTTAAGATAGACATCAGGTTGGGTTGCGATACGAGTTGGGTGTCAGTGAACCTGTCATTCTTCTGGTGACTAAAACTAGGAAATTCGTTATGTTGAGATATTACGTTGCCATAATTGAAGACACACTACTTTACTGGCTGTAGCTTGATTAGTTTATTATTTGGTTAATTATTTGAGGCTGCTGGAATGTCATACTCCTGGCTTTTAGCAACCAGGAGAATAACATAAGTACCAGGAGAATGACATAACTGTGTTTTTTATTTTAAAGTTATATAACTAGTGTATTCTGACGTCGATAATGTTTGACATCTGCTGAATATTGTTCTTGGACTACTTACATTGTACATACTACACTCAAGAGAGCCAAAAAAAAAAAAAGTATAGGCGTGCGTATACAAATAACAGAGGTATGGAACCAATCAGAGTAACGCGATGCGGTCGGCAGCGCCTATATACGACAAAAAGCGTCTGGAAAAGATGCTAGATCGGTTACTGCTGCTACAATGGTACGTTATCAAGATTTAAGTGAGTCTGAATGTGGTGTTATAGTCAGCGCACGAGAGATGGGACATAGCATCTCCGAGGTAGAGATAAAAGTTGGATTTTCGCGTACGAACATTCCACGAGTGTACCGTGAATATCAGGAATCCGGTAAAACATCAAATCTTCGTCATCGCTGCGGCCGGAAAAAGATCGTGGACAAACGACGACTGACGAGAATCATTAAACGTTACAAACGTGCAACCCTTTCTAAAATTGTCGTAGATTTCAATACTGGGATATCAACAAGTTCCAGCGTGCGAACTAATCAACGGACCATCATTGATGTGGGCTTTCTGAGCCGGAGGCCCACTCGTGTACCATTGTCGACTGCACGACACAAAGCTTTACGTCTCGCCTGGGCCCGCCAACACCGCCATTGGACTGTTGATGACTGGAAACATGTTGCCTGGTCTGACGAGTCTCGTTTCTAATTGTATCGGGTGGATGGACGTGTACGGGTATGGAGACATCCTCATGAATCCATGGACCCTACATGTCAACAGGGCACTGTTCAAGCTGGTGGAGTGTCTGTCATGTTATGGGGCGTGTGCATTTGGCGTGAAATGGGATCCCTGATACGTCTAGATACGACTCTGACAGGTGACAGATATATATATATATATGTAAGCATCCTGTCCGATCACCTGCACTCATTCATGTACATTGTGCATTCCGACGGACGTGGACAATTCCAGCAGGACAATGTGACACCCCAGACGTCGAGAGTTCCTACTGAGTGGCTCCAGGAACACTCATCTTACTTTAGACACTTCCATTGGCCACCTAAATCACCAGACATCAACATTATTGAGCATATCTGGGATGCCTTGCAACGTGCTGTTCAGAAGAGATCTCCACCGCCTCGCACTCCTATGGATTTGTGGACTTCTCTGCAGGATTCATGGTGGGAATTGCCTCCTGCATACCTTCAGACATTAGTCGAGTCCATGCCACATCGTCTTGCGGCACTTCTGCGTGCTCGCGGGGGCCCTACACGATATTAGGCAGGTGTACCATTTTTTTGGCTCTTCAGTGTATATTGTAAGACACTATCATCAATTTCGAGGAATCGGAGTAAAATGTACACAAACCATTTTACTGAGCAGAAATTATCGTTACAGATGGCAAGAAAAACCTAGAGTCGTGAAGAACATCTCAAGAAAAAGCAAGAACCAGAAAAGATAAGTTATGCTCTAATGAAGAAAAATGCTAAAGAAGATCGAAATCTTTTACAGGAAATGAACGAAATAAAGGAAATGTCACGACAGAAAAATAAAAAAAAGGAGATTTAAGAAACAGGTTAAGCTTGTAGCAGAAATGACAGAGAAAGGCGAAGAAATCGAAAACAATAGCGAAAGAACACTGCTTCTGCAAGACAAAGAAAAAATTTCCTCAAACAAATACACCTTCTGATTCTGACGAAGAGGAGTTGGAACCAAACCAAAAAAATCTGGACACTTGTGAATAAAGAAAATAAGAATGTCAGATCAAAGGAAAATCGTGAATTAAAAAAATATGCCACTATAAAAAATTACAGCAGAAAGTAGAAAAGTTAAAGAAACAGTACAACAGAATGGAGAAAAAAGAGCAGGTTAAGTGTCGAAAAGGATTAGAAAAACTTACTCGCGTTAAGAGAGTTAAAAAATTATGCACAGTGAGTCAAACATTATCAAACGAAAGCTTTTGCAATGTGGAACAACTTTCTACATTTGTGAAAGAAATGAAATTTCGCGAATAGAAGGAAAAAATGTATCTCTTCATTAAGTCCTGCGGGGGAAAATATTGAACAAATATACTTATTTCCTCTGTTAAGTTCTTAATAGTAGTAGAGTTAAAATACCTGATAGTAAAGTTCGGGATATGAAACAAGGTTAACCCGAAATTGAAGGGGACATAACAGAATTAATTGAAGATTATCATAACAGTGGACTTCTTCCTGGGAAGGGCGTCATTAAAAACGAATCTGGCAGACATCAAATGTGGCGTTTAAAAGATGACATGCGAACAATCCGTATGAAAAATTTAAGCAAGAAGATTCTTAGAAAAGAGGGAATATAAGTTATTCAACATTTACCATGTACAGGCCGAAGTGGGTGAAGAAAAGAGTATCAATGAAAGAGAAACCTGTATTTGAATACTACACTGGTAGTGCAAGCTGTTAAATAAATATGGCCTTTTTTATTCTGCAAAATCGAGTGATATTCTGCCACAAATAATTTTCAATATTCACAATGAAAATTGTTTGTTGAGGAAGTGTGAAACCTGAAAGTTCAAAGAAATTAATTTAAGTGATTTTAAGAAAGATTATATTGGTATGGCAACCTTACAAAGAAACACACACAGATAAAAACGGGACTAAAAAAACTGATCCAAAGATGAACAAAGATGCAATTAGTGTTAGCCTTTCGGAAATGGGTCATCAGTTACAAAATTCCGTGAATGAATATGCTGCTCACGTAGGAAGAGTAATGCACCAACATGAAACATTGAAATATCAGAAAGAGAACTTGCAATTTCATGAGACTGTAATTCACATGGACTTCAGTGAAAACTANATGAAACATTGAAATATCAGAAAGAGAACTTGCAATTTCATGAGACTGTAATTCACATGGACTTCAGTGAAAACTACAACTGTAAATTTGCAGACGAAACTCAAGCTTTCCATTTTGGTGGTTCAAGAAAACAAGTTTCTTTACATACTTTGGTAACCTATATTCGTGGGAAAAACTCACAACATGATATGCCTTATTGAATACAAAGCTTCTGCACGGTATCGGATTGCATGTTCATGTCATATGGGCTCATCTCAAACCCATATTGAAAACNAGAATACAAAGCTTCTGCACGGTATCGGATTGCATGTTCATGTCATATGGGCTCATCTCAAACCCATATTGAAAACTCGCCCCGACTCTGTTAACACACTTCACTTCTGGAGCGACAGCCCGAGCACACAATACCGTAATAAAAAAAATCTTCACTGTGTTGTCACAACATTTCAGAGACATGTTCCCAAATGTACAACAGCTTACATGGAACTATCATTAAGCAGCGAATGGCAAAGCAGCCCCTGATGGTATCGAGAGTACTTGCAAAGGAACTACCAACAACCTAGTTTCACAGGGCAAAGATATCCCTGACTTTGCAACTTTGATCAGTGTACTCAAAGAAAATATCGATAAGAGTGTGTAATGTTCCAGCGCACAGTTATTTTTAATATTACAGCCCCGCGTTAGGTGCCAAAGGCACCAATTCAATACCAAATAACGTAGTCAAGTTCCGGTTCATTATTCTTTACTTTAATTTATTATCCAAGATGCAATAGTTCACTTACAGTGTTCAGGTAGGCCGAGTACGAACAGTGTTCACCGATACACTACACAGACGAAGCAGAGAGCAGCGCCACAGTCGTTGTTCATTATCTACATCATAAAAACTTGCCGAAGAAAAAACAAATGCAGCAGCCTCCCACACCGGCGGAGAAATAAACTAGCAAGTTCAAATTTGCCAGTGTGGGGGTTATGTGCCACGCCCGACGCGGCCTAGGCGAGCACTGGATGACGACTGCTGGAAGGCGATATGCGCACGAGTATTTGTCGCGTGCCTATCACCCCCCTTCTGCACAGATAAGGGCGGCAGCCTGCATCGCCATCCAAACTGCATCGTTTGTAAAAAAATAATCCAACCTTTTAGAATAATAACTGTCGATGCAGTTAAGAAAAGCTTCTAATCTAATGCTGATGCTTACTGAAAACTGAAAACTACGACGTCGTCAAACGCATGCCCCATAAAAAAAAAACTATCACGGTATACGAACCACCACGGATTTAATTTTGAATCTCGATATAATATGACGAAACTCCGTTAAACGAAAGAAAATGAACAGCGTATTCCGAAAATGTATAATACTGCGTCATTACAAGTGTTATAGAAGAAGTTACTAAAGATGGCATTTATGAAATGAAACAAAGATTTAGTTTTAAAGACATCAAAACCTTTAAAGTAACAATGTGTATTCATCAAGTTGTTCCTGATACAGCTGGAACTACTGTGCTTCATATGAGAGAACATAGTTGCCTTACCTGCTCTGGCGAATGCCCTCACTATGGATGTGGGCATATGCGGAATGTTGAGGCAGTGTATGGGACAAACTCTGATGAAGGGGGTGATTTAAATATAACAATTAAGTCCAGGAATACAAATATTGACCTTAGTAGCATCGTGAATGGGACTGTCGTAAAGAATTCTTTCAATATTATGCTGTTGCTAAGGATATCGTTCGTGAGGAAGATGTTAGAGTAGAGTATCTGATGAGGTGCAGCAAGGAAAATAATCATTTTAAAGGAAATCCAAACAGTGTTGATCATGAGTGCAGTGTGAGTGACATTATTGATATTGTGTTAAATCCCACAATCTTTAAAAAGGAAAATGAAAATTTTATAGACTTGATTTGTAATGTGGCTAAGTGTTTTTTTTTTTGTCATGAAAGAATTATTTAAGGTATTAGGAAAGTAACAATTGTTACCACTGATGAGCATCCTCCTTTACATACTTTGTCTTCAATAATTTGATCTAAAAATTATTGTAATTAACAAATATTTTTTGTAATATTATTTGTCAGTGCTTAGCTTCTATAACAAGGACAAGTGATATTTGCTTAAATTTGGTGTAATTATGATGAATAAAGCAATATTTTCCATCTTTATTAATTTCAATTTGTACCTAGTGAAGCAATGTGCTTTTAATAACATGTCTGTGGCCTACTCTATTTAACTGTATTGGTACTCTGGCTCCTCAAATTTCAAACATGACTGCCATTTTATTCTGTACTCTTAGCCAGCTATGATATTGCTATTATGTGTAAATTTCTTAATTAAAAAGTATGACAAAAGCCTGTCATTGTTAAATGGTCATTCTCCTGGCCATTGTGTCATTCTCCTGATCGCTCAAATTAGTTATTTTGTAAAAAGAAAAAATAATTCTTAAGAAAACTAACTGACACCTACCGTTATATTCAAATTTGAATTTAAACTTACTTACCTATGAAAGTATAAACTTATGTGATGAAAACTAAGGTTTTGCCATTTTAAAGCTCCACATTGAAAAGTTATTTGCAAATGACCCAAATTATATTTGTGTCGCTTCATGGCGAACGCCCGTTGTAAAGTGGAGGAACGAGCCTTTTACGAAGCGGTGGGTAAACACGTTCTGATAATATTATATTTCACTACAGAAAACGCACTAAAACGGTACCTGCCCCAACTATGCCTAATGAAAGTAAATACAAAAATAATTAACTACCAATAAAATCTTGCAACGACACCAACAAGGTACTAGCATTAACATGATGAAAAAGAGCACATTCACAATGGCGTTCACCAAGCTGGAAACGTTTCATTGATCGTAAGTGTCCGCATGCTACAATCGTAATTGCTAAAGGCTGTTCACGATCAAGTGAGAACTTCTGAAATCGACGCTTGAAAAATATCACAGCTCCTACATGCATATATTTAAACGGGCACACTTACCGGTATGCGCCCAGTCAAGTTGGTAACGACAGAGGGAATGTTGTTCCGTCTTAACGTTGAATCAAAAGTGTTATAGGTAAAAAAATTTGCGAAAACTTAAATTATTTCTTTTGCTTTGTGATTTTTTCTTAACGCATCTAAGTGTATGAACTAGNGAATCAAAAGTGTTATAGGTAAAAAAAATTTGCGAAAACTTAAATTATTTCTTTTGCTTTGTGATTTTTTCTTAACGCATCTAGGTGTATGAACTANAAAAAAAATTTGCGAAAACTTAAATTATTTCTTTTGCTTTGTGATTTTTTCTTAACGCATCTAGGTGTATGAACTAGCAGATTTGTAAAATATTTACTTTTCTAGTAATATCGCAGCTGTATATGACCGACGCATGAATAAAGTAAGACCCATGACAATGCTAATGTTACATTTGGCGGAAGAATACAAAATGTTCGTACAAGGAGATCTTAAGAAGGACTTTCATAAGTACTCAGTTTACCGTGAACAACCTACAATTGTTTTAAAGCCAATTCACTAAAAACAAAAGAAATCATATTCCTTTAGTAACATAATTTAAACTACAAATGTTGTAGGTACAATTAAAGTTATAAATTACAACTTTTAGTTGTGAGTATTATTTTCTTCCATAGTCATCGTCAATGTCGCCAATATAACATACATCCTGCAGTAATGCATCACCCTATCCTTTGCAAACGAGATCATTTGCCGTTTACATAATGTATAGGTTGGTCACATTGTCACATTTTACCCCACTTACATGAAATGGACAATAACAGTGTTTATACTAGGATTTCCAATTTGTTCAATAGTTACATTTGCTTCAAGGGAAAGTATTAGATAACTGTACAGGTTAGTCAATTCACGGTTACTTCCAACTTATCTGAAACCCTGCTAAAGTTCTACTTCTAGGATATTCCTCCGCCTCATGCAAACAATGCTTAACAGAGTCTAGAAAATTACACNCCCTGCTAAAGTTCTACTTCTAGGATATTCCTCCGCCTCATGCAAACAATGCTTAACAGAGTCTAGAAAATTACACGAAAGGAACAACACGCCGTATTCGTGCGTGCTCAGTGTGATATTTTTCATAAGAACTATTTCTTACTATACACTGTTGACGATAAAGTGAGCACTTTTGAATCCGACGTTTGAAAATCTGCATACATTTTAACGTACATACTGACAGGCATACGCCCAGTAAAGTTGGTAACGACCGAGGGAAAGTATCGTTAAAATAAAACTTGAGGCAAACATTTCAGAACACTGAAAAAAAAAATATTTTTTTTTTGCATTCTATGTTTTTAATGTATATTAGTGTCAGAATCAGCAAATTTTCAAAATATTTACTTTCATAAGACTTCTACACTTTCACCTCACCAATGTATGAATAAATTTATGAGGCCCATGGCAATGTTAATTTCACATATGGCGGAAGAAAACACAGTGTGCATATAAGAAGATCTTCAGCAGAGCTTTCGAAAGTGCTCAGTTTACAGTGAACAGCCTTTAGGCATTACCAATACACATATTTTCTCCCCGTTTTAATTCATTCATGTTATGAACGAAATAATGTAATTTATAAATCAAATATAAGTAGAAGTTCAATTACAAAAAATAACGTATTTTTATGTTAACAGAAGTATAAAACGCTTGTGATGCATAACATATTTAGGAAACAACTAAACACATCGTACATGGGGAGATTTATCGAAGGTTTGATTCAAAAAGTGGGAAGAAACCACGAACAGACTACAGTAGCATTTGAATGTTAATATCACCATTAACACATAAAGATGAATTTGTATGAAGTTTATTAACAAAACTACACAAACCACGTAGAGGTCTTGTATACATTCATGGCCATAAATGTACACTGAAGAGCCAAAAAAACTGGTATACCTGCCTAATATCGTGTAGGGCCCCCGCGAGGACGCAGAAGCGCCGCAAGACGACGTGGCATGGACTCGACTAATGTCTGAAGGTATGCAGGAGGCAATTCCCACCATGAATCCTGCAGAGAAGTCCACAAATCCATAGGAATGCGAGGCGGTGGAGATCTCTTCTGAACAGCACGTTGCAAGGCATCCCAGATATGCTCAATAATGTTGATGTCTGGTGATTTAGGTGGCCAATGGAAGTGTCTAAAGTCAGATGAGTGTTCCTGGAGCCACTCAGTAGGAACTCTCGACGTCTGGGGTGTCGCATTGTCCTGCTGGAATTGTCCACGTCCGTCGGAATGCACAATGGACATGAATGAGTGCAGGTGATCGGACAGGATGCTTACATATCTGTCACCTGTCAATAGTCGTATCTAGACGTATCAGGGATCCCATTTCACGCCCCATAACATGACAGACACTCCACCAGCTTGAACAGTGCCCTGTTGACATGTAGGGTCCATGGATTCATGAGGATGTCTCCATACCCGTACACGTCCATCCACCCGATACAATTGGAAACGAGACTCGTCAGACCAGGCAACATGGTTCCAGTCATCAACAGTCCAATGGCGGTGTTGGCGGGCCCAGGCGAGACGTAAAGCTTTGTGTCGTGCAGTCGACAACGGTACACGAGTGGGCCTCCGGCTCAGAAAGCCCACATCAATGATGGTCCGTTGATTAGTTCGCATGCTGGAACTTGTTGATGTCCCAGTATTGAAATCTACGACAATTTTAGAAAGGGTTGCACGTTTGTAACGTTTAATAATTCTCGTCAGTCGTCGTTTGTCCACGATCTTTTTCCGGCCGCAGCGATGACGAAGATTTGATGTTTTACCGGATTCCNGGGCCTCCGGCTCAGAAAGCCCACATCAATGATGGTCCGTTGATTAGTTCGCATGCTGGAACTTGTTGATGTCCCAGTATTGAAATCTACGACAATTTTAGAAAGGGTTGCACGTCTGTAACGTTTAATAATTCTCGTCAGTCGTCGTTTGTCCACGATCTTTTTCAGGCCGCAGCGATGTCGAAGATTTGATGTTTTACCGGATTCCCGATATTCACGGTACACTCGTGAAATTGTCGTACGCGAAAATCCAACTTTTATCGCTACCTCGGAGATGCTATGTCCCATCCCTCGTGCGCCGACTATAACACTACGTTCAGACTCACTTAAATCTTGATAACCTGCCATTGTAGCAGCAGTAACCGATCTAGCAACTTTGCCAGACGCTTTTTGTCTTATATAGGCGCTGCCGACAGCATCACGTTACTCTGATTGGTTCCATACCTCTGTCATTTGCATACACACGCCTATACCAGTTTTTTTGGCTCTCCTGTGTACATGCATCGTAGCCGGGTGATACACTGCAATTTCTTGCTGTTAGGCAACCAGTCAGACATTTGAATTTGAGNGTTAGGCAACCAGTCAGACATTTGAATTTGAGACAAATGAACACTTCTCCATCAAACTGAAAATACATATTAACCCATAAGAGAAAACACTTCCGTGGGGGAAAAAAATAAATAAAAATAAAAAACTAAATATATTTCCTCAACATGTGCATCTGAGACTGGACAAAAGTGATCATACAGCAACAACGCAAGAAAGGAAACAAGACACATGTCAATTAATACTTTGTATGCAATCCTCTACTGTAGATGACAGCCCTCCGTCTCTTTGGCATTGAATACACAAGAGTCTTAGTTGTTTCAGCAGTTATATTCCGCCTTTCTGGCAGGAGTATCTTTTTCAGTCTAGACGTGCTGGTTATTTCATGTTTTTGTACCCTGGTTCCCAACTCACTCCAAAGGTGCTCTATTGGATTAAGGTCCGGTGACTGGGGTGGGGTTTGAAGTGTAGGTGGGGTGTAATATACTAACCAATGACAGACAACCACTGCCGTGTGTTTTGGGCCGTTGTCCTGCTGGAAGTAATGCCCATTTCCCAGACCCCAACATAACACTCTTCTGTCAATTTCTCTTCAGTATGTCCAAATATACAAATCTGTCCATTGTTCCCTCAATAAATACCAGCTCCCCCACCTCTGAGACTGACATGCACCCCCAGACTATAACTCCACCGCCACCATGTTTGACAGTAGCTTGCAGGTTCTGAGGCTCCAGCTCAGTCTTGGGCCTTCTCCACACTCTTATTATACCATCATTATGAAATACGTTAAATATACTTTCGTCGGTAAATAGCACTGTGTCCCAGAAGTTCGTGTCTTTGTGTACGTAGCCCTAAGCAAAGATATTTTCTGATGTAAGGTTTCTTTCTCAGTACACTGGCCCTGTACCCTGCTCGGTTGAAAAGCCTACAGATAGTTCTGGGCGAAACTTGTTTCCCGAAGTGTGCGTGCACATGCGCTGTAACTTCGGAGAAGGTTATTTTATATTTTAGGTCGTGTCTTCACGATTGTAAGCAGTGACCCCGTTTCTCTGGTATGTCTTTCCTTGTTTATGAACACCTCGGAATCCTTACGTCGCTTGATGATACTCTGTACAGCCGCCCGACTTCTTCCGACTATGACTGCGATTTGGGAATATGATTTATTCTTCTGGTCGATAATGTGTCTCACTTCTACTGTTTTTCCTGTGCGTTGTGGACCCGCGGCAGCTGTTTGCACTGCACCCACTGCTCCGCTCACACCACGGAGCTCGAAGTAAACAACTGTCGGGCGGTGGCGTGCTGTACGGGGTCGTCCAGTCCAATGACGCGCACTGGTTCACGTTCTATAATCACTTTTGTCCAGCCTCAGATGCATATGTTGAGGGAAATATACTTTGTTTTTTCACAGTCGTTTTTTCTCCTAGATGTCGATATGTATTTTCATCCGTCTCAAATGCAAATGTCTCACTGTTTGCCTGACAGCAATAAATAGTAGTGCTTATCACCCGACTACGACGTATGCACATTTGTGGCTATATGTGCATCTATACATATGAGCGTTGTTTGTTGAGTGCGCGTGTCGCAGCAAGGTCGCACTAGCTAGCGGTAAACTAGCGTTGTGGTCGAACATGCCGAGTCTCGCACTGTCCAGTACGTGAAAATGCAACCACGAAGTTCGGGTTAGAAGACATAAGCAATAGTCTGGCTGAAACGTAACAAGTATGCGCTGTTCAAGGTTAACTGACCACTTCTATAATCAACCTCCGAGGAATGGCATTGCCCCTACCTCGGTAACGCTGGCACGCGCCCAGTGAAGTAGGCGACGACGGCGAGAAAGTAGTTCCATGTCGTCGCGTTGAATTGAATGTGTTATAGTCTATTCGCGGTTTCTTCACACTTTTTGAATCAAACCTTTGAAAAATCACCCCATGTATGAGGTGTTTGGTTGTCTTCTAAATATTTAATGTATCACAAGCGTTTTATACTTATGTTAACATAAAAATACCTTATTTTTGGTAACTGAACTTCTACTTATATTCTATTTATAAATTAACATATTTCATTTATAATTGGCATGAATAAAAACAGGGAGAACATAGGTGTGTTGGCAATGCCTAGTACAAAATAGTTATCATGCAAAATATTATTAAAGTGAGTGCGCACGAATGGGTTGCGCTGTCCCTCTGGTGTAATGTTCTAAACTCGGTTAAGATTTGTTTGCATGAGGAGGAGGAATATCCTGGAAGTATAACTTTAGCAGGACTTCAGGAAAGTTATAAGTAACGGTGAATGGACTATAGGTAAGCATTTCTGAATACTGAAATGGTTTATTTCACTTCCTTGTTTTAAGTGTAAGAATGAGCAAATTTGTAAAATAATTTACTTAACTGATAATTTAACAATAATTTCACTTAACCGGCACACGAACAAAGTGATGAGACAGACTGCAATATTAATTGTGCATGGCGTGGGTTTGACGGCAAAGTGAGCACTTCTAAAAGCACTCTCATTTGGAATAATAGTCAATAAATATATTTTATTGTAGCCTTAGACGTTAACTTCCGAGTGCTGTGGAATATGCACACTGTGTTTGTTACTTACATGGCAATATTTATTTGAAAAGGTAGTTAAAGTATAAAAAATGGCTGAAAGTAAAAAGTAACTAGGGCCTCAAAAGTGCTCAGTTTACCGTGAATAGCCTACTGTATAACAAGTGTAATTTTGAGTGGCGTGATAAATGAAACAGTAGGGTTTGACGTGCGCACCAGAGCAGTGTGCCGGGAGCAGATGCAGTTGCCATGACGATACAGCTGCACACGTGACACTACCAACTGTATGTTACACTGGACACAGCAGCTTGGCGGACCCATCACTTCTCAAATATATCTTTGAAAACCTTCCCTGCCAGTAAACGAAGCTGCCATTAACGTATCTTCCTTTCAACGCAGAAGCCCAACCGAGGACACCTTGCACACTAAACTATTCTAAAGACGCGTGTAAGAAGGCGGGACTCGCACCCGGGACGTAGGTACGAAGGCGACACCATTGCGACATCGGCCACGGAGGTCATCTTTGATGTGAAGATATCGCTGGGACACTTAGCGACGACGGCAGCTAACTATTACAACGCCTAAAGTAACAAGCACGATGTTGCAAATAGCGAGAACTGATGTTTGTTTACATTCTCTTTGTGTACCTGATGTGAGAGGACGTGCACGTGGCTATTAACGATCAGTCGGTGAAGAGTGAAGTATAGCTGAGGTTATTCACGGTGAAGTGAACACTTTCAGAGTACACGAGCCCGGTATATTGTTCGCGTTCGAGGCACAGCGATACGGGCGACAATAACACGCGAGCCCAGCGCATCCTCGCTCCTACGAGCAGACGCTGAACCCGCGCGCAGTGCATCCGTCGTCATGCTTTCCTGTGCAAATGAGGTCTGTTACAGTGCAATTTTATTACACGCGATGAAAGCCCACACATTAAACTATGACTGTGCAGTTTTCATTTTCTCCCAGGTCTTAACGAAACTGCGTAGACAAGCTCTAAAAATACACCTTTTTTTTTTTACCATTTCACCATTTTTTCTTATAATACGGTTACTATGGCAAAAACGAAAATGCACGAGCTTGGATAACTGGTATTGATCATTTTCGGCAAAAAGTCGTATATCTAGGATATTTATTTGAGGAGATAAACGTCAACGCCCAAACAATGAATCAACAGAAAAATAAGTCCGAACTAGCTCCTAAGGCCCTACCAGTAGGCATAATAACCAAAAAACAATATTTTGTTGTGTCCTCAGACATTAGCTTGTGATAGCTATAAAACGTATACACTCTGCTAGTCACGTGGCAACTTTTATTGATATACATAAATAAGCTGAAAGTAAGTTTGAAGCAGGGCTTTAGAAAGCGCTCACTTGGCCGTGTGTTATACCTGAGCTCCACGTCGCAGGAAGCTGTAGTAGGTGAGCACGCCGCCATAGGCCCGCGGTGGAGGTCGTCTCAGCAGCGGCGACAGCTCCGCCATACTGTACCCTGCCTGCCCGGTGACAGGCCACTTCACCTCCAGCAGCACTGGCCCCGCTCGCAGATAACTGTCCCTCCCTCCCCCTTACAAGCTGATAGCGCATTTCACCACGCACTTCCTCGTCCTGATACAGTCATGTTCTGTACCTACACTTGGATCTATGTACTTTCCGTACCACATCGTAGGCGTGCGCAGCCCTCATCGTTAGGATGTGCACTAAGTTGAATCGCCGATGATCGCACACAAGTGTGGGTCACGGGGTCCCCCCTCCCACCTCCTAGATTTCTTTTTTTTAAGGCTCCCGCCTACCTGACGCTTGAGCCGCGTTGCAGTGTGTTTGAAAGACACATTTTCCCACGAAACTATTAAGCGTGCGGCCAATGTCCCGATCTACGAAAAGAGCACACACTTCAGACGAGGGTTCTTCAGTACTTTCACGGTATGCAAAATAAAAACACAATTTCAGAGTAGGGTATGACACAGGCAATTTCGTGATACATTTTAGGATATCTATAACGAATATACACGTACTATCTTGGGGCTCCCACTTGGCCTGGTAGTTTCTACACCTACCAACAGATAGTGTTGCAAGTAGCGTTTGGATCTCAGTGAAAAAGTGCTTCAAAACGAAAGTTTTCAAGTTTGGTGAAGTGATTGCGTGTTCTACGTTTAATAAGAAATATTGTGATACATATTAATGGTATGTTAATAATTGTTATACTGTTATTTAGCCAGTGATATGCACTTGATACGCAAATAATTTTGTAAGTTTCTACAGCTTCACGCACTCGTTATTGCTTAGGGTTCTCGATGGTAATCCGTAGCGTTTTTGTCCTAGACAAAACGATTGTTGCACAGGCATACATTTGGGTAACCGTAGCGAGGTGTATATGCATTTTGGAGCATAATAATACTAACGGATATTGTAGTAAACATTGTTTACAACAACTTGTTTCCACTTATGCTAATTTACGCGTATCACAAACTTACTTATGTCAATAAATTAATTATATCACGAAAATACCTTGTCTCTCTTTTTTTTTTCAATTACAGGTTGAAAGATGCCAAAAGAAAGAAGTAAATACCGTAACTCTTAGTCAGTTACGTGAAGCTACTATTTTAGTGAAACAACAAAACGTTTCAATTTATAATGCTTCTAAGAAAATGGGTGTTCCGTGGAGTTCACTTAAAGATTATCTGATAAATAACCCACAATTTCAAGAATCGGTGCAATCTCTCATAACAAGCTCCAGAAAACCTTGCAGCATATAGGGCTTCCATGGCAAACGAAGAAATTATAGCAGATTTTTATTTTATGCTAGACATTTTAATGGATACTTAGGGATTAAATAATTACCTGATAGGCGGTGGGACTGCGATGAAACAGGCCTTTCGTTATGTTGTGAAACCGAACAAAGTTGTTACGTCAGTAGGTAAAATATACGGTTACAAGAGGGTGTATGCTGACAGAGGGAATCCCACGCACTTTTGGGATGTGTTTGTGAAAATGGGACTTGGATTCCACCGACGATTATTTTCAAAGGTGTAAGATGGAACGATAATCTAAAAAAAATGCAGTCTGCCAAATGCAATGGTGAAGTTGTCTCCAAAAAGGTGGATTAACAGTGACTTATATTACAAATGGTTTAAATTCTTTGTGAACGCTATTCCTCCTGCACGACCAGTAATACTTCTTTTGGATTCACGTGCCTCACATATAAATCCTGAAGTAATTTCATTTGCCAAGGAAAATTATATTTTCTTATTTACTTTACCGGCCCATGCGACACGTCTGTTGCAGATCTTGGATGTAGGAGTCTACAGATCCCTAAAATCACATGGGCCCAAAGACTTAATTCATAAATGAAGTAAAATCCTGTGGAAAAACCAAACAGAAGTAATTTTCAAACAATAATGAATCCTGCCTTTATTGCGAGCTTCTGTAGCGACAACATAACAAATGCTTTCGAGAAAAAAATGTGCAATCCTGAAGGAAGATCTTCAACCATCGCAACTACAAACAATGCTCTTCCTGAAGAACGGCTGGAAAACCATCAGCTCTCAGTAGCTGTCATCGGTGGCAGTAGAGGCTAGCCTCAAAAAACAAAAAAGAAAGAGACTCAAGTGCCAAATACCTTACTCCATATAGTGACCTTTCATCAATGTCAACTGATCGATGCCAGCATCAAAGCTTATCACTTCAGCATCACTAAGTCATTCTTCGACAGCGAAGCCTCCCATGTCAACAATGAAAACTTCTGTCCGGTCAAAAACTTTCAGCACGTAAGTTGTAATGGAGGACGATGATTGGTACTGCGGCGTGAGCGAGATCGGTTATTTGGAAGATGTCAAAATAAAAACCGGTGCTGCGTGGGTACAGTGCTCACAGTGTTTGATACCATACCATAGACAGTGTCAACCTGCAGATTCTGGGGAACCAGTAATCATGTGTGATAATTGTGCAGATTTTGAGTGAATTCAGATAGTAAATAGTCTTATAATTATGTGCAACTGAATTCTTAAAAATTTTTTGCACTTAAGTTAAGGTGTAAATAATTTTATGTGATGTTATTTTGTATTTTTCTAATATCATAAGTGATGTGACGGAAAACTAAAAACTAATATTCTTTAACTTATTGAAGGTATTTTTGTGGAATTAACTGCATAAAACATGTGCTCACGAACTTACCTAACCGTTATCACGAAATTAGATAACCATATCACGAAAATACATATCATATCTTCATAAGTTTAAGTTGAATTATTATGTAACAAAATTGATTCCAATGGAAAATATAGCGTACATTGTTAGCACTACATTACAGTATAACCATACTGACCTACGATTATAGTATTGTATAGAGTTTTAGTATATGGCTGAAAAATAAAATTTATCGCCAAATTACCTTACCTTACCCTACACCAAAATAGCTATAAATTTTTTTTCAAAGAACTGTATCTCAAAATATACGCTTCAGATACATACAAAAGTACTCAAGGGTCCTGTATTGCACCTACCTACAGACTTTCCACCAATAAAATAATAGGGCCACCGCTGAAAGTCCCACAAGTAGACGCAGTTCGACGAGAACACTGCACGCCAGTTTGAGAAGCTTGCGCTTAGTGGCGACGGGGCACTTGATGCGAGTGGCAGTGTCACCCTTATCGCTCCCGCGCCTCTCGACCTCGAAAACGGAAAGCGCTATGTAGGCAGGAGCCTTAAGGTTTAAAATAGTGATAATTACACAAAAGTTGTCCCAAAATACAATATTATAAAAAGACCACATTTCACATTATTTCCTAAAATATCTATGGAAAACTCGATTGTGAAAAACTAATTTGAATAAATATGAAAAGAGAAAAAGAGTTAAATCAAGGTCAAGCCTGCCCTGACGGCGATAGACAACTCAGTTTCGGTATTCCTTAGAATGTCTCGTACAGACCAGCGCGCTCCTAAGCATGCTGCAATCCCCAAACAATAAATAACTCTTAAAGACCACAATTTTAAATTAATACACATGCTGTCATTAGGGTGTGCTCGGGCACACCTACATATCAGATACAGAAATTCCCGATTACGTCGCTACTTCGCCAGTCCCTCGTGTAGCCTTTGTGTGGTATCTGTTACAGTGAAAACGTATGAACAACAACAAGAGCATTAAAAGACTTCATTTGTGCGAAAATGTTTCAGAGAAGATTAATAACTTGTTTTATGTAAACCGTTTAAATGAAAACTAAGTTATACATTATTTTCTTCTAATTTTTTTTTAACGAAATCACTCAACTGTGCAGTCACCAAATCTAAACCTATAAATTGGATTTCAACATAAACCGCAAATTTTTAATATAATTATAATTGTATCAGCGTTACATGGAACAGCAGATGCTGCACACCGGCGAATGTTAACTGATATTAAATGTATCTGATAGTTTGGCAGTGTACTCGTTTACAGTACCTAATACAAATGTGTATCAGATACAAAGTAACAGGTTGACACTCTATGACCCACCTCTACCTCCTGCTCACCCACGTCACTATGCTATAGTCTAGTCGCTGTTTCTTCACAATTTGTGAATAAAACCTCTGAAAAATCGCCCCATGTATTGCATGCCTAGTTGTTTACTAAATACGTCACTTATCACAATCGTTAAATATCTTATTTTTGGTTAAACTGAACTTTTACTTATATTTTACCTACAAATTATAATATCAAATTTATAATTAATGCGAATAAAAACTAAGAGGAAATAGGTATATTGGTAATGCCTAGTAAGAAATAGTTCTTATGGAATATATTATTACACTGAGTGCGCACGAATGCGGTGCGTTGTCCCTTCGGAGTAATTTTCCGGGCTTGATTAAGCTTTGTTTGCATGTGGCAGAGGAATACTCTGAAAGCAGAAACTAAACAGGGCTTCAGAAAAGTTAGAAGTAACCATGGCGAAAGACAGCTATCTGCAGTAGTATACTAGAGTAAGACATGTATCGTCCAGCTCACCAGTTACATTATGCTTATCGCTGTCCTTTGTACAAAGATAGCTCCAACTGTCGTTAAGCTTTCAGATATACTGTGCGCAGTGCACTTGTAGTAAGGTTACTTCTACTACAGGTTGGCAAAAGGAAAATTTTTGCCACTAGGTAAGCGCTAGTGTAGCATGTGTACCACATTTTCTCTATTTTCTATATTAAAAGCAGGATAATTATGGCATTAATCATAAATAAATAAATATGAAATAACTTCGTAACTAAGTAAACTTTTTCTCTTTCCTTTATTCACGTAGCTTAAAAATCTTAATTAAAAGTAACCTTTTGGAACACTGCGCACCTAAAGGCGGAAATCTTCCCTGTACCAAACTCTCCCATACGGAAACTCGTTTTGTTCCTAAACTGGGTAGAATAAACTTTACTTGCAGACTAAACTCGCTGGTCCCCTTGTCGCCCGTCGTTCCGATGTTCTACTTGCATGGCACCAATTGCCGTACAAGCAAGACTGCCGACACAGAGGCACGCCGCAACTTATATAGCTGAGCTGACCTGGCCTAGAAGGTTCTTGACATCTCGAGTTCCGCTGAACAAAGTGGTAACTAGAAATTTCGTGCAGTGACTCCAAAGTCATTTACTCGTCCATAGATGGGAACAGCATCAGTCCCGATAGCGTTATCACGGCTGGTGTTAGTGTTATGAGGCGCGTGCTGCTTCGTCTACCCTTCTCCCGTTTCCTGTGACGCCATTGAAGGATTACAATACGCACTACCAAGGACGAAGAGGAAGGTCACGAAGACAAAGCAGCCGCTCGTAACAATATTGTTACGTGTCGCTGGTTTGCGACGCTGACCTTGACCCGGCCTGTGCGAGCGGGCGGAAGAGGTCAGAGTAGTTAGATGATTTATGAATGTGCGCACTATCAGTTGCAACCGAAGACGTGGCGGCAAGTCAAAGGAATGTTTAGAAAGTGTGCCTGTTATACTACCAGGGCGCGTGCCACTCCCGACCTTGGGTATCGGGTGTCGTTGAGACATCTGAAGAATGCTCTGGATTGCTGACCTCGCTTCTCTCAGCTGGACTCGGAGTGCGGCGAACCTTCCAGGTAAAGGCCAGCGGCTGTAAAAGGCGTGTCGGGCCTCCAAGCCGGCAGTTGTTGAATGCATTAGTTTCAGCGATATATGGGAAGCGCGCGGCGAGACAAGTGACCTGTGGGAGGAAAAACTGCGACTGCGAACATCAGAGCAGCGAAGAGTACGACTGCAGGCTGGGCTATTGGACTGGAAGCGTGAGTGAAAGACATTATAAATGATGGCAGCAGATAGACTGAACATGTGTTAATGATGAGTATGACTGTAACCAAACAGAAACAATAAGAAGGATGTTAATAAGATTTTAAATAGACATTAAATATTGCGCTCTGTGTTAAATAAAAATAATAATAGTGGAGACAGATGATTTAATGCTGTAAATAATAGCTGTGTGAATAAATTAGAAATCAAATTTAGTTATTTTATTTTTAATAAGAACTCAAATACGCCCCTCAGGTGTCCTTGTAACAATATTGTAACAGGTTCTCAGATTATTGCTGTCACATCCCTAACCATAATCACAAGTACATTATATATTTTTATAACATGTGGGTACGTATGAATGACATTCTAAACCGACATAATTTATGTTAAATATTAACATTTGCAATAACAAATTTGCAGTATTAGTATTATAACTAATTCTTTAAAAAGTTACGAAAATTAAAAATAAATAAAAGGTGAAAAGTGACTTACGCTAAATTTAAAATATACTTGAGTACCACTCTGTACCATACTCTTGTTCTGCACGCACACATTAATATACATACAAGCAATAACAAGAAACTGTTTCTCTCAGAGTGGATGCAACCTCGTTTAAGAGTGGACAGGTTCGGGCAGCTCCTAACAACGAGGTCTTGAGAGTCGACGAGTGTGATATGGAGCAGCGCCGGAATTCCAATGCGGGAGGGGGGGGGCGGAAGAACCCGAGAAAACCCACCAACCAGCAGCATCGTCTGGCACGATTCCCACGTGCGAAAACCCGGTTCAACTTGGTGAGAGGCGAGCACTATAGCCACAGTTGAATTGTTACTGGGCGTGTTGAAATATTTGTGACGTAAGTAGATTTCTTTCTTTTAATTGACATTGCATAAATCCGGTGATGCACAATTGATTAATATCTGAACTGCGCCTAGTTAATATCCACTGTAGCTAAACGGGAAACCGTCTTCCTTGTGTCGAGGAGCAGCAGTACCCCCCCCCCTCCTCAACCTCACAAAATCTCCATCCAACAATAGCAGAGATGACACATGTGTCTGCAAAGCTAGGATAGCACAGCAGTTCGAAGAAGAGAGTGGCGTGGTTGGCACGCGCCTTCTTCACTGACAGCAATACCCTGGTGACGATTTAACAAATGTCACGGATCGTCTTCTCTTTTTAGAAACGTCTCGATGCCGAATTAGGTCATCTCTGAGCGTGCATAAACGTTGAATAATTTAGAAAGGATTAGCACTGGTTGTGATCCACCCAGGTGAAGGAGTAGACGTGGCAACATGACGGAAAGTTCTTCTGAAGCAAAAAATAGAGACGTACCCTTCCGCTTGGTGCAGCACGATCGTTTTCTGCAGCCAATCAGATCAGACTGATTTGGCGCCTAAGCCGTATTTGCAAAGTGCAGTCATTTGAACTAGTGTTTATTTTCCCGTGTACGAATGTAGCTTTTAGCTAGGGTATTATTCGCGAACAAATTTTTTAGCACGCATATAATCCACGAGTAGTGGCATATTTTCTGATTCGTGTATTCGTAATATCTACTGTGCCATTGTTTGTTAATCTCTGCAAGTGACTGATTTATTTTGCGGTTTAAATTAGCGGCGTGATCAACAACATGCCGTCGTGCTTCAGTCCTTATAATTTCGTGTACAATTTCCGAACGCGATTAGGCCTATTATTCATTTTATTTATTTATTCAAATTAGTTTTTATAGACCCTGCTTTTGAGTATCAGGGTGTGATCAACAACGATTTTATGTTTCATTCATTATAATTTTGTGTTCCAAGATTTGTGATAATTTTCTGCCGCAATTGTAAAATGGCAGTTTCATGGAAGAGAGCAAACATCGGCCACTCATACAAATAGCCAGTTTTACAGGCGCATATTTTTGTTATCTACTTTCTCGAAAGTGTACACCGTTGTTCAATTTTTATTCAATTTATTTCACAAAATGACAATATAGTTAGTACTTAAGTCGCAATATTAGTTCCTACTTCCCTCCAAACAAATGCACATTGTTTACACACAGAAAAACTTCTCAGATGTAGTGGTAATCTTAATATGTGACTTGTATCATTGTTGTGCTTAGACACGTGTNACACACAGAAAAACTTCTCAGATGTAGTGGTAATCTTAATATGTGACTTGTATCATTGTTGTGCTTAGACACGTGTGTTAACTGCTTTGTTAGCCACGAGAGGGCAGCAGTGTCGCACGATGGCGCAAATGGAGGAGTACGACTGCTTGTCCTAAACATTTAGGTCTCTCGGGCTAGGTTATTTACGGGAGATACAGTTTTGTTTACGGAAATGTACGTTAGAGGTGCCATTTACGCCTTTTAACGGGTTCGTTGACTCCGAAGTGGAAAGTTTCTGCGCTTATTTACGGACTTTGTTTAAGGCCCGTCGCGCCAAAACTCGTCGATGGACACGCTGCGATAACGATCTCGCCGGCCAGAGGAATTTTAAGCCGTTTTTCTTGCTCACGTACGAGCATGTGATTATTCTGCAGTTTAGTATACAGTCCTCTTCATACGTCAACGCAACTTATTGTGGATAGACAGTTATTCGCATCGTTAAATAAAATAGCGACGGCAGCAACGCCTGAGCTACAATTTGTAATTTTCAATTATGTGCTAGCCCTGGCAGACGAGGCCAGAGAAATATATGAAGCGTATAGGGAAGGTGCATCGAAGGTGGAGGACTTCGAGCTGGTCTTCGAAAAGGTTATGTCGAAGAGAGATGAACTACTGGCGAATTTTTTTTGCCATCTGCGCCCAGCCAGCTCAAGAACATTCGAGCGTATTAGACGAGTGCAAAGAGCAGTTTGCAACANTTTTTTTGCCATCTGCGCCCAGCCAGCTCAAGAACATTCGAGCGTATTAGACGAGTGCAAAGAGCAGTTTGCAACATACGAAACAGTTTTCCGTGAGCTAAAGAAGGTGTATAGCAGGTTGAAGAAAAACACTTGTGACTACACGACCCGCAGCGATAGTTCGCAAAGGATAGGAATCCCGACAGCAGTGCTATTATCTCTGCCATTGCCGGTATTCGGTGGCAATAGAGCTGAGTGGATAGGCTTCGCAGAGTTATTTACTTCAATCGTTGGTCAAGCTCCGCACCTAACCCAAGTTCAGAAAATNCTGAGTGGATAGGCTTCGCAGAGTTATTTACTTCAATCGTTGGTCAAGCTCCGCACCTAACCCAAGTTCAGAAAATTCATTACTTTTTGGGTCGTTTACAGGGAGAGGTCAGACAGTTGGTATACAATATACTGGTTACCGAAAGCAGTTACTCGGTAATTTTGAAAATATTAGAGAAGAGGTTCAAGAGNACACACAGAAAAACTTCTCAGATGTAGTGGTAATCTTAATATGTGACTTGTATCATTGTTGTGCTTAGACACGTGTTAATTGCTTTGTTTGCCACGAGAGGGCAACAGTGTCGCACGATGGCGCAAATGGAGGAGTACGACTGCTTGTCCTAAACATTTTGGTCTCTCGGGCTAGGTTATTTACGGGAGATACAGTTTTGTTTACGGAAATGTACGTTAGAGGTGCCATTTACGCCTTTTAACGGGTTCGTTGACTCCGAAGTGGAAAGTTTCTGCGCTTATTTACGAACTTTGTTTAAGGCCCGTCGCGCCAAAACTCGTCGATGGACACGCTGCGATAACGATCTCGCCGGCCAGAGGAATTTCAAGCCGTTTTTCTCGCTCACGTACGAGCATGTGATTATTCTGCAGTTTAGTATACAGTCCTCTTCATACATCAACGCAACTTATTGTGGATAGACAGTCATTCGCATCGTTAAATAAAATAGCGACGGCAGCAACGCCTGAGCTACAATTTGTAATTTTCAATTATGTGCTAGCCCTGGCAGACGAGGCCAGAGAAATATATGAAGCGTATAGGGAAGGTGCATCGAAGGTGGAGGACTTCGAGCTGGTCTTCGAATATGTTATGTCGAAGAGAGATGAACTACTGGCGAATTTTTTTGCCATCTGCGCCCAGCCAGCTCAAGAACATTCGAGCGTATTAGACGAGTGCAAAGAGCAGTTTGCAACATACGAAACAGTTTTCCGTGAGCTAAAGAAGGTGTATAGCAGGTTGAAGAAAAACACTTGTGACTACACGACCCGCAGCGATAGTTCGCAAAGGATAGGAATCCCGACAGCAGTGCTATTATCTCTGCCATTGCCGGTATTCGGTGGCAATAGAGCTGAGTGGATAGGCTTCGCAGAGTTATTTACTTCAATCGTTGGTCAAGCTCCGCACCTAACCCAAGTTCAGAAAATGCATTACTTTTTGGGTCGTTTACAGGGAGAGGTCAGACGGTTGGTATACAATATACTGGTTACCGAAAGCAGTTACTCGGTAATTTTGAAAATATTAGAGAAGAGGTTCAAGAGTTTGAGACTCAAAGCATCACTACACATCCAGATGATCTTGCATCTACAAAAGGTTGGTAGTTGGAAGGAACATGGATTAGCCAAGTTTATGACTGCAGTGGAAGAAAATTTGGGTGTGCTGGAGGCTCAGAAATTTCCAGTGGCTAAGTAGGATTTTCTATTTCTAAATATATTGCTCGAGAAGTTTTATGCACCACTCAGGCAGGCATTTGAACTTACCCACGAAGAGGATGTGCCATCATATTCAAAACTACTCAAGTTTCTGGAACAGAAGGCTAGAGCTGTTGAGCATGTTCATCCTGTTGCTCACGATCAACCTCCTGCTCGCAACAACTGTAAGAGCCCATTCTCCCAGAGAAAGTTTTCCTCCTGGAATAAATTCCGGTCGATCAGCTATGGAAACAATAATCAGTCAGCAGATTCGAAGACCACCCTTGTTTCTGTGCATAACGATACAGGTAAGCAGATGTTGTGTCCAATTTGTGGTGCAGCTCATGCTCTACACAAATGCCAGACATTTCTCTCAAAGCCGACAGATGAGAGGAGGAAGTGCGTGCTAACCCACAAGTTATGTTTTAACTGCCTGCGAGCAGGACATNTGGTGCAGCTCATGCTCTACACAAATGCCAGACATTTCTCTCAAAGCCGACAGATGAGAGGAGGAAGTGCGTGCTAACCCACAAGTTATGTTTTAACTGCCTGCGAGCAGGACATACAGCAGTAAATTGTCATTCAAAGTTTCGCTGTCAGCAGTGCCAGTGCACACATCACGCCTTGATTCACTTTTCACAAGATACAAGTTNAGTTGGTATACAATATACTGGTTACCGAAAGCAGTTACTCGGTAATTTTGAAAATATTAGAGAAGAGGTTCAAGAGTTTGAGACTCAAAGCAACACTACACATCCAGATGATCTTGCATCTACAAAAGGTTGNTTAGAGAAGAGGTTCAAGAGTTTGAGACTCAAAGCAACACTACACATCCAGATGATCTTGCATCTACAAAAGGTTGATAGTTGGAAGGAACATGGATTAGCCAAGTTTATGACTGCAGTGAAAGAAAATTTGGGTGTGCTGGAGGCTCAGAAATTTCCAGTGGCTAAGTAGGATTTTCTATTTCTAAATATATTGCTCGAGAAGTTTTATGCACCACTCAGGCAGGCATTTGAACTTACCCACGAAGAGGAAGTGCCATCATATTCAAAACTACTCAAGTTTCTGGAACAGAAGGCTAGAGCTGTTGAGCATGTTCGTCCTGTTGCTCACGATCAACCTCCTGCTCGCAACAACTGTACGAGCCCATTCTCCCAGAGAAAGTTTTCCTCCTGGAATAAATTTCGGTCGATCAGCTATATGGAAACAATAATCAGTCAGCAGATTCGAAGACCACCCTTGTTTCTGTGCATAACGATACAGGTAAGCAGATNCTATGGAAACAATAATCAGTCAGCAGATTCGAAGACCACCCTTGTTTCTGTGCATAACGATACAGGTAAGCAGATGTTGTGTCCAATTTGTGGTGCAGCCCATGCTCTACACAAATGCCAGACATTTCTCTCAAAGCCGACAGATGAGAGGAGGAAGTGCGTGCTAACCCACAAGTTATGTTTTAACTGCCTGCGAGCAGAACATGCAGTAGTAAATCGTCATTCAAAGTTTCGCTGTCAGCAGTGCCAGTGCACACATCACGCCTTGATTCACTTTTCACAAGATACAAGTTCNGTCATTCAAAGTTTCGCTGTCAGCAGTGCCAGTGCACACATCACGCCTTGATTCACTTTTCACAAGATACAAGTTCAGACGAGACAGGCCAAGACACTGCAGACTCTGATGGCCAGGAAGATGGCAATAGTAGCACTGTTGCAGTGTGTTCGTCGTGTGTTTCAGAGGCGGGATGTTCTCTAACTAATATTTTGCTTAACACTGCTCGCATAAATGTGAAAGACAGCAATGGCCGATATCAAGTTGTGCGTGCATTATTGTATAGTGCATCCCAGTCATAATTTATAACCGAAAGGTGTGTGAAACACTTGGGACTTACGCGACATCAGGCTGGGGTGAGGGTTTTTCTGGCATAAGGCATACTAGGACGGACTCTAAAGGGGTTGTGGTGTGTGAGATCACTTCGCTTCACATGCCAGAGTTACACATAACTACTGAGCATTGATTCTCAAAAACATTACAGGTGATTTGCCTTCAGCTGAGATAACAACAAATCTTGCACATCTGAAAGATATTCTTAGCCGATCCCGAATTTGCCTCACCTGGTTGCATTGACATGTTGCTGGCAGCAGATGTAACGTCCAATGTGATGACTGGCTGCAAGATCGAAATAAAACCACATGCATTCCATACAGCATTTGGTTGGGTAGTCGCTGGTAATGCTCCGTGTACAAATAAATGTAAGTCGGTTTCCTTACTTGTACGAATGGATGTGTCTCTCGNGTAGTCGCTGGTAATGCTCCGTGTACAAATAAATGTAAGTCGGTTTCCTTACTTGTACGAATGGATGTGTCTCTCGAGGTGGTCCTACAGAAGTTTTGTGAGGTAGAAGAGGTTTCATAAGTAAAGTTTCTGTCAAGCGAGGCCCAACAGTGCGAAGATCACTTCATAAGTACCTACAAACATGACGAAGATGGTAGATTTATCCTGAGACTCCCGTTCAGATCACCGACGTGTAATTTGGGTAACTCATCTTCAACAGTACTGCGTAGATTCAATGGACTAGAGCATCGACTTACAAAGATGCCANATTCAATGGACTAGAGCATCGACTTACAAAGATGCCAGAACTGAAGCAGCACTACCAAGACTTCATGGAGGAGTATGAAAGCTTGGGTCACATGACATGTATTGGACAGTTAACACCCACAAGTGGTGGCTATCATGTGTCCCTTACTACAGGTGAGTTTGCTAAGCCAGCCTACTTTATTCTTCACCAAGCAATAATCAAGGAGAAAAGTGTTTCCACAAAACCGAGGGTAGTTTTATATGCATCCTATAAGACCACTAATGTCAATCACTGAATGACCTACTTTCTGGGACAAAATTACAGAAGGAAATTTTTGATATGGTTTTGAGCTTCCAAACATTTCCTGTTGCAGTGACTGAGGGTGTATGCAAGATGTTCAGAAAATTGGTTGTTGATCCCACTGATACGAAGTGCCAATGTATTATTTGCAGAAATTCAGTGGATGACCCGATTAGCGTGTACGAGTTGAACAAGTTATGTATGGGCTGGCATTTTCTCCTTTTCAAGTCCTCCGCACTCTGCAGCAACTTGTAACAGATGAGGGTAACAAATGTCCACTGGATGCTCATGCTATACTCAATTATGTCTTAGTTGACTATATCATTACAGGAGCTGCAACTGTTGCCGATGCTCAGCTCCTAAAGACTCAGCTCATCGGACACATGGCAGCAGGAGGATTCATAACCACGCAAGTGGTGCTCCAACCATGAAGAGCTCTTTGACGACTATTGNACCACGCAAGTGGTGCTCCAACATTGAAGAGCTCTTTGACGACTATTGACATGAAAGTGAGAATGCATTTCGTATGTTTGGTTGCTCTGATTCTGTGAAAGTGTTGGGTCTATGATGGGACCCAGTACAGGACCACCTTCCGTACATAGTGAATGTCCCTGATTTGCCAGTAACAAAGTGTGGTATACTCTCAACTGTTGCTCGTCTTTATGACCCATGTGGATGGGTAGCACCTATGNTTTGCCAGTAACAAAGTGTGGTATACTCTCAACTGTTGCTCGTCTTTATGACCCATGTGGATGGGTAGCACCTATGGTCACATCCAGCAAGGTGGTGTTACAGACCTAGTGGACTCAATACCTAGGTTGGGATGAGCCAGTTGGGGAAGNTGACTTGCCAGTAACAAAGTGTGGTATACTCTCAACTGTTGCTCGTCTTTATGACCCATGTGGATGGGTAGCACCTGTGGTCACATCCAGCAAGGTGGTGTTACAGACCTAGTGGACTCAATACCTAGGTTGGGATGAGCCAGTTGGGGAAGNGTGGTCACATCCAGCAAGGTGGTGTTACAGACCTAGTGGACTCAATACCTAGGTTGGGATGAGCCAGTTGGGGAAGACATATCGAGAGTGTGGATACGTTTTAAGGACTCTTTTCTATCTTTGTCTGAGGTTAGTGTGAGCAGATTCGTTCAAGTCCAAGAACATGACATGCAGTTTCATGGTTTTTGCGATGCCAGAGAAGGCAGATGCTGCAGTTATTTACGCTCATTGTCACAGCTGGTGGTGCTGTTGAAGTTCCCCTGCTTGTCGCCAAGTCCAGGGTGGCGCCACTCAAGACTCTGTTCCAAGATTAGAGCTGTGTGCAGCAGTTTTGTTATGCAAACTTTGGCAATGTGTGGTAAGACTATATGATTCAAAAGTTGTTAACCTTGCACTGCATGCCTGGACAACCTCCACAGTAGTCCTGGCCTGGTTACGATTGTCACCACACAGTTTAAAAACTTTCGTCGCCAACCGAGTTGCAGAGATCCAGTCCATTGTACCACTTAGTTTCTGGAGGCATGTTCTATTGGAACATGACCCTGCTGATATCGCTTCTTCACGAGGCTGTCTTCCAGACCACTTGGTGAACGCAATATGGTCTTCAGGGCCATATTGGCTGTTACATCCTCGTGAGAGTTGGCCTGTGCAGCATTCTTGCGAGAAAGTACCTCTTCCCGAAGTTAAACCAGTGATGTCCAATGTCTTGGTGGCAAACGCCAGTCAGGTACAGAAATATGATTATTCTTTCAGCTTGTTGCAGAAATCATCTACATTTTCCGGACTTCAGAGAGTCATGGCATGGATCTTACAAGCGAAAGCCATTTTTTAAAGGCTGCCCCATTTCACTGGCAGGTTGCAGACAACAGATAAGTTGTACAATACCCATAATTACTGTGTCAAGACTGTGCAGGCACATTACTACAGGGAAGAGATTAGAGCCTGGGAAAAGGGAGAACCATGTTCTAAACCCATTAAAAGCCTTGTGCCTTTCTTGGAATAGAAGGGTGTTGTCAGGGTGAGCGGCAGGCTGCATAATGCACCAGTGACTGAAGAAAATAAGCATCCCATCCTACTTCCGAAGCAAAGCAGACTGTCTGAGTTGATCATAATGCAGTGTCATATGACCAACCTGCACACAGGTCCTTCAACCATACAGTACCTGACACATCGAGAATACTTGATTATTTCTTCTCGCACTTTGATTCGTAAGCTCCTTCACAACTTTGTCGCATGTTTTAAAGTGAGTGCAGCTTCATAAGCCCCACTGATGGGTACACTCCCTGCCTCGCGATTCACCCAGGGTAGAGCATTTTTCAATGTTGGAATTGACTTTGGGGGCCCATTCCTTGCTACCCCAGTTAGATCAAGAAGGAAGATCACCCAGAAGGTTTATCTGTGCTTATTTATCTGCATGGCGACTAAGGCCATGCACCTGTAGCTCATGTCCAACCTGCCTGCAGCAGCATTCCTTGTTGCACTGAAGCGTTTTGTATCCATTCGAGAGCTTCCAGCGGAGATATTCTCAGACAATGGGCGAGTGAGACGAATTTTGGATGGCTCTTAACATTGAGGTCTCGAGAGCCGATGAAAGTGACTAAGGTGAGTATGGAGCAGTGCCAGAATGAAAGGACGGGGAAAACAGAAGATCCCCGAGAAAGCTTACTGACCAGCGACATCATCTGGGACGATTCCCACATGCGAAAATCCAGAGTGACACGGCCGGGGATTGAACCCAGATCGCCTTGGTGGGCGGCGAGCAGGCTAACTGCTCAGCCACTGTGGCCCCCTCAGACAATGGAACCAACTTGGTGGCTGCCAGAAACTACTGAAGGACATGTACAAAAGCCTCTTCTGTGGAGAAAGCCAGCAACAAATTGTCAGTCAGGCAAGTCAGAGAGGGATAAAGTGGCGGTTCAGTCCACCTGCTAGTCCCAACTTTGAGTTAGTTATCCAGCATATAATATCTCGTACATCAATTTGACTAATATCACAGATGGACCAGGATTGTTGTGAGCTTTCCTGTAGAAACACATTTCCAAAACACCGCTGTCAGGATTAGCAGTCATACCTTGAATAGCATACCTGTACATTAAAGACAACAGAACGTAACTTTCCTGAGCTTGCGAAACTTGCTTACATAAAACCCGATCGTCTTTAGCTACATAAGTACTAAAACTACCAATATTCCGGAAAACAGATCTTGAGTAATACCTCTTCCTGTAATTACGTGATCGTCCCATACTGATTCGGGATGGTGGAAAACTGATTCGCTCCACAAGCACGTCTCAACAGGTCTGCGAACAACAGAGCAATGAAAATTCCGCGGCAGTGCTCAGTAAGACTAGGCACTGCCATGACGGTAGCTCCGTAAGAACAATGTTAGATTATCGCCGGAAGTACGTCCGAGGAAACCGATAAGGACTTCCGGCCTTGCAACTACATTCAAGGTCAGATCCGTTTTCGAATGTGTTAAAGGGAAATGGAGTATGACAAAGTAATTTTAAACAGTTTGTAATATTATTATAGTTTATTTAAGTTGCATAAACAAATCGTACATGACCAAGAATACAACAATCCTGGTCCATTTGTGATTTATATTAGTCAAATTGATGTACGAGATATTATATGCTGGAAGACATTTGCTCTTCATGAAAATGTATTAAATCTATGTGTTGTCGTGTATATTGCTCAAGCTCCTGTTCTGTATTCACGAAGAAAACTGAAGTTAGAGTTAGGTGTAATGTGTGGTGAGCACACAGCTGCTTACCTTCGAAGAGCTGGGAACCCTGTTTGCACAGACATCTACAGTGCTTAACTCTCGATCACTATATGCCTTGTCGGAGGATCCTCGAGAGTACGATTTTCTCACTCCAGGCCATTTTCTAGAGGATGATGCCTTGGTATCTCTACCGTATCAAGACTTGTCAGATCTTCATCAGAACTGTCTTAACAGGTGGCAGCTTATCACTCAGTTCCAGCAGAGGGTGTGGAAGCTGTGGAGTGATGAGTATCTACACACACTCCAGCAGAGAAACAAGTGGACCTCACCTCAGCTCAACATTCAAGTGAACCAGCTGGTGCTGTTGAAAGAGCCGAACTTACCTCCACTAAAGTGGAAGAGAGAGCGTGTTAAATAAGTACACCCTGGGCAGGAAGGGATAGTGTGTGTCGTGTCATTAAGAACACCTCAAGGCAACTTCACCAGACCAGTCAAGTCACAAAAATCTGTCCTTTCCCTGAAGAATAACTGCATATCGTTTGATACTTCAGACTGTCACTCTTTTGGTATTTCAAATATATATATATATATATATATATATATATATACACACNTGTGTGGGTGTGTGTGGGTGTGTGTGTGTGTGGGTGTGTGTGTGTGTGGGTGTGTGTGTGAGAAGTTGTGTACATCGGGACAATTGGATAGATGTCAATTTTTGGTGGGTGAAATGTTTACAAACAGAAAAACTTCTCAGATGTGGTGGTATTCTTAATATGCGAGTTGTACCATTGTTGTGCTTGGACATGTGTTGACTGCTTTGTTTGCCACGAGAGGGCAGTAGTGTCGCAAGATGGCGCGAATGGAGTATGAGCACGACTGCTTGTCCTAAACACACATGTTAATACAAATACCGAGCAATGGCAATTTTCATAAAATATTTCCGGGTCCGTCCGCTAGACATCGGTATGTTTCATGCTTTACTTAGCTCCAATCATCACTCTGGAAGATAGCTCTCTAAAATCCTCCCTGGTATGTGGATGGAAATACCGGAACAGATTATGAGAGAAAAACAAATGAAGCAAACTCGGTGCTTAAGAGTGCAGAGGAAATGCAATGGAAGAGAAGCAGAAAGCAGTGGTAAGAAACATCGCAGAGTGTGCCGCAGCCAGGATTCAACGAATCCACACTGGACTTAACAGTGAGCCCCGTTAACCACCAAACCATATTTACATTAAATTTCCTTATTAACTTAAAATTTCCTATCATAAATTAAAACAGTAACCTCCTAGGAAGTCAGGTGTTCCAATTTTAGCGCCGCCATTTCGTAGGAGTTCCAAGTCTTAACTTATATATAATTAATTACTGACTGTTGTCTAAAACGCGTAATGGTTTGTCCAAAATCGACTAGTAATGAATGAAACATGTTATTTTTAAAAACAATAAACCGTAATTACTAACAGAGGTGTCGTTTGATATAATTTTTGTGGGGGATCTGGCCTTTTTCATTCGAAACCAAAATGTAGTGTTACAAAATATTAGCCATGATTTGATATAGGCTATTCACGGTAAAGTGAGCACTTTTGAAAACCCTCTCATTTGGAATAATATTCACACTGTGTTTATTACTTACGTGGCAATATTTAATTTAAGTTGATTAAAGAATAAAAAAATGACAGAAACGAAAAGTAACTATGGCTTCAAAAGTGCTCACTTTACCGTGAACAGCCTATATCGTAGTTGGCTCGTGTCCGACTAGTATGTTATAAGATAGGGCAGTCTGCAAAGGCTGTTTTTAACTTTATTGCGAGAGCTCCAAAGTATTATTTACAAAATGCGTGGTAACTTTAAAGTACCATTCCGTTCTAATCTGGCGTATGATATCTTTCCGTAGGTGGACATACTGGACGCACGTTCAATAGTTTCGTCAAAAAACCAGGATTTCAAACACTCTGCAGCGCAGTTCAAGCGCCAGGCAGGCGGAATCTTTAACCTGCAGCTGTGAGTGACGACATGCAGTAGCACAACAGATATTAGGAAACTCGTATCTATGTTTGGGTGTGCATCATCCGCTTGCGACTGACTGTGCGCTAGAGAGCTCTGGCGGAAGGCCACAGAACTCGCTGTAGCCGTTTCCAGCCTATTAACGTCGGTTCACGATCAGTGTCATTTAGGTAACTGACGTCTGCATTGAACGTTTACGTAAGTGTGTGGTTTATAGTGAATGTATGCGCCTTATGTTCAACCATATTTCATTCTAGTTTATTTGCCTTATTACTCTGTTAGCATTTACTGCACATGATTTGTCACGAATACAACACAAAACATGATAGTACCATACCAAATACAATTAATTGTTGTATAAAATTTAGACATGTATTGCAAATGAGTAAAAAAAAAAAAACTTAAGTTTTATTTTATAAATAAATAATTCTATAAATTAATTATTCTTTTCTCCTTCAATGTTATTAGGTAAATGTCTTACGTATCCAAAATTAAATAAAATATCGCCATTTCTTACACATCTATACGTGAGGATGTTGCTACAAGCCACGTAAGCGATGACTAGGAACACCTTCTTCCATTATGATACGTACACGTTCATTAACTACACTTTTTTTTTTGACGTGAACCGACCTTTAGTAGAACTAATACGCTCCCGTTCGCTTGTTTGCTGAGAAGAGCCGACACGTCTTAATTTGTGTACGTACTGAAGTGTAAGTCGTTGCTTCATTGCCTGGACATGTTTGATACGTTTGTAAAAACATACCGTGGATGTAGGAATGAAAGGAGTGATCATTTTTAGACAGACTTTTTTGTTTTGTTTTTATGCGTAAATCGAATGTCAGATTAAAATATTTAATACAACGAAAGATCCATACTTTGATCGTTCTCATTATCTATATTTCACTGCAGTACAAACTTCAAACATTTTCATTTTACTCACACGTTTACTACAGAAGGAACATCATAAACCACATCCCACCATACCAACAGTAGTCACGCCAGTAATAATTTATTTCGCCATCCTCGTGCTTGCTACTCCGCCACCTTCCCCACTCCGGATCAAATGAAATAGCTGAGCGTGGGCGTACATTCACAAAAGCACTGTACAGAACGTGATGCCGTCCCGAGCTTGTAATGCGACATGCGGATTATGATTCATGAATCAGACTGATAAAGAGTGCGAGCGAGCCGCTGGCAGTGTTATCTTGTTCCTTCCTCTTGAAACNTATGATTCATGAATCAGACTGATAAAGAGTGCGAGCGAGCCGCTGGCAGTGTTATCTTGTTCCTTCCTCTTGAAACCCAACATGGCTGCAAGGCTGCCGACTAAGTGACGTCACCACTCTCTTACTCATCCGTGATGTGCAGTTTGACATGTTCATATCTATGTTGCATTCGTTTTGTAGTTTTTCTCATCGTGTCTTCGACAAAAACTAGTAAATAGGCATACATATATGTGTTGCGCCAATAATTATCTATTGTAGTAACCATTTTGGGAGACGCAGTGCTACCTAAAAAAAATCTGAATTCATATTGCATGTCCCATAAAATATAATTTTACTATACCTCCCTAATTGTTTGAAATACAAGGAGTTGATTTATTTCGTATGCATACGCTTTTTTTTTTGTAAGGATGATATAGTTAAATAGTAGGGATAATCACTTCTACGTTAAAATAAACGTTACACAGTTCTGAGTGTTTTTTTTTTAACTTTAGGTACAAATTTTGTTTTAACATCGTTTGCTGCTGTTTTATAGCATAAATGGAACTACGCGNTATGATTCATGAATCAGACTGATAAAGAGTGCGAGCGAGCCGCTGGCAGTGTTATCTTGTTCCTTCCTCTTGAAACACAACATGGCTGCAAGGCTGCCTACTAAATGACGTCACCTCTCTCTTACTCATCCTTGATGTGCAGTTTGATTTGGCACTACATGTTCATGTTGCATTCGTTTTGTAGTTTTTCTCATCGTGTCTTCGACAAAAAATAGTAAATAGGCATACATATATGTGTTGCGCCAATAATTATCTATTGTAGTAACCATTTTGGGAGACGCAGTGCTACCTAAAAAAAATCTGAATTCATATTGCATGTCCCATAAAATATAATTTTACTATACCTCCCTAATTGTTTGAAATACAAGGAGTTGATTTATTTCGTATGCATACGCTTTTTTTTTTGTAAGGATGATATAGTTAAATAGTAGGGATAATCACTTCAACGTTAAAATAAACGTTACACAGTTCTGAGTGTTTTTTTTAACTTTAGGTACAAATTTTGTTTTAACATCGTTTGCTGCTGTTTTATAGCATAAATGGAACTACGCGAACATCATGACAGAATTAATCATGTACGTGTAGTTCGGCGACTTACAACCTGGACGTAGCCATGTTCGTGAAGTGAAGGCGGTGTTAGGGGTCCGCCTATACTGGCGACGGATGCTGTGAATGCGCTGCACAGTGTTTGAAATACAGGTTCTCTTGCGGAAATATTAGAAGTGCGTCCATTGTGTTTAACTACACTTCAGACTATGTCTGTAGATTACTTTCACGACACCACGCACATTAGAAACACCATTTCACAGCACTCCAGCATAGTTAAAAACTACTTTTTCCAAAGCGCTGTATTTCAAAAATTACGCGTTATGTACATACCGAAGAACTCAAGGGACATGCACAAAATATTGCTACATATCTTTCATCAATTAAAATGATAGGATCAAAGCTTAAAGTTCCATAAAGTAGGTAGACGCAGTACGACGAGAACACTGCACTCCAGTTCAGAGCCTTGTGCATAGTGGTGATGCGCATGGCAGTGTATAGCTGGGTTTACAAAAGGCAAATTAAAAGTTATTTCGGGTGCAGAAGAACTGAAAGTGTGTTATATTATGTATCGGTTTCCAATGGAACTTAAACTGCCGTGTGCGTTGTTGGGATTTCCTTAAGCGTTAAAATAAATAGTTATATTTTATATCTGAAGTGAAACTTATGAGACAGCAACAGAGCAGTTGAGGCTGTTGGCGGTAAACTGTTATTTACAGTTATGCAAGCATAACAAATATTACGAAGGCACATGTTAACGATTATATTTGTTCACAAAAATAAGCTTCTCCAATTAAAAATTTCCGCTTTGAAGTACGATCTGCTGAAATAAGGTTGTGATATACGAGGTTAGGTTAGGAACAAAAGTAAACAAGAAAGGCTTGCCGCAAGTTTTCATTGGCTGGACTTTAAGATGATGAGGTGAATTGGGAATCGTAAATGCTGAATACATAGTTCCGTGTACGAGAACCGCCATTACTGCATAATTCTTAACGCATATTTATTTTATTGTAAACCCGGCTTAACCCTGTTACCAGTTTCCTACATTCGCGGTTTCTTCACACTTTTGAAATAAAACCTTTGAAAAATCACCCCACGTATGGAGTGTTTGATTGTTTCCTAGATATGCCATGTATCGCACACATTTCATATTTCTGATTACATAAATGCAACTTTTTTGTTAAATTGAAATGTTATTTATATTTTACCAATAAGTTATATTTCATTTATAATCAGTATGATTAAAACAGTGAGAAATAGGTGTGTTGGTAATGCCCAGTAAGAAATAGTTCATACGCAAAATATTATTACACCGGGTGCGCATGAAGACTGTGTGTTGTCCCTTTGGTGTGATTTTCCAGACTAGGTTAACCTTTCTTTGGACGAGGCGGGGAAATATTCTCTAAATATAACTATAGCAGGACTACAGAAAAGTTGGAAGTACTCGTGAATGGACTATACCAAAGACTTTCCCACTGTTAACCTAAAGTGTATTGTTTCCTGCAGCTGTAAGACTGCATGCGGTGACTATCGTAAATGCAAAAAAATCTGGCCCGAGCTGTTCTGCTATATGTGAAAATTGAAATGCTTTATCACGCCTTAATTCTTAAAATTTTGACGAAGAAGAAATTAATGTTCTTTACGATAATTAGTATTAGCACAGTTCATGAACGGCAATGAATGATAATTAAGACAAAAATTTAATAACTAAAGAAAATTCGTTTAAACATAGGTTTTGCTTCTATTTGAGGTGGTACTTGATACTATCATCTAAAAAGTAATTATTAAAACAAAATTATATTGTTTTTAAATTGAACATTAAAACGCGACAGCTACCTGATTTGGTCAGTCCGGGATACGGCGGTTCCATAGATGGCGGTGGATAATGGAACGCCTACGGTAGAGGGTAATCACCCCCGCCCCCTTCTTTTTTTCCCCACAACCAAAATTGATGCACAGGTTGTTACAAACTTTCTAATAGTGATAATACATCTAAAAACTTGCCTATGAATGTATTGAAATAACTGGTGGTGAAATACACATTTGCTGGCTTGTAAAAAAAAAACCTAAACTGTAACAAAATTTAATATTTTCGTTAGTTATTAAAAACAGTTTGGAACTAACGTAAACAGATGTTATGTAATTGCTTCAACAATAATGATAACTGCGAATACAAAGGTCGGAGACGAGCCCCCCACGCACGCACTCAATCACTTTCACGCCTCCCCAGCCGTAACCAATACTCCTCCCAATAACAGACATATATCATTTTAAAGACAAAAATGCACGCTACAGCATTTTTTTTTACCGTTTTTACGTATTTTATTTATTTAAAAGACTACAAAAAAAATTATAGTTCTCGACTTCAAAAAAATACAAGTTTTGAAGGTTTATAATTCCTAAATGATTAATATTAGAGACAATGTTGCATACACAAAAGTTATAGGCCTAATATCGATGTATAAAACATGACAAATATTTACTCGATTCGACCAGTACCAACAATTGAAAGTCCCAGGTTTACACTTTAGAGGTGGGCGAGGAGTAGCACAAGGAGACGCAGGGACTTTTTTAGGAAATATGTACATATCTCATGAGAAAATTTTGCTTTTTTGGATTTAGCTGTGACAAAATACCTTTCTTTTCCTGGAACAACAGCAACGAGGCGATGAAGCAGACACGACGACCCGACATAGGAGGATTTGGCATACTTATGCCGCCATCGACTGCCTTGACCTCGTCTAGTCTTGTGACGTCACGCATCCCGTGCTTAGCTTTTTTTCCTAATCGGTGAGAGGTTCCTTGCATCAGCGGCATCCCTGGGTTGCCAGGAGACGAGACTTCCATAACAATGGAAAGAATTATAGACAATCTTCGAGAGTAACTGGCCTTGAAGAATTTTGATTGGTCGTAAAATTATCGTGGTGATGTAAGGAACAATTCAAAAGCCAGGAAATTGCTCTCCCATGCGTGAATTCAGCTTCCAAACTTGCAGTAAGCAACATCTCAATGTTAGTCTCTTTTTATTAAAATGACCATCAGGAGACAGGAACTTTAGTGGGCCTTTTGCCCATTTGAAAATTAAAAGGTAAAAGTTCTTAAAAATGTATTTTCTACTGGCAAAAATACTTAAAAAATGTCATGTATACTGGCGAAAATGCATTAAACAATTTAATGTCAAAAAATAGGGACCCGGGTGGGGCATATCTTAAAGCTTAAATATGAGATAAATACTAAACTTCTGGGCTTGAGCCGCTTCAAATAATTATACCTAGAAGTTTCGGGGCTGTCGTCGCAGCTGCCATCTTCACATGAAAGTGCCTGAACAACTGAGCCAGTTCTGAGATTTGGGACATGTCTCTGAGAGGCTGCTTCCTGATTGGCTGGACTCATTGGCCAATCACAGGCCTCCGCCAATCAGAAGCAGGCCAACCTGTGATTGGCTGACGAACCCAGCCAATCATGGCAGGTAGAGCTGACTGTACAGGATTGGTCAACCACCTCAGCCAACTAGGAGCAAGCCAGCCTATGATTGGCCGAGGAGTCCAGCCGATCAGGAAGTACCCTCCCAGAGACAAGTTCCGAATCTCAGGACTGACTCAGTTGTTCAGACACGTCAACCTGAAGATGGAAGCTGCAACGACTGCCGAAACGTCGAGGAATAATTATTTGACGCTCTTCAAGCCAGAAGNTATATATATATATATATATATATATATATATATGGAAAACTAAGAATAAATGTATTTAGGCCTATTTAATATTTTCCTTGATGTAAATAATAAATATCGAGAAATACATATTTGTTTCATAGTTAAGACCGGAGACCAGACACGATGCCAAATAGTCCGCATTAGAATGTAAATAGGGGAAGACTACTATATAGATCACCTTCCACCCAATTGTCCCCAGGAGCATTAAACGATAACCGTCTCAAGTTCTTGTCTCAATTATGAACCAAGTTATATCTATTTTTATTGTTAGCTACACATCAAAATTCTAATTATTTTTTAACTTTTCCAACAGCTGTCAGTAAAAATAAATAATAGCCAAAAAAATATAGGAGAAAATAATTTTTGGAATTATTTTGCAAGAGCTATCACAATGTTAAATTTCACTACAATTGCTTGATTTATTGTGGAATTGCCATGCTATAAACTCCCAATCATACCATGCCATGTCTATTTCCATTTTCAACATCCACATTGTGCTTCTGGTACAAATCTCTCTCTTATTTGTCACTTTAGATTTGGTACCCTCCAGGGACTACACCTTGATGTGGTGGAGGACTCAGTACCCTATGAGCCAGACGAATAATCCAGGGAAGCCTAACTTGCTGGTTGGTAAGAGGTGAGGGGAAGCTAATTAGTCCACAACGAGGGATAGAATGACGCTGTAAACACTGAATATATTACGGTATTAAGGAAAAATAGAAGAATATTTTAATGGTGGATAGAAATCCCCGAAGACCCTAGGACACTAAGGAAGCATAGGAGAGAATATNTGTCTATTTCCATTTTCAACATCCACATTGTGCTTCTGGTACAAATCTCTCTCTTATTTGTCACTTTAGATTTGGTCCCCTCCAGGGACTATACCTTGATGTGGTGGAGGACTCAGTACCCTATGAGCCAGACGAATAATCCAGGGAAGCCTAACTTGCTGGTTGGTAAGAGGTGAGGGGAAGCTAATTAGTCCACAACGAGGGATAGAATGACGCTGTAAACACTGAATATCTTACGGTATTAAGGAAGAATAGAAGAATATTTTAATGGTGGATAGAAATCCCCGAAGACCCTAGGACACTAAGGAAGCATAGGAGAGAATATNGAATAGAAGAATATTTTAATGGTGGATAGAAATCCCCGAAGACCCTAGGACACTAAGGAAGCATAGGAGAGAATATAAGAATACAGAATCCCTCAACAGGGTAGAGAGAGCTATTAGCCTGGGAAGGTAATCTCTCTAGAGGAAAGCAACCCTTAATAAATATTCCTTGGGCTTGGCATCTGCCACCTAGCTTTCCTTGCGACTGGATGGTTACCCGTCCAGGGGAGGAATTTAAACTCGTTATTCTCAAAGACAGAAGAAAAAGGGACAGGTTAACTCGATGACGACTTAGGCAAGGAAAAAGGTTAAACGAAAGGACATTATTGAAAGACTCTCAAACAAGACAGTTTATGGCCCCTTCTTCTTCGCTGAGAGAACTGTCGACGGTGACCTATCTCGACATGTTGCAATTGTGGCTCATGCCACAACTAGAAGCTGATGGCAGGGATTTCATCTTCCAACAAGATGGCGCCCCTCCATATTTCCACAATTTTGCACGAGGTTACCTGAATGAGACATTGTGTCGCTGGATAGGCCACGTGGCAGCCGCTAACCAGGCACTACTCCGGTGGTCACCGGACTTGGACGCCCTGCGATTTTTTCTCACCCAGGATCAAGTTTATGTTCCACCTCTTCCACAGAACTTCGATGACTTGCGAAACCACATCTTCGCAGCTGTTCTTACCGTCACTTCCGATATGCTGGGTCGGGTATGGCAGAAATGGACTACAGGTTAGATGTGTGCCGTGTGACGAAGGGTTGACACACAGGATATTTATAAAGACTGCAAAAAAAACTCGGAAAGTTTGTCTTTCACCTAATGTGTCAGTTATTACATGTTTCTGAACCATTTAAGTGTGCCGATTTTTTTTAATGCTTCGTGGACTTTATACTGACCCTGTATTAACAACAGCCGGTAAACACAAATAAAAAGACGTAAAAAGTGGAAACACAAACAACATGCTACAAAACAAAAGTATATATAGAAGCAAATTAAAGTTAAAATGTAGGTCAAAATCTGAAATACCAAGCAATTATAAAGGCAAATTAAATAATTTTACAATTAAATATACTTCGCTTCTTGATCGATACTAGACTACAGGAAAAACAGCACCCCCCTGGAGGTATACGACCCACAGAGGACTACCGAGCCGATCCGAAGCATGGGACATTCCGGCCTTCTACAGCAAGTCTCATTCACAACTGATACGGCCAAGACATAATACACAAATAATGCAATCAACTACTGAAAAAAGAACACAACTAAGAATTCTCGCGAAAATGGCATGCTGCAGAAACATTCACTAACCCAAAAAACATACGTCAGTGCATTTGCAGGATTTACGAAATTTTTTTGAAAGTGGTCGTCCGTAANCATTCACTAACCCAAAAAACATACGTCAGTGCATTTGCAGGATTTACGAAATTTTTTTGAAAGTGGTCGTCCGTAAGAGTAGGGAAACATTTATAACGGCGGTGTAAATAACAAGGAAATACAGTGTGGCCGTCTAGAGACGCCGCAGTGCTCCTGGCTTAGTGAGGCAAGCACTTTACAGGCTGTTGGCGTTCCTTCTGATACAATATCTGTAATCTCGACCAGTAATCCCTGTTTGATTGAGTGAACGATTTCCACGCCTGCCCTCGTACACAGTCTCAGAAGTCCAGCGAGTTCCACCAACCGAACCACACACAAGTACAAACCCACATTTGTAGGGAAGGCCTGCCTGTACATTGAAACACACTGCTCGCGTGCGCATGAGTAGATAGGAAATGAGAGAGCTGAAACCCGGAGCAGTCAGAGACATAGAATCTGGAAGATGACCGGCAGTGGCATCTGGTAGAGGACCAGAGGTGACCTTGAAATTTGACATTGGCCTCAAATGTCCTGTTTTCCCGAAACACACTCAAAATTTCTAGAATTCCCCGAATTTCTCTTCAAAATATGCAAACTTGAACTTGATCTTTGTGGGGATATGGTAGATGGGCTGCAGGCTTCGGAGACTCGGAGCAGTCCGCCATATTTGATTGCATCACAGCCACCAACTTCTTTCTAGAATTTTCCAGTTCATGCTCTTTCATTCCATGCTACCACCTTGTTTCAAGAATGTTCCAGTTTATTATTCCATTCCACCTCGACATCTTGTTTCTAGATGTGACATGCTCAAAACTTCTAGAATTTTACTCAAAATTTCCCGAATTTCCCTCTAAATCTGCAAAATTTCCTGCAAAAGATTTCCTTGCCCAAAATTTAATTAGTCACTCAGTCTAAAAAAAAAAAGTGTGCTCGGGAGTGCTCCGAACTTCCTGTCTTCGTCGTGACAACTTATTTTTTTGGAACTTTTTCAACAATAAATGTATGATGTTTATTTCAGCTTAATTAAAAGAAAGAAATCATGTATAAAATATTATTGTGCTCAAATGTATAATTTCAAATCAAGCGATCGCGGGTACCCGACGAAATAGTAATGGTAATATAATTTAATAATAAAGGAGTTTATCTGTATTCAAAAGCTACTTTTCTAGCAAAAAAAAAATAATACTCATGAAAATGTTATTTATCAATATATATTTATGTTTCTGTTACGCCCTAAGCAAGAAACAAAGTATCCAAATAGTTCTTGTTATAAATAATAAATATAACACTTTTTTTATATATATTTGTTGATCTGTTGTATTCCAAGAGAGACAGAAGAAAAAATAATATAACTTTTGTTATAAAGAATTATACTTTTCGTGATTTACTTGCCCTATTATCGTCATAGATAACAAATTATTTTATAACCATAATGTTGTGTTTCGAAAATTAAGTTACACTATAAGAGTACCTAATACACACACACACACCTCTTTTTTAAAATAAGTAAAACAGGAGCACGCTCATTATTTATGCTTTCAGTAGTAAAAAAAAAACACTACTCTACACAGGAATCTAGATCCTACCTTCCATTTATGTGCCATCCTTGTGTTGTAACGAGAGTACCTATGGATGCTTTGGTTNACACTACTCTACACAGGAATCTAGATCCTACCTTCCATTTATGTGCCATCCTTGTGTTGTAACGAGAGTACCTATGGATGCTTTGGTTCACGACACGAAAGTGCTACAGAGTTTTTTTTTATTTGTGCATGCTTGTTGCATGTCTCCCCTTGGGACTTGGGCACGCAGATGTTGTTGGTGAGAGATATGTACTTTTACATTTAAGTTAGATTCAGAGTGTTTTTTTTTTGTGTATTTTCTTGCATTCTAGTACCATGGCTTATTGTAGCGTGCCGGAACTCCTTTTATAGTATGAGTGCATCATCATAGGTGTACAAGCACCTGAAAACACAGCAGCAGTATTTAGAAACACGTTGCGTGCTGCNAGTATGAGTGCATCATCATAGGTGTACAAGCACCTGAAAACACAGCAGCAGTATTTAGAAACACGTTGCGTGCTGCTTTGAATGCAAATGTTCGTATTTCTTTAGACATGTTATCAGAGATTGATATAGATGCAGAGTATCATACCTGCACTACTAAAATAATTTCAATGCAAGATTTTTTTGATAACCTTAGTGAATATTGTACATCTTACTCATACCCCAGGGTAAAGAACCGTTTAGCACACCTTAAAAGACATGCTCAAAATCTTTTAACCAAGTTTGGTGAACATTTGTCCCATACTCAATTAGTCACTTCAGAGCATTGTGGCTCAGACCCAGTCCTTCTTTGAGACTGTTTCCAATTTAGAGTCACTTTACATCATTGATTACAGTAACGAGGATGTTCCCACCACCTCCATAACCTGAGTCACCCAACAGTTTACTAGTGTTAATGTTATTACACCATCTCACCATGTTCCAGCCACCCTCAACCTATTTCAGTTAACCTAGTTGGCAACCCACCCATTTCCACCCTTCCCTCAACCACCATTCCATCCACTGCCATCTACACCACACATGTTCAGACCTCATACTCATTCCATCCGACCAATGTTTTTAGTACACCTGTGCACATGTCGTCATGACCCTCACACATGTATTCATCTGTTTTTGGTCAAATCACTCACCCTCTTGAAAACATGCTGCGTAACTTCCCTGCTACTGAAGGTCTTAATGTTCCCAAATTCTGGGGTTATTGAAAGTTATTGTCAAACTTCATCAGAGTAAAATAGTGCCAGAGACACAATTGCTTGAGGTCATTTACTATTTCACCCAAGGTCCACTGAGTGAACAGAGAAGTTTAGTAACGTCACAACGTGTTTCATTTAATTTCTGATATCCTAAATTTTTTTTATCGCCTCAATATTGCGTGCTCAGTTGCAACTGAGAATGTTTAATCGTTTACAAGAACCTAAGGAGGCTCTTTCTGTGTATGTGAGGAGTGTTAAAGAGGCTTCCATCATATTATGTTTAAATCTCCAAGAGTCTGAAGTTGTTAATACCATGTTAGAGGGCTTAGAACCTCAAAAGCGTTCTCATTTAGTGTTTTTCTCCAAACCCAACACTTTTTCTGAATTGAATAGGGCATGTATACATTCCCAGAACATCAGATACACTGACCAAAAACGTCAGCATATTTTTAGGCCCCACATGTCATTTCGTGGTACTGATACAAAGAAAATGCCTCATGATTCTTCCACCAATGCTGTCACAGAAACAGAAGAATGACAAATCCCCTTCACCTTCTGATTCTCCTCCACGTGACAACCAATCTTCTTGTAGGTATTGTAAAAGGTCTGGCCAAACGATTGAACAGTGTTACAAAATAAAAAAACAGGTCAAGCGGGGACGACAAGTGAGCAGTCTTCCTCGTAACTTTGGCAAGTTTGCCAATGCTCAGTACGATGCTCACCTGTTTCAAAATATGAACATTTGCAGGCAATTTTAACAGTTGTTCGGTCCTTATGACCATGCTGAAAAGAAAAATATTTGAAATATGTCATGTTTCCCTAATGTAGTAGGCATTCAAAAGGTGAAAAGATGTTATACTTGAAGCTGGTAGCCTCATTACCAATAAAAAATTGCCGGCGAGCCTTGAAATGACCATAACACTGGTAGTGAACCTTCCTGCTGGCGCTGGGGCTCGGCCACGGTGCGTAATTTATGGCTACGCTTTGGGCGAGTTCTGACTTCTTTATTTCATTTTTCACTAAAACAGTTAAGGGACTTGATCAAATCACTTACTTTCTTTAGGGAAATCACCCCACAGAGTTGTCATTTTAACATCTTCCGTGAATTGATCATCTACCTTAGGGATTTTATCAAATCTCCAGTTTTATCATCTCCCTGCGCTATATACATCATTTAGACCTGTACTGGCACCCATGTTCTGGTGGCTCGGTCGGGAAATGGTCAACTATNGAGTTGTCATTTTAACATCTTCCGTGAATTGATCATCTACCTTAGGGATTTGATCAAATCTCCAGTTTTATCATCTACCTGCGCTATATACATCATTTAGACCTGTACTGGCACCCATGTTCTGGTGGCTCGGTCGGGAAATGGTCAACTATNACCTGCGCTATATACATCATTTAGACCTGTACTGGCACCCATGTTCTGGTGGCTCGGTCGGGAAATGGTCAACTATGCTTATAAGAGGGCTTATGGCATAATTTCCCTGCCACCCTGATCGTTGTCGAGAGCGATGCCAGTGATATGAATTTTACCACTATACCTTAAACAGTTCGGAAATGACAGTCAACTATACTTATTAGTGTGCTTAGGGCGTTCTTGACCCTGCGGACATTTTCATCGTCAGGGGTGATGCCTATGATATGAACTTGGTTGGTATACCTGAAACAGTTCGGAAATTATGGCCAACTATGCTTATAAGAAAGCTTAAGGCATAATTGTGCAACGACCTTGATAGACATCAGGGGCGATACCTATGAGATTAATTTGACAACTAAACAGTTTAGAAATTATTGATACCTATGACTATAATTTGTAGGAGTAGGATATAGACATAATGTAATTAGTAGGGTTGTGCTTAGCATTGACTTACTTCGCATAGATCGTAAATATGCGTGTAACAATGTGGAGTGACAGCAAGAAGTAGCATGAGAGGGCGATGAACTAGACAATTCCTGAAACAAGATGGTTGGTGTAGACTTGGAATGACAGAGTATGAANTAGCATGAGAGGGCGATGAACTAGACAATTCCTGAAACAAGATGGTTGGTGTAGACTTGGAATGACAGAGTATGAACTGGAACATTCTTAAAACAAGATAGCCGATGTTGACTTGGAATGACAAGAGCATGAACTGGAAAATTTTAGAAACAAGATGGTGCCATGGAATGACAGAGCATGAAGTATCATGACATGGCAATGAACTAAAACATTCTAGGATGNAGAAACAAGATGGTGCCATGGAATGACAGAGCATGAAGTATCATGACATGGCAATGAACTAAAACATTCTAGGATGAAATTACAGAGCATAATAGGTAGAATGACAAGAGCATTAAGGTGGAATGACGGAGCATGAAGTGTCATGACAGGGCAATGAACTAGAACATTCTAGGGTGGAATGATGGAGCATGATAGGCAGAATGACAGAGCATGAAAGGTGCAATAACAGAGTATGAAGTATCATGACGGGGCAATGAACTAGAACATTCTAGGGTGAAATTAGAGATTTCGAATGCGAATATAGGCCAAGGTTAAAGGTCAAGATCATTCAAGATAGTGGCTTGTCCTCTGGTCCTCTGCCAGATAGATGCCATGTCCATCCGACGTCCGAAGCCTGCAGCCTGTGTACCAAATCCCCCATTATTTATCGACTTGCACGGTCCTAAAGTCTGCTCTCTTCCGCACTGAGCGCCATTTGTACCGACGCCGCACAAACAGCGGGGCACTAGAGTGGTCTCCGCGGCAAATACACATTTACTTCTCGTTTAGCAGTGCAGGGGAGACAACGCCATTCAAAACACAATCATCCTAAGCACTTCTTTACTCAGGAAGCCATTATTGATGTAAATATGGGTCATGAAGGCTNAGCAGCTGGTTCACTGTGAAGTGAGAGCTTGTGACGTCAACCTCGACAGCTTGGAGCGGGGGCTGAGCGCCGATGATGACGGGGTGAGCTCAAGTGTGGCCGAACGCAAGGGCGGAGGGAACGGGAGATCCCAGAGAGAACCCGCCGACCAACGGCATCGTCCGGCACAATTCCCACATGCGAAAATCCGTAAGCGAACTCGCCGGGAATCGAACCCGGTTCGCCTTGGTGGGAGGCGAGTAGTCTAACCACTACACCACTGGAGAATGGAGATCGTTGAACGTGATAGAAAGAAGCGCATAAAATCTCATTTTACTAGCGGATAACGGGGAGTACTTTTCAGGCTTATCGTCTTATTTAACGCCTAAAGTTTTCGAAAAAGAAGTTTGCTTGTATAAGTTTCTTCTCGTTTATAATGCATCTGTGTATAAGAACAGACACAATGGTAACGCAGTTTATAGCAATTTCAAAGTGCGATTGATCGACGCGAACAACAGTGATGTGGCGACGGAAGAACAACAAGCAGACAGGAGACGAGATAGAACACCGTAAGAATGCAGGGCGGTACTGACCTGGCTGGACACTCGCAGAGACAGTATGCTCCANACCCACGCCTTCGGCTGTCACAAACACACATCACATACGCTGTTCGCTGTAAAGTGAGCACTTTTGACGGCCTAGTTACTTTTTACTTCCTGCCATTTTTTATCCTTTAACAACCTTTTTTAAAATTAATATTGTCATGCAAGTAATAAACACAGTGTATATTCCACAGCACTCGAAGGTTAACGTCGAAGGCTAAAATAAAATATATTTATTGACTATTATTCAAAGTGAGAGGGCTTTCAAAAGTGCTCGCTTTACCGTGAACAGTCTTTAACGAGCAAATTCCAATTTCTAACCACGAAGGAATTGAAGTCGTCCTTTCCCCCCTTTATATTCCTGCCTGTAGAGAGTTTACTAACAGAACGACCCGGCGTTGCCCGGGTATGACAGGGCAATAAGAGATACACGACCATATTTTGGCCATTTAGATATTCACTAAGTGGTTATAAGGGCTTCCGGCCCAAAAAGGGGCCGGAGTCCATATAGGCCTACACAGTGTTTTAAGTTGGGAAATGAAGGACATCCCTGCTAAATCTGGTCCAGATCCATCGAACGGTATNTAGGCCTACACAGTGTTTTAAGTTGGGAAATGAAGGACATCCCTGCTAAATCTGGTCCAGATCCATCGAACGGTATTGAATTCTGATACACGACCACGTATTAGGGTTTAAGCCCAGTATGGGGTTATTTTAGTCTTCAAGTATTAAATGAGCGAGTGCATAATTAGTTAAGGAAAATTTGCGATTACGGTAAGCTGTACCCTTTTCGCTCGGACACATTTGTATTAAGTTAAAGTATGTATGTATCTATGTCTGTTCCCTANTAGGCCTACACAGTGTTTTAAGTTGGGAAATGAAGGACATCCCTGCTAAATCTGGTCCAGATCCATCGAACGGTATAGAATTCTGATACACAACCACGTATTAGGGTTTAAGCCCAGTATGGGGTTATTTTAGTCTTCAAGTATTAAATGAGCGAGTGCATAATTAGTTAAGGAAAATTTGCGATTGCGGTAAGCTGTACCCTTTTCGCTCGGACACATTTGTATTAAGTTAAAGTATGTATGTATCTATGTCTGTTCCCTANGCGGTAAGCTGTACCCTTTTCGCTCGGACACATTTGTATTAAGTTAAAGTATGTATGTATCTATGTCTGTTCCCTATACATTTCTACACCGTTCGACGTATCTAGACTAAATTTGGCAGGTATGTCCTTCAGTACCCAACTAAAAATTAAGTTGGCTATTGAAGGGCATCCCTGTCAAACATAGCCCAGAACTGTCGGACGTTGTAGAATTGTATAAGGAACAAACATACGTAGATGATACACACAAAATGGCCGGAGCCTGGAAATTACACCATTCGGGAGGATGTGGGTTCGGTTTCAAGTCCGACAATCCTGATTGTCCATTGTTTGACTCCAGGCGGACGCACGGGATGGTTTCTTACTACGGCCAATTCCTTAGCCGCTCCTGCTTCACTGAGCATCTTGCTCCGTCTCAATGACACCCGACATTCAACCATAAATGTAGGTGTATCAAGCAGGCNCCTGCTTCACTGAGCATCTTGCTCCGTCTCAATGACACCCGACATTCAACCATAAATGTAGGTGTATCAAGCAGGCAACAGAGTGTACGTTCGCTCGTGCCGACACTAATATTAGGCTATTAATGTAGTGTACTTTTATGCGCACCAATGTAACAAGCATCGCGAACTAATGGTTAGGCAATTCTTAAGGTCCTAATTGAGAACTGCACAGGCNTTGCGCACCAATGTAACAAGCATCGCGAACTAATGGTTAGGCAATTCTTAAGGTCCTAATTGAGAACTGCACAGGCATTCATTTGGAATGGCGTTGTAAAACCACTTGGGGAGAAGTACACCAAGCGTAACCGGCGGACGAACCCTGGATCTCCCGAACGCACGTCCGACATGTTACAGCAGTGCGAACCTCGCTCGGGACCCTGTCTGACCACGACAAATGTTTCACGCTGAACTTTGAAAGCAGGTGGTCCATGCATGTGTTTCTCTTATTATTATTTCTGGCATTTCGACAATACAGGCTTACTGCTGATATTAATGTTTCTGTCATTTATGTAATTGTTNCTTATTATTATTTCTGGCATTTCGACAATACAGGCTTACTGCTGATATTAATGTTTCTGTCATTTATGTAATTGTTGGAAATTAAATTCCATTGTAAAACGTTTTTGGAATAGCATTACTACTTTTTTGTTTTTATTTTACTAACGGTTTTGNTGAAATTAAATTCCATTGTAAAACGTTTTTGGAATAGCATTACTACTTTTTTGTTTTTATTTTACTAACGGTTTTGTTTTTCGTTTGTGAGAAAAATAGGTAAGTTTTAATTTATTTATTTTCCATGTTTGTGGTTTCTCTGTCTTTGGAAATTTTTGGAGACATGGGCATTTCTAGAGTTTTTGATTGGTGTAAAACAGATGAGTGCGACGGGGGGAAAAACACCAATTAGGAGTTTTAGATCGCCTATTGCGTGGGGGTAGACGCGCGACGGCGTGGGCGGCTGTTCCAGCTTCTCCTGCATCTCGTCTGCATGGGTAGCACGCCTACACGAGGCGACGTTCCGACGTCTTCTCAACACGCCAGTGTGCTGTCACCACGTGGCTGTACGCTTGTACGCTCATACACACACACACACACTCACTCACTCACTCACTCACTCACTCACTCACTCACTCACACACACACACACACACACACTCTCACACTCTCTCACACTCTCTCACACTCTCTCACACTCTCTCACACTCTCTCACACTCTCTCACACACACTCACTCACTCACTCACTCTCTCACTCTCTCACTCTCTCTCTCTCTCTCTCTCTCTCTCTCTCTCTCTCTCTCTCTGTTGATGTTCCAAGCAATGCCAATTTATATTAGAATAGTAATATCGAAATAAAGCGAGCGCACCCGTAAAAACCAAGTTGCCGATAACACTGGCTATACGAAGCACACAATACATTAACTATTTTACGGTAGGTTAATCAGAAGTCGGATACGTGTGCGCTATTATTTCTATCTGTATTCCCAGCAGGTCACATGACCCGATAAGTCGATGCGCATTTTGCCAAGCAGTAGAAGCCAAGTACTGAATGTGCTTAGCGCCACACAAATATACAGTGCACTTCCTTCGGGCATCAACACACGCGTGTACTCTCGCGTGCAGGCGATCGCAAATGTGAGTAATAGAATCCTGAGGTATAGTGTTCTAAGCCTCTTGCATATGTTGTCGCAATTGTGCAATGTTATGTAGCAGACCGCACAGACTGTGTGAAATGTCGTTCCATCATGTCGCAAACACGTTCAATGGGAGAGAGGTCTGGGAATCGTGCTGGCCAGAGAAGTTGTCGAACATCAAGAAAAAGCAAGTCGAGTAGTAGTATCTGTAGTATTTCGACGATCATTATCCTGCTGAAACTGTGCAATGCCTTACTGTTAAAGGAATAGCAGCAGAACGAGTCGAGCAATGTGCAGTATGAAGCGGGTACTATTTAATGGACCTTGCACAAACACTTATAATGAACGGTAACTGCAGCTTCTTGTGTCCTACGCCATGAAACGAAGAGCTGCGCCCGTCGAATAAACTCTGTAAGATGACGCCCGCCCGGTCGACGTCGCACGCGTGAACGACCATCACATGCGTGAACACGCTAAACGAAACAGAGCGTCATTCCACTCTCCAGGCGACCTTTAGACGACACCACAGGAGACGTGAACTACGTGTTGTAGCAGAAGAGGAAGCCTGGCCAAGACACACGTGTTTGCAGTCCTGCACAAGTAGAGTTCACGATGGTACGTGCGGTCACGCCTGGTGTCACATTCACTCTGGCCTCTGCTGTGGATGCGATACGGCCTGCCAGTACTGCCCTAACAATGCGCCTGCCTATCTTGACGCGCATATCTACTATGAGGCCATCCTGGACCTGAACTTCTGGGTTGGGCCTGTACAACAGACCACCTGTGACAACATCGCCATCCTACAGATGCATCGTGACCAACACGTGCAGCAGCAATCCGTCGATATACCCATCCCACCTGGCGATGCTGCCCCTCTCAGACGGTTGTAAGTGCACATCAGGGGCACGTAACCGTGTTCGAGGCATGGCGATATCTTGACTGACTGATACACACGTAATCAAAATTCAGCCTTCCAGGTGCACACGGTTCTGTCTGGTGCGTTGTTGTATACGGCTCAACGAAGTGAATGGTATAACGCCATCTGTTGGCCGATGTCCTAAACGTTCATCAGTTTAACTAAACTCCTCCAGCAGGCAACTATTGTACCCTCGTTCAACTGGACAATATTCTTTAGGGCGTTGCAATTGTTTTCCCGCCATTAAATGTTTATTCTGAATTAAGGCAACAACACAAATCATGGCATTTACAATTTCACAACATTCACGCTATTATTTGAATGTAAATTTTAAAGCTAAGAAATATTAATTATAGTACAATGAAGTAAAATTAATTTCAAATAAACACATTAACTACTTGTACCAAAGACAAACACTTACTCTGCATACAAGGTGAAAAACTTTAGAATGAAATAAGAATGGTGTGTGATGCTCGGAGAGTTCATCGTAACGCGGCCCGAAGAGTAAAGCCTCAACTTGGGAGAGCACAAATCTGCGGTAAGCCGTGTTATGCACATCTGCAAAAATGCACTTCGGTAGAGAACAACGTTCCATAGAGAGCACAGCACTGGGAAGTAATGTTCCCGTGTTGCACCNNGGCCTAGCATACCTAAGGTAAACAATACTTGTCTTGCGTGCACGTGTTGGGGGAAGGCGGGGATGCAGTTTAGGGCAAGGCAACATTCCCTAGACCTCTGAGGTGGACCAGCGTCACATGTGGAATGTGACGGTCCGTCCGTAGCGCGGAGCTCGGGTCCTGACGGCCGGCGCACAATCGTGCGCGAACACCAATTGTTCGATCAAAACTACAAAGTTATTCACATGTAGTGCTTGACAACTGTGAAGTAAAAGACAAACGCATTAAATACAACCAATATGTTTGTATCAAACTAAGATTTGCAACGGTAAACTTACATATTTGCTCATGTCGTGCCTACACGTCGAAAATTAGTTTTTCATAACACGTAGATATGTTAAATTGCTGCTGCATNCTACACGTCGAAAATTAGTTTTTCATAACACGTAGATATGTTAAATTGCTGCTGCATTTTAAAACCAAAATGTTGTTACAATGGCGCGACAAAAAAGGAAAGTGGTAAATAAAACGCGAACCACAAAACTGACAGTGTTTAACACAGTGGAAAAACTACATGCATACGATAGCATATGTTCTCTTTCGAACAATATTACGAAATACCTACGTGCGTATATTTGCGCCCAAGATACTGTAGCGGTTTGAAATGGTGCACAGCGTACCGTTCAGAGAGTAGCACGAAAATAAAACATGAGAAAAATCGATAAGAAATATATTCGCAACACGAATAAGGATAAAATGGACTCGACATTTGATCAACTGGAAAAAAGACTTGGTTCTTTGACGGAGCAACAGAGAGGCGCTTACGTATGGATCCAAACAACTACAGGAGTTTTCAGAGGATTGTATGCGAACTAGCCTTGGTATACCGCATTGCTTGTATATTGCATGCTTTGAGTTAAGATCTGAAATAAACGTCTACGCTTTCGAAGTATAAAGCACGGAGACACGAACAGAATACGTAAGACTGTGTTCTTAGTATAAAATGCCNACGTCTACGCTTTCGAAGTATAAAGCACGGAGACACGAACAGAATACGTAAGACTGTGTTCTTAGTATAAAATGCCTGTTGCATTGCACAATATTCTTATCCATGGTTCACGGATAATGAGGGCTGCTAGGTTAACTTGCAGGGGAAGCTGCAGAGGCAAGAAACAAACAATGCAAGCGCATCAGAGGATGGAACACTCGAAAAACATCCAGGGCGCTGATCAATGAGGACGTAATGCAGACTTCCAATATACTTATTTTTTCTACTAGATCTTCAGTATCCAAAAAAGCAACAAACATCATTGCCAGTCGAGGTGCGTTTCCTCCAAAGCGAACCAATGATAAGTTCAAGACCGTCAACCGAAAGTGAATCATCAAATGGTGACGATATGTAACATATTGTAAACAGGCTATAGACTTCCCGTACTTATAGATGTGAAACAATACATCGCACCCTGAAAGAAAAACTATCATCACTCATAAAATCGAGTTTTTGCAATATCTGTGCAGGTAGGTGTGGAAAAATTTCACTAGACGGTGAAAAACTGTAGCAACATTCTATTTTTTTTTTTTACTGGACGTACAACAAATAAATTGGTGCTACATTGCTAAAAATAAATTTAATAAGAACTTTAACATTTGTCTTATTTACACAAACATGTGTTTTGAAAGTATTGAATGGCGCACCGTTATATATTAGCACATTTTTAATACTTTACGTTTGCTTTAAAAACTTGTAAAAATCATGTTAGAAGGCACAATTCTATTCAACTCATTTATCTTATAAAATACACTTTGAGTTACGAAAGCCTTGCATTCAAGATACAATATTTTTAATGCGTCAACTTTAATCTCATTTAAAATATATACTTGAATATGCTCCGAAAAGTGTAAAAATATTATAGGATCACTTACAGTAAGANTTTAATCTCATTTAAAATATATACTTGAATATGCTCCGAAAAGTGTAAAAATATTATAGGATCACTTACAGTAAGAAGTTTCTTGATTTTTATAATTTCTGTAGGAAAATTTTTTTTATAGTTACGCTTACTAAATCAATCACCATGACTTTATTTCACTTAATTTAAAAATTAATACTTGACTGACTCACAACTGAAATAAAAAAAGTCTCGGTTATTTGAACTTCTGTCCCACAGTGCGGCGTGAACAGGACCGTGGGTTCTTCACCCCGACCTCGTATTTATATAAATATTTGGTGAGTGGTTAGGCGAACCGAGTTGTAAGGGAAGTAAGTGGTTTACCAAGTGAATGTATGTGAAGTAAGGAGGAAGTAAGGAGGAAGTATGAAGGAAGTAAAATGACTCGACAAGGGAGGGGGGGGGTGGTGGCGGCAATGCGCGGGGAAGTGACGTGAAGGCCGGCTGGTGGCCACGGCTGCCGGAGAGCAGGAACATGCATCACTCGCCGACCTCCGCGCGGTCATACATACTACTTAGTACGGTATATCTTAACTGAGTGTCCCCACCTCCAGCCTCCATGGTCCCGGCCCCGGCCCCTTCCCGTGACAACCAGTCGGTAGCTCCACCTGCACTTGCCTTCTGCCATAAGGCACGGCCGAAACAAGGAATAGTTTTCAATAATTATACAATATTCGGTTTACAACTTCAGTTTTTTGCACTGAGGCCGTGTTACAACTTAAAGAATACTCTTTAAAGAGAGCAGCCTCTCGCACAACCTGGCGAGAGCGCTGCTTTTTTCTCTCTATCCATCTATTTACCTCCATAAATCTCTATCTATATATATCCCTATACATCTAATCATCGCGCGCTCTCTCTCTATCTATACATACCTTTATCTATGTATTTATCTATATTTTACCGATCTCTCTCTTAGTCTATATATTTCTCTCTATCTCTCTCTCTCTCTCTCTCTCTCTCTCTCTGACGTTGTGCAGACAGCTGATGTCAAAAGGCGTGAAATTTGCAGCGGCTAAAATCACGGTCATAGCTTAGCAATGGGAAGTACTTTATATATGTTTTAAAATGTTCACAGTGACAAATAATTGTAGCACTACCAGAATAACTCTGCGGGCATGAAATACAATTTTTTTTTTTTGTTTAAATACGGTTTCGTCGTGTTATAGCAATTGTATGTGCGCACTGTGCAAAAACGACAAAAACAGCACGGTAAAACCGATACACTTTGTCAGAAATTATTATCTATGTATTTATAAATACGTATTAAGTAAATTATTTCAATGATTACAGGTTTTGGCGACACGATTTTGGCCCTGAAAGTTACTATAACCTCATTCAAACACTGAAACAATGTAACAAGTATGGCGCGTGGTCAGTGTGCGAGAGAGCGCCAGCGAGACCACATCTCCGTGCTCTCTCTCTCTCTCTCTCTCTCTCTCTCTCTCTCTCTCGGTGTGTGTGTGTGTGTGCGCTCTGTCACTCTTTCGCGTACTCTGCGACGAATTNTCTCTCTCTCTCTCTCTCTCTCGGTGTGTGTGTGTGTGCGCGCTCTGTCACTCTTTCGCGTACTCTGCGACGAATTGAAGTGACGAGAGAGCGTTCTCTGTGACGTCATTATGACGTGTTCGCGAGAGCTGTCTCTGAACCAAATGAGACACGGCCTGTGAAATAATTTATTCCAACACAGTGTATCGCGCTCGGCTGCACTGCGATCGCCACCAATGTAAACATCTCATCACGTGTTTTGGTTAAGCCACCTTGTGCATAAACAAATTATTTTTATTGTTTGTGTGTGACTTGCCAGTCACAACAGAGCACTGGGGAGCAAGGCGGCGATGGAGACCCATCCCCGGTGCTCCAACGCTACACACATCTGAACAACGATGCACTGGCGTCTGCGATACGTTGTCGCAGCACTGTTGTGCTACGAGTGTAAAATGGATGAGGGCGAAGCGAGGTGAGTATGGAGCAGCGCCGGAATTCAACGGTGGGGGAAACGGGAGAACCCCGAGAAAGCACGCCGACCAGCGGCATCGTCCGGCACGGCTCCCACGAGCGAAAATCCGTGGCCCCTGTTATGCTGCGAGGATCGTAACTGATGAACGCTAACAAACACCGGCCCGTTTACACAAAGAACGCTTCATTCTGTATTAAGACGGTTGACACGAGTGTACTGTCGACTCTTTATGCGGTTTCGATAAGTATTGTTCTCTTCGCAAGTCTCGGAGGACGCCGTTATTGATTTAACACGTAATGTGGATTCTGGACGTGTCCCAATTCGCTGCTCACTGCCTCGCCTCGTGCAAGACAGGACTATAGAGTATAGTAGCCTCCGAGGTGGCTTTGCGTTCGAGTTCACACAACTGCTACACTCACAATACTCATGATCTCCATGCATGCCGATAATGGTGCAGGAGAGTAATTGTAACAGGAAACTGCTTTCTGCTCATGGTTTCATGTAGTGAGGTCTGCCTCAGTGTCTAGCAACTAGCCGTCCTCTGCTGGAAGTCGCAGTTCCACCTCACACGACCCGGATACGCCGCCGATACAACGTTGACCCAGAATTTCGTACTACAGTACTTCCTCTGACTGGCTGTACCACCACATGAAAGACTGTCTGTGACTTTTGATGTTAGGAGTGAATTATTTATTTTAACAAATATTATCATACTTGAAGAAATTAATAATTAGACTAACAAAACACTGATATTGCCAACATGTTAAAAGCGCCCACAGGAGGTAAGAGCCCGTACACACAAAACTGACGAAAACACATGAACACTACACAGGAGTTAAAGATAAAAAATAAATCCTACNTAAGAGCCCGTACACACAAAACTGACGAAAACACATGAACACTACACAGGAGTTAAAGATAAAAAATAAATCCTACATGTAGGAGTGCGCAGCGCCGGTTCTGTGAAATCCAGTCCCGAAAAAGCACAGTTAATTATTCACGTAAGAAGAAATTTTCGAGCACAATCGCTTAGACGTCAGTAAAGGGATTATGGGGACTTTGGAACATCGGGACCTGGGCCTGGAGCGTCGGAGCTGTTCGTGCTGCCATTCCGGTCAGCAAGCGGCCATCTTGGATCTATGTGACCTTAACCTTATACACCCAAAATTAAAAAATAATTATAAAAATTTACATTTAAAAATTATTTAAAAACTTATTTAATACATTTATTTTACAAAAATTAAATTAACGGAGGTCCCCCACACTTCCTCCAAACCATACTCATTCAACCATCTTGGTAGGTGCAGTCCACCAAATTGGTAAGCGTCACAGCCACCGTCCGCCATTTTGGTCGATGCAGTCCGCTATATTGGTAGGTGCAGCAATCTGCAATCTTGGTCGGTGCAGTCCGCCATCTTGGTAGGTATCACAGCCACTGTCCGCCATCTTGGTTTTTATCGTTTTTCATTTGTTTTACATGGCTGATGTTGTCCCCAGTACCGCGCCCAGCATACGACTGATCCCCTCCACTCCCCCCTTCCAATATATTTAATTACTCTGCCAATGTTTCTCATTGGCTAATTACTCGGGTGTTTTAGGAAATATTCGTTCGACCAATAAATCGGTTCCCCTCTACCCCCTTCAAATATATTTAATTGCTCCGCCAATGTTTCTCATTGGCTAATTACTCAGGTGTTTTCGGAAACCTTCGTTCAGACCAATCGGTAGCCTACTTTAATCGCGAGGGCGGACTATTTTTTCCACTTAAAAACTCTTTATAAGACGCACCTCGAGACCCCTCAGGAAATCAGTCATTTTTCTAGCTCTTAAAAATGTACGCGTGTTGTCCGAGCAACCATAAAAAATTATTTCTGCCATTTTGGCATTAGGAAGGGTGCGCTCGCTTAGTGCCTTGGACAAACGGGACGAGTTACCGTTCTTGCTTAAAGAACTTCTCCTGGTCTACGCACCTTACGAAATTTTGACCGTACTCAAGTATTTACCGGCCTACCTGCAGTAGGACGAAGACATACGGGACTGCCTCCCGTGCAAGGAGTGTTTCGAGGGCTACACCACCTCGGTTCCCGACACGCCCGCATCAGAGGTGTCGGTGCAAGGCCCGCCGAGCAGCCCTCGCGACGTCTGCGCCCGTGGAAGACGACGTCCACGTGCAAGTTATCTACTCGCAGGCTGTACCCGTGGAAGATGCCCCCCCTTCAAGGAATATAATGGCAAGCGCTATATTCTGTACCATATAGGAAGGCCACTTTTTGACAGCTCAGCGAAAGAAGCGCCACTGTTTACATCTGACTACGTATCCTTCCGCCATCAGCTGGTCCGTCACGTCGGGGCTGTATTTTTATCAACACGCTGTCAGCTAATCCACTTCTCATTGTACTGTAGTGCTAAGCAAATTTTAAGATATTTTAAGACTGACATCTGTCTAAAAATATAAGTAGGTTATAAAAGTAAAAATATAAAATGTTAGGTATTTGATAACTTTTTTTAAATCTGTCCGAGATCGTGAATTTGGGTTAAAATTTGCGAGACGGTCTGTTGTATCTATTATTACACTTTGGACGTTATAGCTAATATATACGAGTTGGAAATATGTGGCGTGGAATAACGTTAGAATTGCTTAAAAACTATTCACGTGTGTCTACGGAATCAAGGAGATGGGTTTTGAGAGAACAATATGGCGTATAATTTACGTAGACAAACGATTACCGGCCGAATATAAATAACTTGTACTCCAAATCGTTGTACATAAAATATATGTTACTTTAAAAATTATGCAGAGCTCGTGGAAAAATATAACTATTGGCATATGTTTGTAAATTCGTTATAATCGCGGAGGAAAGATGTTCATTTCTGGATGGTAATAGCTCGCAGAATATCCGATAGATAGCGCGCAGCACGTCACGGCGAAGTTTGAGTAACTCTCTTTATGGTCAACAGATAGCGTATTTTTAAAAGTTTATAATTCTTATGTTACGGGCTGGAAATATATTTAAAATTCGTGTCGTTTCGTCAAATTATTAAAAAAAATAATTCAACAATATTATGCAATATTTCTGTATGCTTTTGGAATTAATATCATGGACGTGTTGAAAGCAAGGTTTGAGATGGATGATACGACGTGAAAAAGCTTTCTGAAGTTAGCACAACTTCAGAAAACTTTTCCACGTCGTATCGTTCTATTGTACATTTCATTTTGATCACCTAAACATTACTACATTATCACAAAGTTTAGTTTTTAACGCTAACAACCATTGTTTTGTGACCTCGTAACATAAAATGCATTAATAAATCTACGAACTCTTTCTTATCCGCGTACTTTCTGCTTTTCTGATGTGCATCGGCAGTGCACTCAGAATAGCCAACGTAATTTTAACTTTTGTTCGTTCGTGCATCAGCTGATACAGGATTTTGTAAATGGCGCTTTGTTTGTTTCGTAAACGTTAAGTTGCCACTCAATGAGTGTCAGAAAGTGGCCTTCTTATACGGTATGGACCATACCCGGCGTCGAGACCAATCCAGAACACAGGTGCCCGGTGTGTATAGACATCGAAGAAGTTTTAAATGATTTGTAAACATTTTTTGAAACTCTGTGTGTGCATGGGAGCCTACATTTTTTCTATATAACAAAAAAAACATCTGGTAAAAAAATGTTTTGCAACATCCAAGATTTTCGCTCGTTGGACTCATACACCATCAAGCAGNCGTACTTTCTGCTTTTCTGATGTGCATCGGCAGTGCACTCAGAATAGCCAACGTAATTTTAACTTTTGTTCGTTCGAGCATCAGCTGATACAGGATTTTGTAAATGGCGCTTTGTTTGTTTCGTAAACGTTAAGTTGNTCGTTCGAGCATCAGCTGATACAGGATTTTGTAAATGGCGCTTTGTTTGTTTCGTAAACGTTAAGTTGCCACTCAACGAGTGTCAGAAAGTGGCCTTCTTATACGGTATGGACCATACCCGGCGTCGAGACCAATCCAGAACACAGGTGCCCGGTGTGTATAGACATCGAAGAAGTTTTAAATGATTTGTAAACATTTTTTGAAACTCTGTGTGTGCATAGGAGCCTACATTTTTTCTATATAACAAAAAAACATCTGGTAAAAAAATGTTTTGCAACATCCAAGATTTTCGCTCGTTGGACTCATACACCATCAAGCAGATTGACATCTCGTACAGTGACGAAGACGAGAAAACCAAAGTTTTCACTTTTTTGCCGCCGTATCTATGGAAGCACCTCGACCGCACCACGCAACAGACGTGTCGCCTACAGACGTACGAAACGCACGGACTAAGGTTAAGGTAGGACGAGAGGAAAATTCGGTGCAAGGAAATCCCAGCAATGCTGGACTCTGCCATAATTCCCTATTACCCTGTGTATGTGTTTGGAAGACGCCAAGAGTCAGCGATTCGCATTGCTTACCCCATCGGAAATAACTTTGTACATCTTCACAAGCATTGCCGCCGCCCGCCGTTTCGACAGCTCGTCGAGACGTGCGCCATAAGATTTCACGAATGCAAAAATTAAAGATATTGCTGTGCCCCGTGCAACACCGACGCCCTAAGATTGTGGAGTTATGATAACACATGGTACATTAATAAAAATACTACGAGGAACCCATTGTGCATTTTAAAATATATATATTTCGTGTGTAATACCCTCCAAGACTCGGAGAAGAAACACGTGTGAAAAGGTATTCGTTGTATTATGCAGAATAATAACAATATTGTAATGTGTGGGCATAAATAAATGTGTTTAAAACAATATACAGAATTTCATTTTATCTCGAGTTATGTCCTGCTCACATAAGTTAAAAAAAACACTGTTGGTAAAGAAAAAAGATTTAGTATATCATTTTTGTTATAATTTAAATAAAATAAAATTATTAATAAATCAGTTTTGTTATAATTCAAAGAAAAAATATGTAATGAGAGACTAGCCGCTACTAACGTAACGTATGCATATTTTAAGTGTAAGAACGTAATTATTAAAAAAATTAATTAGGGATTTGGAAAAAATCATTTGTTGTGTACGGATGCGTTATACTGCTTTCCATAGAGTAATCATGGCTCGAAAAACCCAAAAACAGAGTGTTAAAACCACTTCGCTACTCCTTACAGTATGCGATACGCACAGTGAAGGATCCCATGCACTCCCCCTAACGGTCCGTATCTGCGAGTAGTAATTTTTGTAAAGGAGGGTTCAAATTAATCAGTACATTAGGAAATTTAGGCGGCGGAAAAAAATACCTATAGGGTTACTCCCCCGTCTTCATTCCTTCATTCCGCTTATGTTCTTCAGGCAGNGCAATGCTGGACTCTGCCATAATTCCCTATTACCCTGTGTATGTGTTTGGAAGACGCCAAGAGTCAGCGATTCGCATTGCTTACCCCATCGGAAATAACTTTGTACATCTTCACAAGCATTGCCGCCGCCCGCCGTTTCGACAGCTCGTCGAGACGTGCGCCATAAGATTTCACGAATGCAAAAATTAAAGATATTGCTGTGCCCCGTGCAACACCGACGCCCTAAGATTGTGGAGTTATGATAACACGCGGTACATTAATAAAAATACTACGAGGAACCCATTGTGCATTTTAAAATATATATATTACGTGTGTAATACCCTCCAAGACTCGGAGAAGAAACACGTGTGAAAAAGTATTCGTTGTATTATGCAGAATAATAACAATATTGTAATGTGTGGGCATAAATAAATGTGTTTAAAACAATATACAGAATTTCATTTTATCTCGAGTTATGTCCTGCTCACATAAGTTAAAAAAAAACACTGTTGGTAAAGAAAAAAGATTTAGTATATCATTTTTGTTATAATTTAAATAAAATAAAATTATTAATAAATCAGTTTTGTTATAATTCAAAGAAAAAATATGTAATGAGAGACTAGCCGCTACTAACGTAACGTATGCATATTTTAAGTGTAAGAACGTAATTATTAAAAAAATGAATTAAGGATTTGGAAAAAATCATTTGTTGTGTACGGATGCGTTATACTGCTTTCCATAGAGTAATCATGGCTCGAAAAACCCAAAAACAGAGTGTTAAAACCACTTCGCTACTCCTTACAGTATGCGATACGCACAGTGAAGGATCCCATGCACTCCCCCTAACCCAGGCATAGACGCTCATCATTAAAAACATTTCCTCCCAAGTTTAAAATCAGTACATTAGGAAATTTAGGCGGCGGAAAAAAATACCTATAGGGTTACTCCCCCGTCTTCATTCCTTCATTCCGCTTATGTTCTTCAGGCAGGACAGTCGATTGCCATTCCCCTTAGCACCAGCCTTCTCTCCTCCATGTCGCCAACCTTGCCTGGTGGCGACAACTCGTACATTTTTATTTCCAAAAGCTTTCAGCTTTAAAGAAAGCTAAGTGATTTACAAGAACTTGACCGCCATTACACAATCCTGGCTCCGTGCCTGCCCCCGCGAACAGCAACGGGACACACAGCGCCGGTGACGTCCTCTTTTAGATGGTTATTATTAACGCACGCTTTATGACAGTGGGCTCAATGGAGGCGCTTCGCACTACGTTCGATGTTTTAAACCTGGAGAAGGACCCGTCGTACTGTAGTCTGGCGTGACAACCAACACTGCCGCGGAGGTCGACAGGTTTTCATTTGCAGAATACGGAAATCACAAAAGCGCCGTGTGATCCACCGAAGGCGCGCTTCACTTACACGAGTACGTATAGCACTAACTTAGATGAAGGGGAAAAATTGTATTTCCCATGTTTATCTCGCAGCGGAGGAACGCTCGCGTACAGAACAGATCCGTGCACAACCACAGCGGGCAGGCACCCAAATGTTCGTACAAACCGCAGCGGAGCGACCACAAACAAACTGCTGGTCGGGATTCTCCCTTTACCATTACAATTACAAGACAGCGGCCTCACTGCTGCCTCCTGCCACGTCCTCTGTGTATAAGGAAGGGTGCTTGCTACCTGGCTTGCTGCTGGGGTAACTTGCAACTCCTGGCACGGTTGTGAGCTCCGCTCGCACAAACCATGTTACGGGAAGTAGGGTGAAGAGGGCTAGCCTCTCCCAACCCCCGCGTTCAAATGGCATACAACTGNTAAAGCCATCGCGCTGAGGAGCCTAGCTCCAGTGATGAGAAACTGCGGCCTGAACGATTTAGACAGACATTGTCGGTGCGAACTAGGACCCGGGACTTCAAACGATATGAATAAATACGGTAATGTGCGTTAATTTTTATATGGCCGTGACAATTGTCGGAGTGGAATATATCGGCTTCACAAAATCTCGGAACTGCAACTTAACAGCAATATACTTCGTCTGACGTCACTGCTGCAAAGCCAGTTGTTAACACTTTTCTTCACAAAAGCACCTCGTCTCACATAAGGAATTTCCTTGTTGAAGTTGACTGCACCACGTAAGCGAATAGGTTTTTTGCAAAATTAACGTTATGACTATGCGAAAACAACGCGAAATCTTATCACGGAAAGCACCATCTCAGTAATTTGACAGTAAGTTTACTCGAGAATTTAGGAAGAAATCTAGTGATGAAAAACGGCATTAGGTGCGCCGATTGCTTTTGTAGACAATAGCGTTTCTTACGAAATTTATTTTCTTGTTTTGTTTTAGCTGTTTAACGTTGTAATTAATTACCTTTCCGTTCAAAGTTCTCATAAGTGTTTTTTTATAGCAATATTGTGTAGTTCAAAACTCTGTACCGCTCAGTGTTTTGGAATACTAGCTAGACATAAGTAAGAAGTTCGAAACAATATTTTCCTGTTACGCATGTCTCCATTTAGTCCTTAAACTAACTCAAGTATAATTTAAATCATAACAAGCGTTATGCAACTCCATAACATCGGTGCCTGCCACCCTGGCGCGATCACTAAGACAATAGACAACTACTTGTGTCATGTCTAGGCGATTGGTACGCGTAGAGGCTTCCGTGGACATCAGAGGAGAGAAGGTGGTGTGCGAAGTGGTGCTGTAACCGGGAGGCATGCAGTGATGATTGGCGTCGCATCATGTTCAGTGATGAATCTCGGTTCTGCATTGCCTCGGATAGCCGCCGTGTGCGAGTTTGGCGACGCTGACGGGATAGGACACATCCTGCAAATGTTGCGGAGAGACATTGGCATTATTCCTGACATCATGGTGTGAGAAGCATTCGGGTATGATATCAGGTCACCTATGTTAGTGATTCAGCGGACACTGAAAATACAGAGATACTTCAGTGATGTATCGCGTCCTCATGTGTCACCCCCCTCATGAGGCAGCACCCTGGTAGTCTTTCAACACGACAACGCTCGTTCACACACGGCATGTGTGTCCGTGGAGTACCTGAGAAATGTTGAGGTACGCTCGCGGCCAGTAAAACCCCCCGATCTGCCTCCATGGAACAACTGTGGGACCAGCTTCGCTATGAACTTCGACTCGTTGCCGATGTGCAGGATATCGAGGGCCCGTTACAACATCTGCGAGCCGACTTACACGAGGAGAGGATACAACGGCTGTACGCCTCCCGAACACAATAGGAGCATGTATCCAGGCCCGAGGGGTTGCTACATCCTACTGACACGGAACCATCAGTATATGCCTTTACTGACAACTTATTGTCCGTGTGATATAATATTGTAAACATTGCAATAAAGTAACATGGCCTTTCAACATATGCCATTTAATTTCATTTATACCACTCCTCGGTGTTTAATTTTTTTGTCCGCGAGTGCATACATATAAAGTGAAATGCTTTTGAAATAAAAATAAAGATTATAGTCTCCGACATATTTGGTAACAAAGTACTGAGTTATAATCTCAATTAAGACTCAGCATTAAAATAGCTAGGGGCACTGTTTTTAGTGAACGTATTACATAACTAGTTGTATTTCAAAACACTTTGGCTCAGATCCATTTTGGTGATTGGATAATTTTAACTGTTACGCGTCTCAACCGTCTGCCCACCAAATAAAGCAAAAAGGGATTGCAACCCAAAAACGTCGTGCAACCACACCTAGAGATTACACGCGCAATGATCAAAAGAAAATGTATTTTATTTTAAATGGATAATATAAATTAATCCGACCTAACAGATATATTAAAATTATAAAAGAAAGGGACATAAAGCTTATGAATTAAAATTAAATTAGTTTCAAACAAACTAAAGCAGCACAATAATAATAAATGAATTTAAAAATATTAATATTTTGGTTTTAAAAATATGAAAATCATAAAATTGTTATTTTTTATCTTTTTTTTTCTCTGCTGTGGGCAACAATAATCAGGGCCAAGACTTTATCTAGAGAAATACTGACCCGGGTGAGATGCGCCCGAATCGACCTTTTTCCAACGATTAGTTTCGTGGTAGTTCTGTCTTCCTGCTTTCCATCATCGATTATCCTCTTATTTAGGTAACATTCACGTCTGAATTTTTAACTCGAGTGGGCCTACTGGGATACAGCTTAGCGCTAACTTACAATAACGGACAGCACAACACCTACGCGCAAGGTGGAACTAGAACACACGACCTTCCAGTTGGCAGACAGGCGCTTTGTCCCCACTCTGCCTGCCCTCTCCTGCATAGTCGCAAGACAGGCGTCTATTACATTACATCCACGTAACATCGTATATCATAACTAATCAAATTTACACACCTATTTAAATCTATGTACTTTGATACGTACAAGAAGTGTTTGCTGTGATATTTTCATCTCAATTTACGTTATTTGTTTCATGATATGGAAAACTTCGAGGCGAATTGCGAAATAAACATTTTGTATAGTGTTGCAGGTTATCTTGTCTGTTATCACGTAGCCTAAAAACCCGCTGGGTAGATGATTAAAATGTGACCGGTACTCCTTTTCAATCATTAAAATATTTTGTGTGCTTGAAATCTTAAATACAAATTATTTAAAAATAAAACAATATATTTTTTGGAAATGATTAGCGGAAAGTGTTCAACTTGAGATTCAGAGTACACTGCATTCCAGTTTCAAGTGAAAAATACATTATTATTTTTAGTTAGCTCCCACTCGAGACAAGGCACTGTAATTATGACTATAACAAAGGTTGGACCATGCACCATCCACAACATCGTCTAAATTTTGTGACGACACAGATAAAACTAATGCACTGGAAAACGCTACGGAAACTTTATTAAGTAATTATGTCCAGGCAGTCGTAAAAACCAACCCAAATTAATAACTTTGATTGAAAAAAGCTACTATGAATAACGTATGCGACGTCATTCGGTCTGAATAACGAATTCAAAGTGCATGATTTAAAATCGATCTAATATAAAACTGACTACCCGAATCATTTACAACTTGGCTTTTAGTGTCTCTCAAGTAAAAACAAAACTAGGGGGGGTGAGGGGTTGGGAACCGCTTGTCTGCACGCACTGTTCCCCCCTTCCTCTTCCCACCTTACAGACAGAGAAGCAGCGCGCGTAAGCACATGGCACACGTTGTGGCAGAACGCGGTGAAAGACATGAGCAGCGCCCCAAGCGGTTAAGAAACACAACTGTCGCCTTGAAAGCGCGCCTTAAGCGACAAGACAGCGAAGCGGCGGGCCAGGCAGGCGGTAGCTAGGTAAACATTTAAGACCCGTCCACTGGGGAAACCTAGTGGACAAAATGTAGCTCGGCGGGAAACTGCCGCAAGCACAATTGATATGGGGGCGGAGGGCGGATGGGCTTGCCTTTCCTAACCCTCTGCCAAAAATAAATGACACAAAACCTGGGTGGTCAAGGGCCCTTCACGGGGCCTGTTCTACCCCCGCGCTGAGCTCCGGCGATGATGTAAAGCGGCGGCGGGCCAGTAGAGTGGCGAGTGGAGACGATCGTGACCAGCTGGAGTAAAGTCTGCGGACTGTGAGCATCGATGCAGCGGAGAGAGAGACTGGCAGGCGGGACTATTGAAGTGGATGCGTGGGTGTAAGACATTAAAAATAATGGCAACACACTGAACAGGTGTTAATGAGTTTGAATTAATTGACTATAATCAACATAGACACATTGAGAAGGGCATTTAATAGAATTGAGATAAATATTAAGCCAACTGAGAATAATAAGAGTAATAGTGGGGATGGATAGTTTAATGTTGTAAATAATAGTTGTGTAAATAAATTAAAAATCAAATTTAGTTCATTTATTTTTTATTAAAACCTCCATCCCTCACGAATTCGAATACGGCCTTCTGATGTTTTGTAATAACGCGGTTAAACGAGAGGCAGATCTATAAAGGAATGACGATGGCTCGCCGCAGGATTGCCTTCATTCATGTATACTTGTATAATTTAGCTAACGAGAATTTAAAAAATCTACTTGAGCAGTCCAATAGCAGAAATGACGTCATTAGGGTAATTTATTTCGACAAGTCCCCAGGACTGGAACCCAGCACTGAAGCCTGGCCAACGACAATACTTCGAGCTCTTACCTTGTGAATGACCAGAAAATAATTCTTTAAGTGCAAAAGCACACAGGACTTTGCACCAATCCAACTAGAACTACAATGACCTGCAGCACAAAATACGTGCCTTGGAAATAAAATGCCAAAAAATTTGAGGAAAAACTGGTTAGCTCGTAGTAGTAGTAGTAGTAGTAGTAGTAGTAGTAGTAGTAGTAGTAGTAGTAGTAGTAGTAGTGGTGGTGGTGGTGGTGGTGGTGGTGTACTAGCAGTAGTGTACTAGCAGTGGTGGTAGTAGCAGTAGTGGTGGTAGTAGCAGTGTACTAGCAGTGGTGGTAGTAGTAGTAGTGGTGGTGGTAGTGTACTAGTAGTAGTGTACTAGCAGTGGTGGTAGTAGCAGTGTACTAACAGTGGTGGTAGTACTGATGTTAGTGGTGGTCGTGTTATTATTTATCATCATCATCATAATTTTATGAAACTGATATTGCTTCTGCCTTCATTATTTTTTCAACTCGTTAAGCATGAATATTCTCAAGCATTTGCAAATGTACACAAATGTATGGTGCTTTTAATGTATCTCTTCTCGAAACACGAAACTGAAGCACAAATAATAGTGACAACAATTCTGAGATTGTTTGTTTCTTTGTATCGATCAAGTTTTTTCAAAACTTCCATTTTCAGCTTCTTCGTCCTCATCTCAACACAGAGCAATAGTCATCACAAACGCCTCTTCTTCTGGCCTTCCACAAACAAGTATATTCATTGTGAACTTGCTGATAACAAAAAATTAAAAGGCATTAATTTCGTTGTGTGCGCAACTACACTTGTTCGAGGTTGCGGATCGCTTTCGATTACGTGCATACACGGCACTGGCGTGTCTACACAATCTGCTCATATGGCAAGCACACAGCTGCGACATACTGTAGTTTCTCCCCTTCTCCCAGTAACCATGTACAGTCAAACACAAAAATACACGGCGCTGGAATAGTGCCGACGATTTCAGGTCTACATTGAGGGGCGGGGCTTGGCAAAGCCTTTTCATAACTGTCATTGCGTCACTATTTTTGTGTTGCCAGATCTAAATCATATTCACCAAATTATTTACAACAAAACTTAACACTCAAAATGAAGAAACTTTGGTTATTTGTTATACATTCAACTTCTGCATTGATGTCATCAACTTCCTTTTACAATTTTTCAACCATTTTCGTCTTTTTTTTTTTTTATTGTTCCCAACATTTCTAGTTCTTTAACTTGTCGCTTCATGTTAGCAAATTACAAATTTAATATTTACTATTTGTTTACGAAATATTTCCAGGTTAACCATAAAATACCCCAAGTTTCCCTGACTCTTTACAGTACCTACAAAATCAGGTTTCCAGGTTCAGTGGCCACCCTGTTCCATAGACCTATTGTAAGAACACCAATAGAAAACCCTGAAATACATTATAATACGCTGATGTGCTTTCCTAAAGATTCCACAGTTCGTGAAATGGCTGGGCTAAAAAGCATTAACTGAAGTGACAAGTGGCAAGTGGTGGGCACCTCAAATGGCGCCCTCGGGGCACTACTGCTAGCCTTATCCGCTGTCTCCTAGGTTCGCCCCTGGTATTATACGGCGATGTGCAGGTTTGTTTTGTGGCTCCGAGCTCGTTCACTCCGCGCGGTCCGTAGCTATTTCACGTCACTTGATGGACGTACTGTGGTAAGACAGTGGGTCGAGTGTTCTCTCTTCTCCATACTTTATTATTTTTGCTGATAAAACAAGTACTGCCCGGTAAATGTGAATTTAGGTGATAATTCGGAACTCAGTAAAATTCTATGTCAATATAACTGAAGTGGTGCACCATTTAATTGCTTTGCTATACACTTTGACGTAATTACTGGTCCCGGAATGAAATATTCCACTTAATACGTCAAAAACCACCTAATACGTCAACAAGGTAAGTGCGCTGAAATGCAACTGAAGCAAATGATATTAATTAAATAATGTAAAGAGAACTCTGGCCGAGTGTTATTAAATTACATAGATATCGCGCTGCAACCCTGTGAGTTTCAATGCTCGCCTTCATTAATTACGTGCTTCTTGTTCGGTTTCACCAACACAAACTAAAATTTAAGGCTCACTTCAATGCAAAGTAAAATAAGTGCACTCTTTTTCGCAAACTTTAAGTGAAACCTAAACTGGCCATTACTTTATGAACCCGAAATCGGGCACTTAAAATCTTATGGGCAAGAAATAATTATGAGAGGAAAACGGATAATGCCGTATTCAAGCATTGCAGACACACACATTCAAAAAGTACTACGTCGTTATTAATTTAGTAGTTTTAGCATCCAATAAAACAAAAGTAGGCCTAACTACATTGACGGATAGAAAGAAGTACCCAAATATAATGGTCTAAACAGGAAGTAATTTGGCACACGTGCATGCCATCACTATACGTGTGATTATAGTTGCGATAAACTGTAACGTCTAGAACGGCTACCAGAGTGCGTGAGGGGTTCCACTACGGTTATAGCGAGTGCTACACGGCGTGGGTGGGGTGTTTGTCGGTCAATATCAGTCAACACAATGAGAAAGGTCACCGAGCACGTACTATGCTCTGCAGATGCATTATAGTGATGCCAGCACTTGGTGGATTTTGATAGAGGCTGCGTCGCGAGTCTCCGTGAAGCAAACTGGATGTATCGTCACTGCCAGGCAGGCATGTGGGGCGTTCCGATGTCGCAGTAGTCCCGTGTTCGAACCAAAGTATATGTGAGACCACTCGCACACGTAGTGAAGGTTCCTGCCGACCACGACAAGATCACAAGAGAGGCTCGCTGTATCGTGCGCCACGCAGCTTCGTGAAACTGGCGACAACCACCTCGACACTGACCATCTGTCGTCTCCTATTACTTCTAGAGACGTGTTTAGTTACCCCTGCAATGTGCAAACAAGTTGTCCCGCTACCTGTACAGAGGCAAGATCACACGTCAGTCTACTCGCGGCCAACCTCAACATTAACTGCACGTTGCCTGGAGCACAATACCGCGTGCGCTGACGCTAACTGCAAAACAACGCTGGTGCGATGATGGGAAAGTCACGAAACGTTACAAACTTTAACATTCACTTGTTTGATTAACATAAGCTAATTTTGGCGAACACTTGTTTGGCTGAACAATGTAATATGCAGTTTTTTTTTTTGTATTTGTAATGGCATCTATTTGCACGTATTGGTTCGTGATTCTTAAAATTTATGAGTCAAGTAATGAAGCTTCTTCTGATTGGTTCTTCCAGTCACATTACCACAGCGTGTCATTACCAACCTGAAAATATTTACTACTTGTTTCTTCCTAGCACCCCCTAGGTAGGGAAGATGTGGACAGCCCCGGAAAACAGAGCGCTGTCCAACTCCATTTACCACGCAGTCTGCTTGCAGTTGAGTTTTGATTCGTTCAAACTCGTGGACGTTTCAAGTAATTTTGTGTTTTGTAATAACGTTTTCTGTGGCGTAGTTCGGTTAATATTTGGAGACGTCTTATGGCACTTGTTGGTAAGCCAAATTAAATTATACGAGCCCCTAACAATCTGCTGTAATGATCAGTTTCTGAGAAGAAATAATATCGTACGTAAAGACAAATTTGAGCATTATTTTGAAATATGCTTCTAGTAGAACGGTGCAGTATAAACGATGTCATTTATGACAAACAGTGTATATGTATTAAAGTTAGTAGGAATTTTTCTGCGATATCGTGATACTTGCTAGTAATAATTTTAGTTTAAAATAATTTTAATTTTTTTGACGATATNCGAATTTTTCTGCGATATCGTGATACTTGCTAGTAATAATTTTAGTTTAAAATAATTTTAATTTTTTTGACGATATCTTATTTATAAAGTGTTTTTAAACATACCATACAGGATGGCAGTCATTGCCATGTTACATTCATTAGATCGATATAGTGCATTGAGTGTCACCACGGACACGTGGGCGAGTCTGCGCCGGCAAAGTGGACTATGTGCATAGTCTTTCGAAGAAAACTGGGTTCAGTGTTGCACGTGTAGGGGCTGGGCACAGTGCGAATGCGCTGGAGACGAACCAGATGATGTATCTGTGATATATAAATATTGAAGAAATTATGTATCCGAGACTACCAGACGGATATCATTACAGTGCAAAAACTTGAGTATCAACGTGAAAATTTACGAAATTGTAAACTTTTTTTATTGACAATGTATGCATGTGCTATGTCCCAAGGATAATGCTAGCAGCTAGTTTAGCTAAGTATATATAATAAATCTAGATATTGATGCCATATGATTTAGTGTAAGCAGCTATTCGCCACTCCCCTAAGTGACCTTATAAACATTCACTTCTCAAAGGTGAAACGTATGGCCTTTCTTTGGGCCGCTTTAACTTCAGTGCCCCTTTGCTAATTTATTCAAAACTGGTGAAACCGGTTAACAAGTCGCTCGCTCCTTCCGTACGTCACATGTTCAACACGCCATCAACCCGCTCGATACTACACTTGGATCGTCCCCACAGTGTTGTAACACCTTACCACAGCCCCGTTAAGTTTNGCCATCAACCCGCTCGATACTACACTTGGATCGTCCCCACAGTGTTGTAACACCTTACCACAGCCCCGTTAAGTTTTGTTGAGCATTGTTTAAATTTCCATGGAGCCGTGTTTTGTCACACTTGTCACACCTTAACCTAGCTGATATAACAAAATCTGGAGATATGAGTTCTGAATCAAATGTAAGAACATTTTGTGAAATACATTATTATCGGTAATATATGAAATGTTAGTGTTATGGCTAAATTATAATGCAATAGGTGGCAAGCATTCAAGTATTAAAGCAAAAAGTGCTGAAATAATCATGCTGTTGAACGCCGCGAAAACTGTGGCAGAAAAGATTTTAACTAAAATTGTATCTAATGTAGCCACCTTAAAAGTATGCTGAAATTTTTTTTTTAGCAATTCGGTACATTCATTGGTTAAGGGAATTCCCTCACTAGCAATGCAAATTAAGTATCATTTTGTTCACTTTTGTCAAGTAAGTTGCTGTACATTAGATCAATCGGCTCTGAAGATCTCGCTGTTAAGAGCCGTCCAAGTCTCTTCACTCAGTATCGGTACACCTGGAGTGTGGGATTCAAGTAGGGGGGGGGGGAGGCTTCATGCTGGCCAGCGCACCACGAGGTGAAGTGAGCGGCCACTTCACCCCGGTCAAGACTGAAGACTCTCGTCTCAGCGGCTGGCATGCATGCCGCCATGCATTGTGTGTGGGCGTATCCACTGGTGCGTCGCATCGGGCTAGAGTCATTCTCTCTCCAACACGTGTGTAGTTGTGTTATATATCTTCATTCACGAAACAATTTCTTAGCAGCTCTCTCGAAATGTTTCGTCTTGCCATCAACACGATAAACGACGCACTCTCCAGCATGTAGAATGGAAGCCCACCGCGACCTTTCCTGTTCAATGAGACATGCTTATCATTATCCAATCAATTGAATAACATAAAAGGATGGTGTTGCAGATTTTTACAGGATAATAACCTAACAACCCCTATTTTATTAACTTATAACGATTTAATCAACAAAATTTCGAGTGTTCCCACTTTCCAAATATTCTGCCAACAAAACATTCAGAGGTTTGTAGCTCATTATCGTGCAGTTTCAGTTTTTTTTTTTTTTTTTTTTTTTTTTTGTAGAATGCCAATTCAAGTCTTTATGTTAAAGGATCGACGCCTCGTTTCATACTCACTTCAGGTCATCAGTAGGACTACGTATCATTTTACGTAATTGTGCACAAGAAACCATCACACGTAGTTTGTATGTCGAATTCAGACTTATCTTGCATGCTCTTGTAGCTTAAGAAATTGAATTTTTGTCTAAGTATTAAAAAATTCTAGCATAAATCGAAAGTATCGATGAAATTTAAATGTGGGTAATTACACTGTTCTCTGTAATAGTTTCTTCACATCTCCCCCCTCCATCCTTTTTCCATCGGGCAAATACAGCGGACTATAACTTTTTTCGGCTTTGTGATATAATCAAGGGAAAATCAGTTATGCCAACATGACCGGCAGAACCACAAACTCTATAACGGTGTCACAAAAACAAACAAAAATATGATGCCATTTGCAATGCCTTCTATCAGCACGTTCGTACCTTGCTGAAAGAAATACACACATAATAAATTTAATGTAATATTCACGTTAAAACTTCAAAACAAAATTGCGTGTTCAGTACCCTCCCCAGTTTTCAGTAACCTAATAAATTGTGGCATTTCTATTTCATACTTAAAAACCTTTCAGTATTTCCCATGTCCGGGCAGCTTTGCGTGTTAAGCACAACGGTAAGGTTTCTTCTACTCTGGTTGGGAAGTGCATTGCTAATTGTTTGGCAACTAACATTTTTCGCCGCCAGGTAGCATTGAAGGTGTATGTGTACCGTACTGTCTTCGTTTCGCATGGGAAAAATGAAAATTGCATTATATATATATATATATATATATATATATATTTTTTTTTGTATTGTCCTAGAACATACGTGAATAACAAATGTTCTATGCACTAGGGTGAAATTTTAGGAAACATGCATACGAGTTTAGTTTTTGGTCGTAAAACTGGGTTTAGCAAAACGTGCTTACACATTTACTTTATTGTATGCGACGACAGAATAGAAAAAATCCTTGTGATGACAGCTACATTTCGCTCTTCAATTCTTAACTCATTTCACCAAAATAAGCGTGTTTACAGAAATGTATTTTACTGTAGACATTATTAGAGGGCGTGGATAATGTTTACAAAATAAAGTTAATACTTTATATTTTGACTTGAACAAATATATCTTTATAATTCTAGCCAAAAATGAATTTCTCACGCATTATATAGAATTTCGCAATCTACCGCCAGCTTGAAAGCGAAGTCTTCGGAATACGAGCGCACCCTGCGACGGAAATTTCCCTTACACCACAAACCCTTCCATAAGGAAAATCTTTCTGTTCCTAATCTGAGCACAATACAACTGAACGGCATTTTACTTTCAAACTTTATTTTAAATCATGATAACATTTCTCACAGGATGCTGTAAATGCACATTGTGGAAATAGCCGTTTATAGTTTCGCAGAAAATATTATACATTTCGAAGCGCATCTAGGTTTGACATACAGCCTTGCGGTCACTGGCAGAGAGCACTGTACTTAACAGTGGTGAAAGTCAACAGCTGACGTCACAGAGCAGCACGACTCCCATGTGTCGGAACAGCTGTGGCGGATGGATACATTATCAAAATCACACTGGCGCTACTTTCACAGAGCTGTCAAAATGTGGTCTTCGTAGCCGGGATGAACATCACCACGCGGCAGTGTTTACACAGACATCGCGCACGCGCACAATGAAGTACGACTGACGTAGTGTAGTGTAAGAGGACGGCCGAGCGTGGCCGAGCGAACACGAGGTGGTGTCGTGCACTCCACTGCTGCAACACGCGCGCGAGTCGTGCCCCCAGGTCGCCCGCCGTCACGACGTGTTCCACAGGGGAAACACGCTACACCAACTTCGAGGCAGTTCATATTCTGCTCGGCAGATTATACTGAAACCATCAGACTATCGCACTATCTCCCAGCTGGCCACGGAACGAGTCAAGGACAGTACACAGCTAACGTCAGCGTTACAAAAAAATTCTTATTTTTGTGTCTACTTTATGTGGGACAAGACATAACAGATCTGAATTGCACTAGCATCAGTATTTGCCGAATATAAAACTAATGTGAACATCGAGTTCATTTAAGTAGGTTAGCGCGGGCGATACTGCGTCGACCTTGCGGAAAGGGGGACGCGAAAACAACGCCAAACCGGCGCAGCCCAGTTGTGGCGGCCGTTAACATCCAACCGCTCGGCCATGACCTCGAATTCCGGTGGAACATTATTTCCGGAAGGCCCGAGCTGCGCAACACAAAAGGCGCTCGTCGCTGCGTATCGCGCACACGTCACCCAGACTGGCGTATCCCGTGCGCGACGAGATGAGACGCCAAACTGTCGCAAGTCACCGCCAGCGTATGCGGTTTCCTCGTGCGCACAAAACACACGAGTGCGAAGTAAATTAAAGAGAGCAGGAAGAGGAACTCCAGCAAAGCACTGACCTTGATCACGTGGTCCGGCCTCCAACCGCGCGCGCTCCTGGTGGGCACGGCGCGATACTGCGCCCTCAAACCCAGCCGAGACATGCCGCCTCCTCGCAGCCCGCCAGCAGACTGACTGGCAACGAGCAGCTCCCACACGTCCGCCGCGTGCATCTACGGCTGCAGTGCCTAGATCCTGAGCTGCGCGGACAGTGATCTAGGCAGCGGGCGCCTGGATCCTCGCCTAGCACTCGCGGCCGATTCAACACATCCGCACTATCAACTATACTCCATTCGTATTACTTCCTACTTTTCTGCAGCCCTGCTGAAGTTCTACTTGCAGGATATTCTTCCGCCTCATGCAAACAAAGCTTAACTAAATGCCTTTCAGATGATCAATTTTTTTTNTTCTACTTGCAGGATATTCTTCCGCCTCATGCAAACAAAGCTTAACTAAATGCCTTTCAGATGATCAATTTTTTTTCTTTTTACCTTTAATTTTGATTGGATTCAACTCATTGAATGCCACATGACGTAATACGAACCTCATAATCGCGATCATTTTCGCTTTCAGTTTCTTGAATGTCTCGTTTTCCTTCAAGACTTTTGTTTAGAACATATTCTACATTTTCTTGGATCCAAAATTTCAATCGCCAATCATAGCTTTTCTGACAATTTTAATGGAAGTAATCTCANATTCTACATTTTCTTGGATCCAAAATTTCAATCGCCAATCATAGCTTTTCTGACAATTTTAATGGAAGTAATCTCATAATAATAGAGTTATGTTTACACATTTAATTCACTAATTTCAGCAGAAAATATAAGAATAACAAATTAATTATGAAAAAGCTAATTTTTGGTAGAGGCGTTTGCAATGGTCACCTGAAGAAAATACCAAAAGTCTCCATCGATCAGAGTTGAGCTAACGGTAATTATTAAGTTTAGGGGCTTTTCTGTAAATAAAAAAAACCCCAAAAAGTGGTATATCTTCACTCTACTAATCACGTAGAACACGAATATACCAGGGGCGTAGCTTTAAAATAAGTACAACATATTTTAAAAAATTGAACAAATTGTGAAAGAACTGTTTAGACAATTTGTTTACGTTTGTGAACGAAACATCCTAGACCAACAAAAGTTGCATTAACGGGTTCTGCACAGCTTACCTTGTTCATATTCAAGACGGCGTAATGTTAAAATAAGTAGAACATATTTAAATAAATAGCGAAATTTGATGTTTACGTCTATTAACGTCTACCACCATTAATAATGGCTGCGCATTGCATATTTCACGCAATCTAGCGGCCGCAGATGTCATCACGGGCCGTACGTTAGTATGCCAGTGTCTGGCCACAGGTGCGGATCGCTGCGAGTTAGGTGTTGCTCCGTTCATGATTTAAAACTAAGAAAGGAAGCAAGAGTGCGTTTGTGCGTTATATAGCCTATTAAAGAGTGCTTATGTGTATATATTCAGCTGTAAACGAGTGTTTCAATGCGTTATATGCGCGTATGTGGCGCTTTGTGGAAGATTGTAATTTCGAGTGAGGTGAGGTTGAATTGGCCGTTAACAGAGGTATGTACCACCCGCCTACATTGGTCAGGAAATTGATATTATTTTGGTGTATTTTACGGCTCCTTAAAATCCTTAATTTGTAGTTTAGTGTAAAACCCAAAAATCCTAACAGGTAGCTTAACGAGCAAATGTATTTATATTACGTAATTCAAACAAGGTTTTTCCGGACATTTCTAACCCACAATTTCACATTCTTTCTCAACTAACCTAGGATTATTGGTAGTTAACGCAGAACTCGACTATAGTAGCGTCATTAACGTATGACTAATTGTATAATATGTGCCCACCTAACCTAACAGAACCTAACCCCANGACTATAGTAGCGTCATTAACGTATGACTAATTGTATAATATGTGCCCACCTAACCTAACAGAACCTAACCCCACAGTGGGTGAATCACTATTTTACATTTTTAAACTAACCTAGGATTGTAGCGATTTTAACTAACCTAGGATTGCAGTTATTTAAACTAATGTAGGATTATAGGGTTCCCATCTAGTCTGTGATTGTAGGGTGTTGATCGGAGATTTGATTAGTTTTGTATAATCTTATATTACTTTACAACCTTACAATCATTAGGTTAGTTTACAACCCTACAATTCTAGGTTAGTTTAAAAATGTAAAATAGTGATTCAACCATCATGGGGTTAGGTTCTGCTGGGTTAGATGGGCACATATTACGAAATTAGTCGTACATTAATGCCCCTAGTATATTCGTGTTCTACGTGATTAGTAGAGTGGAAATATATCACTTTTTGGGGGTTTTTCTTTTTACAGAAAAGCCCCTAAACTTAATAATTACCAAGCTAACACCGCCATATTTAAAAAAATAGCACCCAAAATGAGTTTATTTTTTGTGAATAACTTGTTCACAGTTGGCTGTAAAGGGAAATATGGTTAATCAAAATTAATCTAAGCGAAATTATCTACAAAAATTATCATGAGTAATTTTATTCGGCCGATGCATAGTTTTGGTGCTACAGTAGAAAACATATTTCACAATAACCCCGCGCCTCCTCAGTGCCTTGCTAAACAAGCTGTTTTTCTTCATTCTCTTATTAAAAACAAAGTATTTTTTGTTCTGAAGTAATTGATTTTCTATGAAATTAATAAGGTTTGAATGTCACTGTCTCCCTCCTTCCTCCCCTTTTCTTTTTGGATTGCAGCACACAGGTAGTCCTAGTTGTCATATGTGATTTAGATGAATTGAAACCACAATATGGATGTGAAGGAAAACCCACGCTGTCAACTACAGATATTCTTTGGATGCTAGGCAAAATGTATAATGTCAAACTCCCATTTTGGAACGGTTTTATGTCTGAAACTATTAAAGGTGATTCAGTTGAAGTTTCCTATGTTTTGTGTCTACCCTTTGCGAATCTTATACCATTCAGTCGCAATGCTGTGATTATGGTCTTAAAGTTTGCAGCTGATGAAATTCTGAAGTCACAACAACGGATTTGCCTTGTTACCTTTGATCAGCCACTCTATTCAAAAGCCTGAGAAATTAGTCATACTTATCACATTGATTTATCAAATGTGGTAGTTCGATTTGGAGGTTTCCATTTACTCATGTCCTTCATGGGATCAATTGGAAATATAGTGATGGGCAGTGGGATGAATGAAGTTTGGAGTGTAATTTATGCCCCAAATGTTGCTGAAAAAATGATGAGTGGACACAACTATTCGAGAGCTCTCTGGGGACACTTAATTGTACATCTAAATATAACTTTGGTCATTTCATGTGAATGTGACATTTCCGAAGAAGAGAGAGGGCATGTAAATGGGCTTGTGAAAAACTTTAGTGAAGAATCATCTCTTCCTGAGAAGATACAAAATTTAACATGATCAAGTGTGGAAAGTAAAATTGAACACCATCTGTTAAAAATCAGAAGGAGATGGCCTACCTCTTCATTGTGGATACAGTACTTGGTGAACGTAGCAAACGATTCATCAAATTCAGGTGACTGGGAACTACATCTCAAAANTCATTGTGGATACAGTACTTGGTGAACGTAGCAAACGATTCATCAAATTCAGGTGACTGGGAACTACATCTCAAAATAGTTCAGTGAACTAATACACAGGTGAACAACATGTTGAACTGAGGAGTTTGTGCATTTCAAGAGACAACACAGACCTAGCCAAAGATTTTACCTGCTTTGAGGCACATCCACCTTTTCGAAAAAACACAGAAAATCTTGTCTATTGGTGTGAAGTGTGTACTGTGAACTGTTAAGATGCTTTTACAGTGGGTACAATTTCTGCAAAATAAATTATTGGCAGCTATTTTGCTGAAGTTAAACTCAAGAGAAGGAATAGGGTCCGCACTTAAGCGAATATTAATAGTTCTGTAAAAATTAGAGACGACATGATCCCAGTAAACACAAACCTTCTCTTTCAGCATTGTTTGTGCATAGTAAACGAAGAACCCGAACTTGAAGAATACTTCAGATATGAATTCTCTCAGCGACACTTATCTTTGTTCGATGATGAAGGCATGAGCAAAACTAATAAATCTGCCCCTTTATAAATTTTTTAAACCCAAAATCATGAATACAATTCTTGTGTCTGTGCAAAATAGATGGTATTTCTTAGATGAAGGGTTCCTTCTTCATTGTAATGGCCTCCATATAGTAAAAATCATGAAATTGTTAAAGCTTATCTTACTTGTATGAGGAACCATTCAAGTTGTGATTGTATTTAATGGTTAGAGTGAAAGTTGAACTTGACAAGCAGTATGTGACCTCAAAATGTGCAGAAATTGTAATTGAAGAAACAATGGATGCCACAGCAGGATGAGATGCATATTTATTTTCCGTTTCATATAACTTCCAGTTAATTTTGACAGTTCTCGGAAAGAAGTGCGGTCACAGTGTAATCCTCCACCGCAGCTGTTCTATGGGTAAAGAAAACAATCTTTGTTAACAAACTCTATGAATCAAATGGCAAACATTGAAAGACTGACAACTTCAGTCCAGTATTTGGCCACTACAGCTGGTTTCCATTCCCACCTGTTTCATTTTTGTTATGACCACATAATATAATAGTTATGGTTCTATTTATTTTATTGGTGGGGTGGGGAACTCTAGTTTATCGTCTTTCGCAAGACCTGATTTTTTTGCAGTTGTTATGAGTGTGTGGCAATTAGAACTTGCATTGTTTTGATGATGAGGTGGAAAATGACGTTCGTACGTAAATAATATTCAAATTACTATAACTCGAAAGTTATAAACTTCTTCCAAAGAACTAAATTCAATAAACATGTCGTTCATACTGATGCAAGAAATACTGAACATTTTTAGTTAAGTTAAACTAGCACATAAAAATTGTTGGATTTTTTAATATAATAAAATAAACTAAAAGGGCATTTATTTACGCCATAAGTAGTAGGAATAGGCAGCTACTAGCTCCCTTTAAAAAAAAGAAAAAAGTAAATCTTTTACTATTTTTCACACAATTGTTCATTAACATCAATTAATTTTTCAACAAAACTTTTAATTTGTCATCAAAATAATTTTTTTAACAAAAATTAACAAAATTCATGCTGATTTTTTATTCATTTTTCGTATTATAAAATTTCTATGCGAAAAGGAAAGTGGCACAAAGTGAAAGCAGTTTTGTCCCAACGTTATTAAAATTCTCGCAAAAAAAATGACTCAGTAGCCCCCTCTAAACCAATTTTTTAACTAAAATCTAATCTAGATAAATAATTTTCTTTAAAAAATTTATGCACAGTAAATTACAACCACAATGGAGAACAATACTACAAAAGATTAAAAAACGATTAGATAAACGTTGATCAAGTTGTAAAAAATGTTGTAAAGAACAAAGGCATAAATACTATTAAAATAAGAACAAAATATTAGACAAAAATGAATTAGACTCTGTTAAAGAAACAAGGGAAAAAATATACAAAATGTAAAGAAACCTAAGATTTAAAATTATTTTGTGAATATGAAAGAGGATAATCTGTTCTATCACTGTAGAGTTTTTGAAAATGAATACAAGTGACAATGGAGAAAGAAAAAATATAACTACTAAGTACAAAGCACTTTAAGTGGGACGAAATGGCATAAAAGTGGCACAAGAATAATTGAATAAATAATAATAATGGAATTTCAGCAAGTGGGATGCCATTAGCTGGAAAATTAAAAGATTTTAAAACAAAAATTTATTGAATGACTTACATTACAGAGTTTACCAAAAATAACATTAAATATAAATATTATTAATAGTTTCAGGAGAAAATTTTTATATCAGGTTGAAAATTAAATTTATTAATTTTTACTTTACCATTGTATTCCATGTATAACCCAATTATGAATTCAAATTCATCAGAATTAATTGGATTATATCTTCTTGGTAAAATCACTTTAAACTTGTTATCTAATTCAACAAAAATTGTAAAACTGAACGGTACATATGAAATCAATATTCGTGATCAAATTATAACCAAGTTTTAATTCACACAATTTTTTTTAAATTTAATTTATTAATACTCTTACGTTTATTCAAAATTTGTGTTTGGCTCATTTAATGACACCAGAGGACTTGACAGCAGAGTCGCCCTTCCAGGGCTTTCAGGCAGCGGCAAACAGCACAGTGATCACCCACATGCACTTGTTCAACACCAACTTCCAACCGNCAGTACATATGAAATCAATATTCATGATCAAATTATGACCAAGTTTTGATTCACACAATTTTTTTTAAATTTAATTTATTAATACTGTTACGTTTATTCAAAATTTGTGTTTGGCTCATTTAATGACACCAGAGGACTTGACAGCAGTGTCGCCCTTCCGGGGCTTTCAGGCAGCGGCAAACAGCACAGTGATCACCCACATGCACTTGTTCAACACCAACTTCCAACCGTCCCGCCAAGCGTGGGGCCCGTACTGATCAAAAGCCCATCGGAGGCACAACTGAAACCTCAAATGGAAGAACCTGACGACGAGCCAGAGACCACTCTGATGCCTAAACAGGGTAGCTGGGGCACGATGCCTCCCTAGCTGATGCAACTTTCACTGTACGGGTGGAGTAACCTAACTTGTGTCTGGTGTCACAAGTGTTCCTGCAGGCAATAAAACATCTTTCATTGACACGTGGGGCCTTAAACACAACTACTACAAGTCCAACAAGTTGCACAAAAAATTGTACAAGTGTATATTTTCTGTAACTCGAGATACTTTTAGTTACCAGTGCAGAATTTGTAACTACAAGTGATATTCCCCTTTTGTAGACTGGTTCTGTAACATAAACTGACAAACTTGTAAATTGTGTTACACAAAATTCAAAAATTGTTATCAATTTTCTAAAAGTCTGAAATCCTAGGTAGTTAAGATGTACAAGTCCATCTTTAGTACATATATAATGTTTTTGTGAGCTGTGATTGGAGTTGTGTGAAATATGTGGCTGTTTTTGGATAATGCAGATAATGCTGCAGGTGCAAGACAGCCATACAGGTACCTGCCAAGAAACAATTTTTTTGTGAAACAATGGCTTTGAATTTAAAGAGAAATTCCTGTTAACTGCTGTACAATTTTGAAATGTTTTGGGGGAAATTGGCGTATTACTTGAAAACAGAACTAATAGATTTTGTAGTTTGACAGCAGCAAAAACACTGAAAATTGGATTGCATTGGCTCCGGGATGGGGGAAAGTACCATGGAATAGTATATATGCACCGGGTGTCATAAATGACTGTGAGTAGATGTGTACATTCTGTTGCAAATGCTGTCAAAGCTGTGATATTCTGCAGAATTGTAAAGTGGCCAGAAAATACTTTCAATGTTATTTAACAATTCCATGCCGTAGCTAATTTTCCACAGGTTTTATGGTGTTGTAGATGGAATATTAATTAATATAGATGCCCCAATTGTGTTGTGAACCTGTTTTTTTTCTATAGGCACCAAAATCACTCTATAAACTGCATGGCTGTATGTGGATGTGACGTGCAATTCTACTAAGGTAGTAGTAACTGGCCAGGGAGTATTCATGATGCACATGTTTTGAGAAATAGCACACTGTCTCTCAGGATGGAAGGAGGACGGAGACAGCATCCTGATGGAGTCATTCTTGGTGATTCAGCTTACCCTTTAAAAGGTTGACAGATCCCTCCAAATTACAATAACCCAGGTGGCGTTGCCCATACAAGGTTTAACCACACAAATGCCCTTGCCATTTGACTGGAAATGTATTTGGGGTATTACAGGGAAAAGCTTCCCTGTTTAAATCACTAGTAAGTGGATTCGGTGTTAGCAGCTAATGTATTCAAATGCTGTGTAACATTGAGTAATATGTCCATAGATAATGACGAAGGCCATTTTGGTAATGACGAGGAACCAGATGATCTAGATGATATGGATATAAATGAAGAGGACACAGGTGAAATGCCACCTCCAATTGGAGCTCTGGCTAGAGCACAGCAACTTGTTAAATACTTTAGGCACTTGCTAAGTGTCCAACGCTCTACATTTAAGTGAACAGTAATATTGTGATTACCATTATTTGTATATACAATATTATTACTTAAGTTCAATTATCTCTCTGCAGTGAATTAAACTGTATGCTACTTAGAGCAAACACACATACATTACATTCTGCCTTCTGAGTTAGGCATTTTCTTGGCAAGACTGTATAAACATGGTGAAAGTGAATTGTCTTTAAGATATATACCACTTTTTATGCATTGCATCCAGGTTAATTGAAAATTTGCGAACTTATTTACTGTAAGGTTTGATATTACACTTTCTGGTGTAAAACATAATAAATACACCTACTGGTTGCAAGTACGTAAACATTATTTTTATTAATTAAATATATTAAGTAAGGGCTAATCAATTTATCACATCTATATACAAATATATAATTGGTTTTAAATATATTGCATTGATATTTTACATTTATGAACTTTCATGCAGCACAACTGAACTGTCACCGACAGTTATATTGCAGCTGTCCAACACAACAGTGTTTCATCAATCTTGGATAACAGTGTATGATGAATATGGTAGAACTGCGGTGAATTCAGATCTAGGTAGTCCCATTTCCAATTCTAACTTTAATGTTTAAAGTTTTGTCCTTCATTAAGTCATCCTTCTCGATATCCTTTGGACGATCGTCGTTTTGTTTGGCCTCTTTTGTCGTGTGCTTCGTTTAGTAATTTCACTCTGAAAATAAATTTAACTAACAATAAATGAAATCTATACTGTTATTATTATTAAAAATAATGTAACCTAAATAAATAAACAAACATCTCTACACGAGGTTTGAAGAAAAGGCTTAGATGGTGGGATTTCATCTACGTCTGTACTACCAACGTAAAACTTGTCACTCTCCCTGGCCACCTCGTCAACCAATTCATCACATGGTCGCTTTTTCTGGTAAAAGGGTGAGGCTCAGTACTTGTTGAACTTGTTGATTCTATTGGTGTCAAGCTTTCTTGAAAACAAAGTCTAACAATGAGAGGAGAGTTTTTGCTTATAATGTCCAGCACTTTGTGGTCAGTCTCAGTGAATTTTCCCATCTCCTGTTTCCCAGTGTGTGCTATGTTGTCCTTTTTAGCCTGAAACAAAATATTGTTGTTAGATTACCGCGGTAACATCATGCAACATAATAAACAGATGTAAACTTTTACTACTGAACAGGTAATAACAGAGGCANGGATTACCGCGGTAACATCATGCAACATAATAAACAGATGTAAACTTTTACTACTGAACAGGTAATAACAGAGGCATTAAAGAAATTTATAAATGATTGCCTTAACATTTTAATTTACACAGCAACTGTTTACATCTTCACCAAAATGACAACTGATAATAAAACAAGTATTAAATAGCATAATAAGAACCGTTTCCAACATAAAGACGAACATAACCTATAACATTAATACATACAAGCGTACTACTTACCATTGTCCCTTTTTTAATGTTTTGCCACAAAACATCTCGAGCGTAAGTCCAATCCTTGTCTGGTGGGATTAAACACGTACTTTTCGCTAATTCTGTTATTTCACGCCACATTTGCAACTTGGTTTCTTGTGTGATACTTTGTGAGAAAGCACCGAACAATGTATCTTTTCTTTCTCTCATTTTCACAGGCAATTTTTTTTTTTTTTGCTATTATCCGGCTTATTGTTGTGTGTTTAACCTATGTTCCAAAGTGTATAATAGTTATCTGTAGCACTCGCATCAACTATATCACAAACAATAAACAAACAACACTTGTAATTTACATAACCATGAAAGCAAATTTGTGAACAAGTCCTGTAAATATTTTGCTACACTTGTAGGATTAAAATGCATTTTTACAAGTCTTGTCTCCCAGCTTGTGTTATGTGTATTATTGCTACAAGTATACAATTCTACAACTTGTAGACTTGTAGCAACAAGTAACACAAGCTGAGAGATGAGCTTGTAAAAATCCATACTAATTCTACAATACTGGTTACCACTGTAACAAGCATTCTTTCATGGCTTTCTAAATTAAGATTGTTTCTTGTTTTGCTGTACTATTATACTGCCCACAGTTTACAAACCAATGTGATCCAATTCACAGTGTTTGTTCTGCTGACAAACTGTAAAATCTGTTTGTTTNTGCCCACAGTTTACAAACCAATGTGATCCAATTCACAGTGTTTGTTCTGCTGACAAACTGTAAAATCTGTTTGTTTCATTTTAGAGGAATCTGGCTACTTCTCCCAAAACATTATCAAATTGTGTATTACTTGATCTGAATTTCTCTTTAAATTCAAAGTTGTTGACTGCCACAATCTTATTTCTTGGCAGGTATCTATACAGCTGTTTTACACCCACAGCATTGTCTTTATTATCCACAAACTTCCACATATTTCAATATTATATAGAACCGCCATAACCACAAAAANTGCCCACAGTTTACAAACCAATGTGATCCAATTCACAGTGTTTGTTCTGCTGACAAACTGTAAAATCTGTTTGTTTACTTTTACAGGAATCTGGCTATTTCTCCCAAAACATTATCAAATTGTGTATTACTTGATCTGAATTTCTCTTTAAATTCAAAGTCGTTGACTGCCACAATCTTATTTCTTGGCAGGTATCTATCCAGCTGTTTTACGCCCACAGCATTGTCTTTATTATCCACAAACTTCCACATATTTCAATATTATATAGAACCGCCATAACCACAAAAACAAAACCATGAATTTGAACAAAAGTTAAAAAATGCATTATATTATCACTACAGATGCACTTGTAAATTATGTCTACCTAGGGTCTTATTTAAACATGTAGGAAATAGATTACTAGTATGGACTTTTCTGTAACATAACTTACAAGTTTGTAAGTGTGTCGTGGCACATTGCGATGTCTTGAGATTATCCAGGGGTGCCACGAGATTTTGAGCACATATAAAATGTATTATTTATTACAAAATAATAAAAATAAACATATACCGGTAGAAGAAAATTTTGTGATTTAATCTCCACCAGATGGCAACACATAAGTGATTCAAGATCATTCAGACAGATGGCAAGTAATAATTCATGTTTATTAAAGGTCTTGTAAACAAGTACAGTATTTGTGAGTTTATATACTGTTGCCTGGTGTTTCCTTCGCGTGGGAAGGCACCGAGCGCTGGAGGTCAAGTTTGTAACGTTAGACTAAGCGAGCGACCTATCATAAAGAATGCTGCAGCACACGCCGATAAACTTATCGCAGTTCGCGCCTGCCTCGCTGACCCTCAGAAGCTCATATTTCTCCATTTATCACGCAGAAATGTCGTCATCACCATTACCTTTCCCAGAACAACTTGGATTGCCGAGAACTTTCTAGACGGCACCTACCTCAAGTATAAATACCACATGCAGACCTCCTCTCAAGGGGGAGTGATTAAGAGCAGAGAGTTTGGCATTTTGTGTGACCTTAAGCAACAGTTGTGCGATTCTGAAGTGGCGAAGGACAACAGCAGCGATCTACGAGAGTGCGTCGGCGAGCTTGTGTGCAGTGAAGAATGGGACTGATCTGCGGGACTGTGGACTGGATGCGTGAGTGAAAAGACATTCGGAACAATGAAAATAGACAGTTTTAATTAAATGTGTGGAAATAATTGGAGGGGTTTAAGGGACATTAGCAAGAGTAAAAACTGTGATAACGACTTTAATTAAAATNGAACGATGAAATTAGACAGTTTTAATTAAATGTGTGGAAATAATTGGAGCGGTTTAAGGGACATTAGCAAGAGTAAAAACTGTGATAACGACTTTAATTAAAATGGAGATAGCAATTACATATTGCCTTCAATAAGAATAATATGAGTTAATAGGATGCCCAGACTAGTAAATAACAGATGTTCGACTGTTTGCAGCAATGAGAATAAATATAATGATTGAATTTAGTTCTTTTATTTTTATTAAGACCTCTGTCGCTTACGAACTCGGATACGCCCCTAAGGCATCCATGNTGGATTGCCGAGAACTTTCTAGACGGCACCTACCTCAAGTATAAATACCACATGCAGACCTCCTCTCAAGGGGGAGTGATTAAGAGCAGAGAGTTTGGCATTTTGTGTGACCTTAAGCAACAGTTGTGCGATTCTGGAGCGGCGAGCACAACAGCAGCGATCTGCGAGAGTGCGTCGGCGAGCTTGTGTCCAGTGAAGAGTGGGACTGATCTGCGGGACTGTGGACTGGATGCGTGAGTGAAAAGACATTCGGAACAATGAAAATAGACAGTTTTAATTAAATGTGTGGAAATAATTGGAGGGGTTTAAGGGACATTAGCAAGAGTAAAAACTGTGATAACGACTTTAATTAAAATGGAGATAGTAATTACATACTGCCTTCAATAAGAATAATATGAGTTAATAGGATGCCCAGACTAGTAAATAAGTGTTTGCAGCACTGAGAATAAATATAATTATTGAATTTAGTTCTTTTATTTTTATTAAGACCTCTGTCGCTTACGAACTCGGATACGCCCCTAAGGCATCCATGTAACACTGGTGTCAGAAGTGGGATGGAGGCATTTAATTGTTAATCAAGTCAGGCAGTAGGTTAGTAATTAGTGATCTCAGGACTAATTAATTAATGTAATAGCTGTAGGAGAAAATAATTAAGACTGTTTTATACAACCATAGCAGTGAATGTTAACCAGAAACATGTCTGCAGAACAGGAAGCACTGCGAGCATTAATTGAGGGATTACGTAACAAAGTGAGCACAAGTATTAATAGCTTTGATAACAAAATTAGTAGTGTGAAAGAGAATGTAAATGAAACTGTAAATACCCAAATTAGTAGTGTAAATAGCCAGTAAGTGATTTAGTACATAAGAAAATAGATAATGTAGACAGGAAAATAGACACTGTAAATGAAAATGTGGACAGGAAAATAGACTTTGTAAATNTAAGAAAATAGATAATGTAGACAGGAAAATAGACACTGTAAATGAAAATGTGGACAGGAAAATAGACTTTGTAAATGAAAATGTGGACAGGAAAATAGACTTTGTAAATTAAAATGCTGACAGGGTAAATAGGAAAATACACAGNTTGTAAATGAAAATGTGGACAGGAAAATAGACTTTGTAAATTAAAATGCTGACAGGGTAAATAGGAAAATACACAGTAAATGAAAATGTTGACAGGCATTTGAAGGCATTCGCGAATTAGTGAATGTAAGAGTTGAATATGTGGACAAGAAGATTGACAGTGTAAATGAAAGGATGCACAGTGTCGAGAATGAAGTGAAACAGGAAATAAGTGCGATGAAGAAGAAATGGCAGGAATAACAGCTAGTTCACCTACCGCCACATCGACAGCCGAGAAAAGTGGAGAAGCAGTGCAAGTCTAAATCAACACAGCAACCTCGGAGGAGAGAAAGACGATCTGCTGGTGTCGCGCAGCCAGCAGTGGGGAAGGGGGTCTCAATTAAGCCCGCCCCTTACAATGACCAGATTTCATGGCAGGAGTACCAACGACAGTTTGAAATAGTAGCTACTCTTAATGCCTGGACAACCGAATGGCGAACTTTTTACCTCGCCGCTGTACTAAGAGGCCCCGCAGTGAGCAAACTATAATCTCTGCCAAAGCGACATCAACAAGAGTACTCCACACTGGTGTCGACCTCAGAACTGCATTTCGGCGATGGTTACCTGCAACATGCCCACAATGACCAACTGCTACGCTGCACCCACCAACCAGGAGAGCCACTGCAGGAACTATGGCACGACATTGTGCAGCTCTCCCACCTATATCTAGAAGGGTGCCCCAAGGAGGCGCACAACATCATCCCAGTCGGCTTCTTCATTGATGCCATCGCCAACACACAGGTTCGGCAAGCAGTACCTCTGGCTGCACCCCACAACATGCAGGACGCCCTGGCCTGAGTACTGGAGGTGGATTCAGCAAGACAGAAGCCCACACCCCAATGTCCGGTACAGGCAGTGGTGCTGAATGAAGACGACGACAGCATCAAGAAGACACTGAAGGAGATGCAGACTCTCAGGCCGTTTAGGTGAAGGGCAGCTTGTTGCCCTTCACCTAAACGGCCTGAGAGTTGGTCATGTAGACAGCTGGGGCACCTGAGAGCATACTGCCCACAGAAGCAGCAGAAGCAACAGAGGCAGCAGCTGGAGAAGAGNGTAGACAGCTGGGGCACCTGAGAGCATACTGCCCACAGAAGCAGCAGAAGCAACAGAGGCAGCAGCTGGAGAAGAGACAGCAAGAGGCAGGTGAGAATACAGCACATTCTGAAAACTTGAAAACACAGATCTTAGTGGGCGGAAATCGGTGAGTGCTGGAGGGAAGGCACCAACATTCTTACATGAACAGTCGGTGAAACAGGATTGGGATGCAATACTTGAGGAGGGGAGGCCTGAATGATGTTCCTTGCCATATGGCCGTCGACACTGAGGCGACCACAACAGTAGTAAGTCCCAGACATCCTCGGGTCTTCCTCCCAGCGATCGCCCGACAACAGCATGGAATAATGCTACCAGTTATCGGTAAGAGGAAAGTGATCTTGAGGATTGATGACCTTAGCATAGAGCACAATGTTCACATAGCAGAAATAGAGGATGAATGTCTTTTGGGGCTTGATGTACTACATAGGCTAGGGTGCTGTATCAATACATGACTTAGTGTGCTACGGCTAGGCAGTGCAGAGTTTGTGGTGTCAACACTGAATTATTTGTCCTCCCAATTTGCTGTCCAGTAGTACGTGGTCAACCTACTGTGCTGCCCGCTTCTAGTGAAATTGTCATTACACACAGATATCAAGGAAAGTTTAGTCTGAAATTTGGGTCAAATTGAGACAGCAGAGAAGATTGGTGTCCTGTCAGGTAAAGTTGTTGTAGCAAGAACTTTTGTCTCTTCGAATTCTGAAAGTTTTCCTGTTAGAATTATAAATTTGACAAATAGTGCAATTCGTCTTGAGGAGGAGGCCATGGTAGGTGTTTGCAAGAAGGTCACACAGGTATTTCCAAACGTTCCATAAGATTCTAGAGTAAAACCAATAGAATGTAATTTACCAGAAGTACTGGAGGTACTGCTAGTAAGACCAAAGGAAAATCATAACTGGCGACAGGAGAAGGCTGTCTCTGAATTACTGCAGAGAAACAGGGATGCCTTCTCGTGTGGACCAAATGACCTTGGACAGACTAACTAGACCTGCCACCACATAGATATAGGAGACGCCAGGTCCATAAAATAGCCACCAAGATGACAGCCACTAGCTTAGCATGAGGCAGTTGAGGGAAGGAAATGAAGAATCTAGGGGTGATGGAACCATCAGTTAGTCTATGGTCATCCCCCATAGTTCTTGTTAAGAAGAAAGATGGCTCTCTGAGGTTTTGCGTAGATTATTGCCAGCTTAATAATGTAACCAAGAAAGATTCTTATCCACTTCCAAGGCTAGATGACACATTGAACAGCCTAGCCGGTTCACAATGGTTTTCCACTTTGGACATGAAGAGTGGGTACTGGCATTCAAGGTGGCTCCACAGGACCAAGAGAAGACTGCATTTTGTGTCCAAGAGAAAGTAACCTAAAATGCCCCTGCTACCTTCAAAGGCCTGATGGAAAAAGTCCTGCCTTTAGATATCTGTCAGGTTTACCTAGATGACATTGTTGTGACAGGAAGGACATTTGAAGGGCACCTATCACGCCTAGACTCTGTATTCCAGAAAGTGGCCACAACCAACTTGAAACTGGTTCCTAAGAAGTGCCACCTGTTCCAAAAGAAAATTAATTTCTTGGGGCATGTAGTATTGGCCCGTGGGATTGAAACAGATCCTGAGAAGACCAAAGCGATAAGAAATTGACCGATACCAAATGACAAAATTGAAGTGCAAAGTTTTTTGGGTTTATGTACCTATTACCGTCATTTGTACCTGGGTTCGCCAAGATCGCCAAGCCACTACATGAACTGACTGAGGCAAAAAGGAGATTTCATTGGACCATTGAGTGTGAAAAATATTTTAGTAAACTAAAGAAAATTCTGATATCTCCACCAGTCCTGGGTTTCCCGAAAAGTGAGGGTGAATTCATTTTGGACACTGATGCTAGTGATGTAGGCATTGGAGCTGTGTTAACTCAAGTTCAAGATGGGAAGAAAAGACCACTGAATACTTCAGTAAGGTATTGCATAAGCCTGAGATAAATTACTCTGTTACACACAGGGAGCATCTGGCAATGGTGAAGGCAATTTCACACTTCCTTCCCTACCTTTATGGTAGACATTTTATCCTAAGAACCGACAATGCTTCATTATGCTGGCTACTAAATTTCAAGAACCCCGAAGGGCAGATATTGCCCAGTGGTTACAGCATCTTCATGAATATGACTTTGAATTACAGCACAGATCTGGATGCCTTCACAGCAATGCAGATGCACTGTCTAGGCCATGCGAGCCATTTTGTCGTCTTTCTGAACGCCAAGAAGAAAAGAATGGTGAATCACTGAAGGTGCGGAGGACAAAATTCAAGGATCTTTATCTTGTAGTGGGTCACCTACCTGGTGTGATGAGAGTATTAGGAAAGATTAGTTGAATGATCTCACTTTGCAGCCATTATTACAGTGGAAATATTCTGGCTTTCGGCCAAAACGGGAAGCGATATCTAACCTGAGCACAGCAGTCAAAGCTTACTGGGCACAATGGAATACCCTCATATTGAAGAATGGTGTACTTTAGAGAAACTGGGAAAGTAATGATGTAAAACACACACATTTACAGTGGTCCTTCCAGAATGCAGGGTTCCGGAAGTCTTAAAAGAACTCCATAACGCGGCAGCCAGTGGGTACTGGTGTTAATAAGACCCTCAACAGAGCTAGACTGAGATTCTACTGGCTTCATTGTCGGGAGGATGTTGAAAAGTGGTGCCGAATGTGCGACACCTCCACCGCAAGGAAGGGTCCTAGGATCAGGGGACAAGGTCACCTCCAGAAATACAATGTTGGAGCCTCATTCGAAAGGATGGTGTAATGTGGCAGTGTCGCAGTTCGGGCCGTCATATTTGTAATGATGCACATCAAGGTATTGGCTGCTGGAAGTTACAACTCGGTTAGCTCAGTGGTAGCAACATGAAACTCTTTAAAAAGGCGCCAATGAAATAATGTCAAGTTCCAGTTTATTTGTTCTATACTTTTATTTATCACTCAATTTAAACAGTTTACATACGATCTTCAGGTATGCCGAGTACGAACAGGTTCACAGATAAACAGACAAGTACAGAGCAGCGCCGCAGTGGTTTATTGATTTATATACGTCTCGAAAACTTGCCTCGCAAGAAGAAAATACGAAGGCAGGAGGAACGTCCGTTCCCTCCTGGCACCCTATCGACCTCCCACACTGGCGGAAAGAATTTATTACAGTTAAGGTTTGGCCGAAAAAGAACGAAGTTGAAAGATTTAGCGGTTGCGGGTGCTNGGTTTATTTGTTCTATACTTTTATTTATCACTCAATTTAAACAGTTTACATACGATCTTCAGGTACGCCGAGTACGAACAGGTTCACAGATAAACAGACAAGTACAGAACAGCGCCACAGTCGTTTATTGATTTATTTACGTCTCGAAAACTTGCCTCGCAAGAAGAAAATACGAAGGCAGGAGGAACATCCGTTCCCTCCTGGCACCCTATCGACCTCCCACACCGGCGGAAAGAATTTATTACAGTTAAGGTTTGGCCAAAAAAGAACGAAGTTGAAAGATTTAGCGGTTGCGGGTGCTTGCCAGTGTGGGCGCGATATTCATCACGCACAATGCGTCTTCCTTGGCTGCTTGATACTTTTTCTTCCGGGAGAGTATTTNGGCGCGATATTCATCACGCACAATGCGTCTTCCTTGGCTGCTTGATACTTTTTCTTCCGGGAGAGTATTTGTCCACGGTTTTTTATCTCTCGTGGCTACCCCACCCTTCTCACACCAGGGTGCCACCAACAGTTACCAAATATGGGCATAGCTTGTGTCGCCACGCTCTTCCCACGCTATCCAAACTGCATCGTAGTAAAAGATAATCAAACCTTCTAAAATAAAAACTGTTGACGCAGTTCGGAAAATTTCTATCACTAATGCTGACGCGTACTGAAAACTACGACTTTCGAAATGGCAACCGGATGCCTGATAAACGAACTCCCACAGCTTTAATTTCAAATACCGATAACATATTACGAAGCCCCGTTAAACTAAAGAAAACTAACCGCGTATCCCGAAAATGAATACTACTGCGTCATTACAATGGCAGTAGACATTGTGTCCTTTGCTTGTCAGAAAGAGGTAACCGGTATCTACTGGTGGCTCAAGATTATTTTACTAAGTGGCCTGAGGTAATTCCCCTCCCAAACCTGGAAGCACGTACTGTAGCTGAGACACTCATAGAACATGTTTTCTTGTGGTTTGGGGTGCATAATAAACTTGAAAGCTGCGGTCTTCCAGGAGGTGACAAAAATCATGGGGATAAGTTTACCGTTAAAAATTGTAAACTTCAGGGCAATGAAAGTAGACACTTGACTTCTACTGCTGGTTTTAATTTGAATATTGTAGTTTCTCCTGGCCCATCAAGTTTAAACAATGGAAGATTATTAAATTGTGTCAATTTTGTAAGAAAAATACTTATTTGGATAATTACTTATTATATTGTAATCAAAAAATGAAAAGAAGAAAAAAAAACAAAGGGACCCCTTGCGGGAAAATATTTTATGGTCCGTAAAACTGTTTTCAAAAAGCTAAGTCAATGTTGGTATCAAACTGTTCAAAACGGAATTTCATATAACCTCTTACAATCCATTATTCGGCATTGTAATTTACTGTCGGAATAACCCTAAATAACATACCTACTCAGAAACTGCTAACATCAAACTCACCAGACTTATTTCAAACGAAAAGTAAAAGCACCCCCGAAAACTATAGGAATATGTTATCTTTATTGCATAGTCTGGCAAAACTAAGAGACAAAAAAAAGGAAACCTAAATATTGAGTTTCTGCAGGGAATCTTCTGTGAAATTTAAACCCTCATTTCTCGTGAACCATTTATCCAATTTTAATGATTGGTTGAACAAATTTGTGAAACAGTTTGCAAAAATGGTGAATTTCATTAAGTGTAGGCTTTATGAAAAAATGTATAGGGAAATTGGCACAACTTACATTGCATTAGTGTAGCATACGGACATAGGGTGGTTATCGCGAGGTTGTGAACTGAATCGAGTTTCCCGAATTAAAATAAGAACCAAAAGCTTTTTTTAAAGAAGTAAAACAGGACACATTTTATAAATTGTTGCAATATGATACTTAATGTTTGGAACTTTCATAAATGGCAGATATTTTCAATACAGGAGTGACAACAAACAATAGTCTCATCAGCCAACAAAATCAGAGGTTTCAAGAGAAAACTTGGTTCTTGGAATGTCTGCAATTAAGATAAATAATTTTTACAGCTTTTCCTTTCTTCATCTGTCAGAAGACAGTGACCTGAGAAAACTGAAATAAGTCATTCTTGACCACCAGGTTAAACTACAAGATGCAGTGAAATGTACCTTCTATCTCTTTTCACCAAGAATCTTGACTGGTTTTTATCACCTTTTCAGTTAGCAGACAGTGCAGAGGAACTAGATTTCACAGCTAGTGATTGAAACAAATTCACTGATCTCAGCACAGTTTCCATACTGTTATATTTTATAAACGTGAATCATCAGTGATTGTGTTATGAGTTGGGATAAAAGATAGGGTTGCCAAATTTTTCATATTTTCCAAAAGGGGCAATTCCAACACGGACCTTAACAAAATTATCAAGGGAAATCGTTACAAAATACAATTGTTTGAAATACTATCTGTAATGTGCAGTCAATGTCACTCAAAACTTTTCTCTTAACATATACAACAAAACATTAGATGCAACTATAGTCATAAAGCAGAGTGACTTTAACATCTAATTCAGTTGGCTTTAAAACAGACGAAACCGACACACTGGTGAAAAATACTGTACACATCTCAGGAACCACACATGACGAATGCCACCTGTTGACATCAATTGTTTTGTAGCTAAGTGTGGCTACTGGGATGGAGCATCTAAGTAAGCTTGCCTGTCATTGCAGAAGTAATAAATTGCTGACAATGTTTATTAATATTCAGTTTTATTTTAGAAGAAAGTTAACATATTGGGGATATGAGGTCCCATCCTATATCCTTATGGAATAATTCTTTGAAGTCAACCACACATCCACGTGTGCTCTCGTGACCACTTGCGCCTCCGCAGTCACTTACACCACCTAGCCGACACCGGGCCGAGAGTACATCAGTATGGGTCGGCGAGAACGGAACACACCCACCTCGTTGTCATGTACTACGTGACTCAAGTGACTGTCTTGCTTTATTTACCTCAAGAAAATAACAAGCGGTCCAACAAGGTGTCCCCCGAAAGCCACACAGCCATCAGGCGCCCCAGCAATTGGAGGGCATCCTTCCCACCTGCGTGACGCCGACCAACTTGCTGGCTGGGATATCAGTGCTACGTGATCCCAAGTACAGTTAAACAGTGGGGGATAAAATCCTGAAGTAATACAAAGTGTCAAAAATGCCGTAGCCAATTAAATTTAATTCATTTCTTTATTAAAACCTAAAAGCATTGCTACTCACACCCCTTTTCAGGGATGGACTCATCCAGACCACCCAAGATGGAACACTTGGACTCGCCCATCGGCGAAACAAAACTGAAACTGAAATGAACTTGTGAAACTACCGGAAACTGAAATGTAGTTTCAGTTTACAGTTATTCAATTCAATTTTTGTATCTTAATTATATTCAATGTTTAAAAGGTTAATTATGTATTTTATTCACAGCAGACTGCCTATCAAGGCCTTACAGTTTTTACTACATGTTTCTAGTGTTGTGATATTCCCCGTGATGTAACAGTCACAAACACAATTAACACTTAATTAATCATGGGGATGTCACCAACATGTTGTTCGCAATGAAATTGTATTTTGTAGCTTATTAATTAAATTAGCATTATGAGGTTTCATGTTATTTTTACGTAATTTTTGCCACCGGTTTCAGCTACCATTAGCAAAAGCAGACGCCATGATTTTAGTCCGACTTCAGCACTCTGCTCAGCTGGCAGCACGGGAGTTTCACTCAGCGCGGACCCCCTCGGCAAATTCATTTTACGCTGCAATCACTTTCAATTCAATAGCATTTTCATGTAACCGGAACCTTTTCCTTAATTCGTACCAAGGGGATGACCACCTATCTTCCCGTCATCTTTAACAGGACTTAATGCGTACCACGTAACTGCACCTAATTTCAATGGCTTAGGTCTTTATTGAACAGCAATGTTCACCGGCAGACCACAGTGCCGGGTCCGCATTAAACTTATCACATATCAGCGTAAGTGCAAATGTATCAAAGAAGTTCGTAAACGTCTTGAATAACCACAAGTATTTTATTTACTTTACCCCTTGGGGTACTTCGGGTCTTGCACCCTATTGCAGCAGTAACAAGTGTAAGTAAGGCATGCGAGGTGGCCTACAACATCACCAGCATAAAGAGTGAAACCACTAGTTATGTGCAATTATTGGTAACTTCATCATTCATTAGCACCACAGATCGACAAAGGACTCCAGAAACCCACGGGTCGTCGACCGCACGACCCTCACTAACTTATGCTCTCCGAGTTATGGCGCTGGGCATTTCCAGCAGTTTTCGCCTTAACCTGGCAAGCCGGGTAAGGCAGGAACCTACATCAACATCCCTGGACCCCCCTACACGTCATCTTTTAGTCTTAGGATACTGGAAATCCCATACAATACAGGACAGTTGGCAACCCTACTATAAAAGAGTATCAGACTTAATTTTATCATCCTCAACTTCGTACATGTGCAAGCAAGCCTTCTCTCAGTTATGGCAATGATAAAATCCAAAGCAAGAAACATACTTTGAAATCTTGAGGACAAAATGCAAGTTGCATTGTCAACAAGACCTGATACCAAACTTTTAAGCTCTATGCATCAATCTCGAGGGTCACACTGATTGTAAAATTTATTTTTACGATCTCACTTTTGGGTTGTTTAATTGTGCTAGTAACCTAGTTTATTCTTATTCTAGTTTAACTTTATGTACCTAAACATACATTATATAATATTTATTTGTATTTTTACTTGCATCAGTGATATAGTGAGTAGAAATATTGAAACACTGAATTCTTTAAAATGTTTTTCATATATTCTATTTTTAATTCAATATAAAACAAAAAAAATTTGATTGTGATAACTGTAACAAGGGTGCCCCAAGATTATAGTCCTCTTCACATGGGTGCCACAAGCATAAAATGGTTGAGAATCTCTGTCTTAACCCCTTTTCATTAGGAGTAAAAGTGCGATATGCATACCTATTTGGCTAAGAAGCACTGACTCAGACTTTCAAATACTTCTGTAGCTGAGGTTTATAAACATAGTTGTAAACTGCCCTCTTGCTGAACCACAACTAGGTAAGAAGGTGCACAGAATACACAATGGACTGGTCAGTTCAATCTTATGTTCAAAATTATCCATTAATTTTTCAGCTGATTATACACCCAAAAAACTCTTTATACCAAATTTTTAAGACAGCTGAACTGTACAAAATAACTGCCTGACTTGGCAGACTTTTATTTTGTATATCCACTGGTCTTCATTTCACAATGAACACTAATCTGGTGTCCTCAAAACAGTGCCCGAAATATTTATATCAAGGGAAATGCTTTTCAACTTACACAGTCTTTTTGCTGTTTAGTGATGAAACTTTTAGCCAACGTGAAACAATTTACCCTAACGCGGAGAGAAACTTCCACTTCTCAAGGTTCTTGTACCAATTTCATTATAAGAAGGAACAGTTCTGTTGCTTGCATATTTTATGACATTTTAAATGCTATAATGTTGATTTTTCACAGACCAAAAAATTACACTTTATATCCTCACAGGATCCAGTCACGTGATTTTTAAACTATAAACTTATAGAAACATCAAAAATCCTCAAAGCTCAAAACCTGCACAACTGGAATTTTTTTTTTTAGAAATCAAGCAACCTTACAAGTTTGTAAAAACAAGATAAGGAAAAGCTGTACACTACCTTATTACTGTGCACACAGCTAGCACACAATGTAGATGTGTCTGCAGCTAGGAGGTAAACATCCCATCTTGCATTTCAGGGACATTATCCTCCACCAGTTTCTATAAGCAGGTTAGCCCTGCAACAAATCACTTTCCTCATTAACTCAATTACAGAAACTGCATTTACAGTTTGGCTCACTACAATTAATCTTCTACCAGAACGTGAAGTTCAGGGGCCACTTCAAACCTCATACACTGACAGTAACATGAGGTGTACTACATGATCAAAAGTATCCGGACACCCACACAAAACTGCCTTAAAAGTGTCCCTTGGATATATTGCGCAGAAGCAGACATTAATATGGAGTGGACCTCATCCATGCGGGAAAGACTGCCAGCCAGGTGTAGGGACGTCTCCGAGAGAATGGCAAACCATTCTTCCTGCAGAGCTGTAGCAAATGTGTTAAGTGATGTGGATCGTTGGGCTTTGGCATGCAGTCACCGTTCCAGTTCATCCCAAAGGTTTGATGGTATTGAGTTCAGGGCTCTGGGCTGGCCAATATATTTCTAAACCCCTGTTGTCCACAAACTACTCACGAATAGACCTTGCTTTATGGTTAAAACACACAGTTATTTCCGAACTGGTCTTCTACCGTAGACAACACGCAGCTGGTTTAAATATCCTTATGACATTCCGCTTTTAGTATTAATAAAGAACCAAGTCCCTTCCATGAAAAACACCCTCACCCTGTCACCCCACCTCTGTATACAGGTCGGCATGTAGAGTTCACCTGGCTTTTGCCACACCCAAACTCTCCCATCGGACTGCCATAGGGTATAGTGCAATTCATCACTCTAAGTCATGTATTTCCATTCATCTACATTCCATTGGTGTTGCTCTTTACACTACCGAATGAGGCACTTCACTTTCAAAAGAGACATGTGCGGTTTATGGGCAGGTGCTTGAGCTTCAAACCCCAGTCCTCATAACTCCCGGCGCACAGTCATGGTGCTAGCTGCACAATTAGTGGCGCTACTGAATTCACGGGTGATGGTATCACACGGTAACATGCTATATTTCTGAACCACCTTCTTCAATGCTCGACGGTCCTTGTCTGTCAATATATGTGGCCTACCCTGTGGGTTTGTTGTGATTGTGCCTCCCTGTTTCCACTTCACAATCACATCCCCGACGTTCCACTTTGGACAACCTGATGAATTGCTTACTGATGGGTCAACCAATAACTACACGACGTTCGAAGTCACTGAGCTCCGTTGCTCCACCCATTCTGCCAGTATCGCGTATCACTGACTAACATCGAGCCCTATGCTTTTATAGCAGCAAGGGCAGTTGTGGTGACATCTAGACGCGAGTTTACATTTACAGAGTGGTGTCCGGATACTTTAGATCAGATAGTGTATCAACTTAAAATTGTTCAATGAAAATTAACTGTTGCAAGATTACGCTGATATCACATTTCTCAAGAACACAGGCATAATGTTATAAATGGACTCTGTACATAACTTACAATGAAACTTGATTTGTGTACACCAAAGTGTAAAAATTCAGTCACATTGTCATGCAGTGGTGGCTTGTCAATCCAAAAGTAGGTGACACACCATGAGCAAAGGGAGGGAATATAATTTGGAGTTTATTGCATCGGTAAGGAGTTGCTACCAGGTGTGTATCACTAGAACTATCTAAAAATTATGGTATTCAAACTGACAGTTATCTTTCATAAAAGGCATCATATCAGTAGCATTTGCAGTGATTGTTAAAGTCACTGGCCCGTACACATGCTGCTTCATAGCAAATGTTTGAAATGCCCCTCCTCCAACCTCATTGCAGTAGTTTATATAGTGTGTTAGCGATTGATGTAACCGTTCAAAAATACCCAGTGCACCTGTTACCTTATCACAGCCAGCCACAATCCTCCCTAACAAGCCTTCAATGGGCATCTCGTAAATGCACAACTTCAGAAGTCTAATAAACTCGGTCAGCTGAGCGTGGTGGCCAAGAAAAGGGGCTGTCCCTTCCATTGCACATAGCAGGAACTTCTGTGTTGATGTTACAGAATAGTACCATGACACCTTTTTTTTTAAATATGTTTTCTGTCTTTTATGTTATATCATAATAATACTTCGTACCACACATTTATTTACGAAAACCGGGGTACCAACCCTTATTTCTTACAAGCTGAAGGTGGATACTATGTACAATACGTTGTCACAGCATATTAACTATGTTATCTGATTGTATCGTATGACTATATCTTATATGTTAAAGAGCTGTTTCCCTGTTATACTACATACATACACACACACACAAGGTGGTGTCAACAAGTTTCTAGATTAGCTCTGTTTACTAGAAAGTGCTTTATTTATCTTCCTTCACACACCATCACCTTTAAAATAGTTCCCAGCAGAGCAATACAGCAGTCCTGCCACTTCTGAAATGTATCCTGGAAGTCTTCTTCTCTAAGCGTGTCAAGCACCTTCCGCAATTCACACTGCATCTCTGCAATGGTGTCAAAACTGCAACCTCCCAGCTCTAAATTCATCTTCAGGAAGAGAGTGAAATCTGCAGGCGTCAAATCTGGCAAGTAGGATCGATGTGAATGCAAGAACACGTTACCGGCAAGTAACTCAGGTGTGAGGAGAGCTTTTTGACAGGGTACATTGATATCGTGGAGCATCCAGTTTTTTTGCACACCACAAATCCAGACGCTTTTCGCTTTTACAGAATGTCCTTCCTCAGACACTTCGAAACCTGGCAGTAGAACACACTACTAACAGTCTGGTCTCTCGATGCACAACGCACCCTGTCACCGAGCTCCCCTGACACATACATTTCTCGCCGGAAACTAAAATGGTCTTGCTTCCGCACCCACCCTACTCACCAGATTTGGTTCCTGCCGACTTCGCCCTCTTCCTGGCGGTGAAGACCAAGCTTAAAGGTCGCAGCTTCGACACTATTGTGGAGATCCAGTGCATATCGCAGAAGGTGCTTGACATGCTTCAAAAAGATAACTTCCATGACACATTTCAGACATTTTGAGGGCGATAGTGTGTAAACGTAGACAAAGTACTTTATTGTAAACAGAGCTAGTCCCAAAACATTTTGATACCACCTCACGTACATACACAAATAATGTTTCAATAATAAACGTGAAAACTGGAGAAAAATTTCAAACACTTAAAATCTTGAGGAAGAAAATATGTTAAATTAAGATGAGCCCAGAAACTCTTTCTCTCATTGCTACAATTCCGCTTTCATCACTGACATTGTACAGTGCATGGTTTCGATCATGTTTGTGTAGAATGCCATCGTAGATCGAGTGTGATAGCAGCTCCAAACCAGATGTGCCAAACTGAATGTGGATGCTCTGTTCACAACATAAAAAACATAACATGTAGTCCCAATGTTTACATCTTCCCATTGTACTCATTTCAATGCATGACTTAGAGTCAAGCAGGTAGATACGACTGTCATATTTAATCACTCAGACGTGAATACAATTGAGTATGTACAGAAAGGACTGCTCAAATGTGCAGATGGCAGATGTACATTTTATGTATGGGTTAACAAATGGTAACAGAAGTACCACTCAGCATTTTTACAAGGATAGATTTCGAAACAATGTTGCCTTGGGAGGAGAATATCTGAAGGAATTCATCATCATTTTAAGGAAAACGGAAAATTTGAGCCTGCCACTGATGGCATGGGGAATCAAAGTAGGATGAGAACTCCAGATTTGTAGGAGACATTTCTTTACGGTATCAAAGAGAATCCTAGTTTCATCACAAAGACAATTAGTTACAAGGTGTAATGCTGACTACACAGTGGTTGGAAAGTGCAACAGCAAGCAGAATTTACTGTATCCATGCCATTTTTAGTTTGTGCAGGCCTTATCAGCATCTGATTTTCCTGCATGACTTGCATTTGGTTCAGCTGGCACTGCGTCACCTCTGACTTTAGTGCATCAATGTTGTTTGTAAATGAAACTTTGTTCCAACAGGATGAGATCATAAATGTCCACAATCAGAACATATCAGAAAACACAATCCTTATGAAAGTGTTCACATGTATCATCAATTCTCAGTCAATGGTTTGGACTGGTGATGTTGATGAATATTACTGGACCTGTATGTTCCTCCACCAAGGCTCAATAAAAAAAACATAAATGTCTTTACAGGTATCTCAATCAGAAGTTACATGACTACTAAAAAGATATATTTGGACAAATTCCTTGACCCTTTTAATTGTAGGTACATTTAAAATCACTGTGTACCTAACCCCAGCATAAGATGAAGGAAGTCTTCACAAAAGTATTGTTATAATCCGTGAAACAACCAGAAGTTCTGCAGGAATAGATAACACGTATGAAAAGTAATGTGCCTGGAGGTTGATGCATGTATCCGTGATAATGAACGACATTTTAAACATTTCTTGTTAAAAACCTGCAGATTTGCTTTCTTTATGCTGTCTTACACATTGCAATGTAACCAGTTTCAGTGAATTTCCTTCTTTTCTGGCATTCAGTGTCTTCCACACAAACACAAAGGAGTTGTATCAAGGGCAATAATTGTTTCCAGATGTATATTCCTACAAATTATTTTCTTCCTCTATATGTGAGGAATTTCCCCCCAGTTTCAACACGTATTATTACAGCACGGACATAAATTTGTTCGAAAAAGAAATTCTTTCAATGCTTAAAATAATGTGGTTACGTGTGGTTTTAATACAATGAACCTATTGTGGGGGAAAAAAATATGGGATGGGTGGGGTGTATTGCAGGGATCAAGGACATACCTGGAGAAAACAAAGAAGCTTTAAAAGATGATGATAAAAACAAGCATGTAAATGCTTTAATTAATAACAATTTTCTTTGGCAAGTTAGCTTTAATCACAATTCTTGCCTCCTTTGTAATTAACGCAACATTTTTTGCTAGGTGGTTTAGAATGGTTATGATAGTTGCATCCATCTATTATCTTTGAAGAGGTATCAGAGTTCCCCCAGGGTCGGGATTTCCCAGAAAGATACTTCAAACACTCGAGGTTATGTAAAGATTAAAGCATTCCCCCATAAATATTTGTCACCTCTCCTCACCAATATTTTAATAAAGGTTTTCAAGTTCTTTAATAGACGTAAACATCTGAAAACGTTTTGAAAATGCTACTAAGGCAGATTTTTTTTCCACAGAAAAAAGTTTTGTGGAAATTTTGTATCTTCTCTTCCTAAACTGCGCTGGGCAGCCTCCCTATGGGTGAGCCTTTTATTATTTGTTGATGTATTTGTCTTACAGCTTCTCCTTACAAAAAACTTTTATGTACATCTCCCCACTCTCCGAGAACAACTCTCACAAAATGTGTCTCTGGCAGTGCCACAGTCAAGAATACGTGGAACATTACCGTGCTTTGTTCCAGTTTTGCATTATAAACTTGTCCAAGCTGTATGCCCTTTCACATTTCCAACCAGAATCCTCTCTGTTGCTCAGTAATGCCATTCAGCCTTGATTACAAAACCATTTCAATGGTATACAGTGGAAGACCTCATCTGAAATATAATTGTCCCGGTATTAATATATTGTATTTGAAATATGGTACTGGTGCTCATCTTGGAAATAATTTCTGTCTGAAAATAATGAAACGCTTGGTCACTATATCCAGAGACATGAAAAATATTTCTACATTTCAGACCATCAGTAAGATACCCATACAGAAGACTACTGCTGTTAGAACTGTTACTTGGTATTTGTTCCAAAATACTGTAGAGGCTTTTCTTGAATGTAGTCTTCTGTTTCTTTAGTTGTGTAGGGACTACTCAACACAGTTCTATTGACAGCATGGTGAAAGATTTCCTTCGGCATATACAACTGTTTCCGACTACTAATGTTCTGGCGCACAAACACAAAATTATGTTTGGTGGTTTGAACCCAGGAAACCTGGTGGTAACAGGTTACTGCAAAACATTTTCATACATTGTAAATTTTTCCAGTGATAAATTCAGATGCATATTGAAGAAGTGATGTTTTGAAATGTGTAAAAACTGTTGACTCTACTTTCTTATGCAGTAGTTGTGATAATTAACATGTATCATTCACTGACGTGGTCTACATACTTTTGTGAATACTGAACAATTTAAAACTCTGTATTTCCTGATTTGCGTTACAGTTAGTAACTAATTTTATTTAGTTGTTTACACACAAATTTCTTTTACACAATAGTGAAGACAACTCGTTTGTCACATCTTGTCTGCTCTGTTGAGATGGTAAGTGGTGGTTTTCAATAGGTTACAGCACACTAGCGGCTCGACAATTTCTGCACCTACTCTGTTACAACAGTAACTTATAAATGTGTTTTCCATTCACACTTAGAATGGCTGATAAACCACTTGGAGGAGGGCAAGTTGTTATGAATTCTGGGCAACTTGTAATTGCAATCTGAGAGGTAAATATAAGTTAGCAGTCTCTCTGCAAAGACAAGCAGTTCATATCCTTCACAGAAAAGTAGATACTAAACACAGTGTGTGGGATTCTTCAGAGCTATAAGTGTTTCAAAATGCCTATTTTTTTTTAATCATCTTGCTTTGTTATTATGTAAAAAGTGTATTTCTTTGCAGTATTTTCTTTTATGAAGCATGTGTGTGATGCTGAGATGTAAAGAATAGCAACAAGTTTGTGTGCATATGTTTAGTTCATTTTTCACGTGTTGTTCACAGTAAACACACCCGGGCAGTGGATAGTTACTTGTTAAGTGATTTTATTTTTTTATTTTATGTACAGTATCTGTTTTGGAAAAGCTCACTATGTTCTATGCACAAGTAATAAATTTTACGTCCTGTGAAAATGATATTTTACAAATTCTTTTATCTTCATTTTCAACATATTTCCGTTATCCAGATTTTTGATTATCCAAATTACCTTTGGTGCCTATTAGTCCGGAAATAGACTTTCTACTGCACTGTGTTCTAAATACTGATAATAAGGTTTGGTACTTCATGAATAGTTAATGAGAAAACAATGTTACACATTGTGCCTGCAGACGAAGGTGGTAGGGGATGATGTATTGGGCGAGTCCATAGTACTGATAACGCGGAGGAGTTAAAAAGTTATAAGCCTTCTCCTTCACCTCCCCACTAACCCCCTTCGAGACCCGTCCCAACAACATTTCCAAAGCCCTTTCTTCCCTCTGATATCACTCCTTATATTTGCATTTTCCACTTAAGATCGCTCTGAATCACCACCCCAGGTACGTACACACTCTGAAGCTTCTCCTGTCTCCGACCCTTGCTATATATAGGTGCCTCCATACCTTCCCTCTTCCTAGTTAACCTTACAATTTTTGTTTTTGTACATTAATCTTTATTTTATTCCTTATTTGTTCTATACACTGCAAATTATTCTCCCCACCCACCTCTGCACACAGCACAAACTTGTCTACACACAGCCTCACTTTGTCACCTACCATTATCCCTAGATCATTAACTAAAATGGTGAAAAACATTTTGCAAACACTTTGACCTCTTCATATAGATCTAGTACTGTAATACATTTGTCTGTTTCCAACGCTTAAAGTTAAAGATGTTTATAAGCCAAAGCTATGAATACACAGCTGTAGTCTTGGGACCCATATGTGCAAGAGGAGATATGGGAGCTGGAGAAGGTGTCAAGAAGGACAGCGAGGTGAGTTATGGGTAAATAGGAAAGGCAGAGGTGAGAAGGTGAGGATGAAAGGGTGCTCCTTAAGGGACAGGCAAAGAGTGGAGATGCTGGTCAGGATTTACAGAGTGGTGAATGAGAAGGGGGAAGTTAAGTGGACATTTAGCCAAGGGGCTGTACAGGAGGAGAGATACAAACAGTAAAAAGTTTCAGAGGTTATGGAGGCAGATGGAAAGGGAATGGCAGTTCATTCTGGTGAGAACTGTGAGGGAGGGGAATGTGTTGCAGCAGGAGTTGGTGATGGTGAAGGGGGTTAGGCAATTTAGTAAGGGTCTGGAGTGTGAAAAAGGATGAGGGAACAAAGCACTTGCCAACGGACGATAACCCAAGTGCATGTTAGAAAATTATTACTATTATGTTGTTGTTGTTGTTGTTGTTGTATGTGGACATCATTACACTTGCACATTAGGTCTTAGTCATTCATTGCCAGTATGTCCTTAATTTGTAACATGAAACCAAATGTACTTTCTCCACTGACTGCTTCTTCACATGGCATCTACAATTACATTAAAATGGTTTGTTTTGAAGTGCTGTTGTGAAATTTGAAGAACCTCATCCACTGCTTTAAATGAGAACATTTTCTTTTTACATTTATTTTTGACCTCCTTGAAAAAGACTTCTGTGGCCACTTCTACAAGAACTTTCCTCGCTGTTGGCAGAGCTGATGAAAATCAACTTTCACAACAGGTTTCTAACCACTCAATGAAAACTTGACTTTACCGTATTTTCCTGATACAATGTATCTTGACAAAAATATAATATCAAACCATTAGGGAAAAAACTAATTCATGTATACATTGTTACTTCCTTTCCTAGTGGCTGGCACTTGCTGATTAGTCCACAGTATGGGTTTTTTAAGGCATTCTCAACAAAGCAACACAAACATTGTCCAACTGATATATTACTGCTTCCGCAGATTCAACTCTACACTCCCGCCTGGTTTCTGAAACACATTTATTTTCACATGCGCCTTAGGAATACCCCACCTCTCACTGGGACAATTGTGTAGAGAGCTGGAAGAACGGCTGTGCCTGATCGCAAGATGAATTGGCATCATGCAAAACCAGGTGGCAGCTGTGGTTTCCACAAGATACAAAGAAAGCTACAGGTTTTATGTTGAGAAGTATTCTTTGAACACCACTTTACACTCTGTGCATGTTGGCACCATCATAGCTTGACCCTCTGCAATTTTGTATCAACAATTCTAGGTGTCCCGAGTTATTTGATGATATAAGCAGTAGTTTTCTCTACTGCTAAAAACCTCAACCTCAATTTGAGCAATGTCCATGTATACGACTCGCAGTATAATACAGAGTTGCTCAATCACAGCAATATCTCGACAAGAGTCCAGGATGATTATTGAATAGTGTTTGCTCTCAAACACATGGCTTGATATGAACTGTACAAACTCATTTAGGATAATTTTCCAACAACAGTCTTGTTCATCACTTGGTGCAGATGTTCTCTCAAATTTGTATCAACACTAGCAATCAGTTTCACAAAAATTCAAAAAACTGTTGCTGGAATCTTAGGCCAAAATTATATTGTATCCTGTATGAGCCAAATTGTGGAAAGCTAAAAATTGCATAGTTGCCAATAATCTCACCAAAACATCTTTCCAACACTAATGTACAACATATATCTGCAGGTTAGTGTTGCTTCCTTTTACTAAAGTTTATTTTGCAAACTTAAAGCTTGTGTCGACTGAATTCTGTCATTAACTTAGTAAGATCATTAGGAGGTTTTGACATGCATTTGTGATCATGCAATAAGTCAAATATCTTAGTTATTTGCTTTCATTTAAATTAAAAATAAAGGATTAGTTGCCATGGGAAAGGTATTTTACAAGAGGCACAGCACAGTAATTGGAATTTCTCTACTTAAAAAAAAAATAGGTAGACCAGTTTTTATTTACAAATGATTAGAAATGTTAAATAATTATCTTCTCGTGTGTTAGTCATAATAATGCTAAAAATAATATTTAAAGGTTTTTTTATACTATAAAAGGGTGTTGGCAGAAAGCACTTTTTATACAACTTTTGAAAATAAAAATGTACTGAAATTTCATTTAATCTGACAGCAATGTACACAATTAAGCCTGTAAACTATGTGCACATGATTTTGGCCACTGTATGTTCCTAATCAATATTTCATTATCACAAGCCATAGTCAGGGAATAATATACTAAGATGCAAAAAAATTCATCACCAAGAAAGAATTGCACGAGTACAACGGAAGTTACCACACAGTACTGTCATAGCCCAACATGTGTCTCATTTACGTTTAATGTGATTTGTTTGCACGAATGTGACACAAGGGGCATACATATCCCTCCATCATTCATAGTTGCAAGACACAGAATCAGGCCTTAGAAGTAGTGCGGGCCACAGAGCCAACTTCAGTGAAGATGCAGCATGCATCGACGGCACATTCGATAAGCCTTTGTCCAGTTGGACGAGTTTGAGAGAGGATGCATTGTCGGCCTCCCAGAAGCAGGTTGGATGTTTCAGCGTATTGCTCACCATTTGAACTGTTCTGCCTACACTTGAGTTGATATGCAGTGGAAACTGGAAGGTACATGCATCCGTCAAGAAGGCTCGGGTCAACCCCGACAGACCAACAGCATGGAGGATCGTTTCATTATGTGAAAGGCTGTATGCACCATCCAGATACATATCACTGCAGTTGGGGATACGCCTGTGTCCAGCAGTACCATATCCAGGTGGCTAGCAGAGTGGGTTGTGTAGTAGAGGCGTCTACATCTAACGTTTCAACCTGAGCATCATTGAGCACATGTGACCTGCCAGGAACGGGCAGCATGGCAGCTTGTGGACTGACGACTAGTGGTGTTCAGTGACGAATCACAGTTCTGTCTGGTTATAGACAACCACAGAATTCAAGTCTGGAGACATCCCGGCCAGCGCCGTGATTCACGCTTCATTGTAGAATGATACACTACCCCAACGAAAGGTGGCATGGTGTGAGGTACCATTTCCTACAATTCCAGCACTCCATTGGTGGTGATTAAAGGAAGCCTGATGGCACAGCGATACGTCCAGGAAATTCTGCGACCATGTGCGCTCCCCTTCCTAGTACCGCTTTACAACACTGTTTCCAGCAGGACAATGCAGCACAATTATCTCTTGCCTGCTTTCGTGATGTGACATGCTTCCTTGGCCAGCATTGTCCCCAGACATCTTGCCCAGTGAGAATGTTTGGGACCAGATTTGATGGCAACTTCAACTAGCGGCAACCATGGTGGATTTGGAGGGTCAGTGGCGCCAGCTGTGGCAGGATCTTCCTCAGGAGAACATCCAATACCTCCATGCCCGACCATAACACCACTAATTGATGTAGTATCAGAACAAAATTCTTATATATGAGTAAATTCAGAACATATATACATCTTTCAATCCCCTACATCTAAGCAAGTCAATAAAAAACAATTTAAAAAAATCTGATATTCAGGAAGGACCATACAAAATGTCTTGGGAATATACAGTTGATTTTTAAATAAAAGACAGAGAAATAGAGCCAAGTCTGCCACTATAGCTAACTAAAAAACGATTGCTTGTTTTCCAGCGAGAGTATCTTTGGCTGCAAGAGTGCTAAGTCATTCTGTGAGTACAAGTGTAATTACTCACAATTTATTTTATTCAATGCCATGTGAAAGTGTTTACATGACTGAGTTTTTAGGAATGCTTGATTCTCTTTTCAATTCTTTCAATTCACTCCAATTGACATCTGCCAAAGTTTACAGATATGCCCTGAAATAAAATTCCAAACACTGGAAATTTCTAAACGAATGTGTTGATTTCTTTAGGAAAATTAAAGGTTTGAATAAACCTCATAAAAATCTGTCTTGTTCAAGGTTATATTGAAAATATCGCTGTTTTTAAAATACTTTGGCAAGATTTGCACCAGAAATACAGTTTTTCTTCACATAATGCATCACCCAAGACTATATCGGAATTTTTTTTTTCTTTTGCGAGATTCAAAGGTGGCAACAGTATCACTTCTGATGCAATAAAATTCAGGACAATAAATTGGCTATTGAAAAACATTATAAAGACAGTAATTATGAAATTGGTTTAACTCAATTTACACTGTACAAAAAATATTAAATTACTTTGTTGGGGGATTTAAAATTAACCATTCATGAAATAAATGATGATTCGGCATCCTTAAACACAGAGCCTGAAATGGATATCAGAAATGCAGATTCTAAAGCCTATGTTACAGAATGAGTGATTTCCCAACTCAAGCAACCCCCTTCGCCTCCACCAACTCCTCCCGCAACACATTCCATTCCCTTGTGGTGAGACAGTATCCTCCCACATGTTTATTTATTTACATCTGAAAGGAGTCAGTATATTTTTATTTTATAACATTTGTTTTGTTTAATTAAGTTTCATTTAGTTTGGTTCTTTAGGACAACCTCTCTTAAATTTCTTTATAACTTTACTTTCTTAAGTATGGTAATATTACTATAGAGTGCAATTTATATTCAGTGGTAGAAGTTAATGTAATTTTATTTTCCCTATGCAGCAGCCTATCTAAAACGTATGTATGTGTGTAAGTTTATTTTTGCACCTCAGAGAAATTAACTTTTACTATTTTTGATCTACATTTGTGATAACAGGATATTACATTATCTTAGATATTTTTCCTGGTCATTGTCTCCTTGTGTGAACCCCAGGACTCCCAAATCAGACATGATGGAAGGCAGTCCACCGTAACTTATGTATGGTAATTTTTTTAGTAAAATTTTGCCAAGACTGCTTAGCATAAGCTTAGGAGAGATGTTGAGGGGTGCCTCAGAGTTCTATAAATGTGTGTGGACACGCAAAAGTCCTGAAACGCCAGATTTTAGATTTTAAGTGGGTTTTATTCGACCAACGCTGCAGACTCCACTTCGGAAGGATGAGTATTCCTAAAGACTTATGCTACCATCTTATCATACATCAATTAATTTTTCTGGAAACCTATTACAATTATTTTATTTGGAAGTTTTGCAGTTTTTACTACCAAGGACTTGCCAGAGGTCTCAAATTTTTAATTATAGCATGCACGCAAGCCGAGGTGTATTAATTTCCAGCATCATAATTTGAGACACTGATAATTTTGTTTTATTGAAGCCAGAAACTCCAGTATCAGTTATGTTGCCACATAATTTGAAATTTAATATGACTCACAAGAGAAAGGTGGTAGTCAAATTGATTTCAATATTTTAATTTGCCTGACTCAGTTACAGTACAATTTTCTCTAATTACAGATCGATTTTTATTTTAATTTTCACAGTAATTTCAATATTTTTTTATTTCCAACTATGCCAGATTTCATTTTAATAAACCTAATTATTCTAGATAAAATGTGTTGTGTTTATGTAGATTTGTCCGTGGTTAGCATATTTTATTGGTTACATTCATACAAATAGTATGAATTCTCATGTGCACTGTGTAATTTGCGAGTGTTTTTCCTGTTTAAATTATCAAGGGTTTAGTGCTTTCATGTGTCTTGTTTCCTATATTTTCTGCCATTTAAAAGCTACAAATTTGGAAATTGGTAAGTTTTCTTTCCATGTACGTATTCTCTAAGATATTGCATGCACAAATTGGTCGTCAGATTGCAAGGAAAAAGTTTCCGGCATCTAGCAAATACTCTTACAGACACACTGCAGTAGTTCATTATATTTTCAGATCCAATTTAAATCACACACTAACTTACCTAAATATATTCATATCCAAACAATCATTCACTCGTTGCCATTCATCCACATAAATAACAAACCCTCAGAGTTCTTACCAGCATGGACTGCCTTACTCTTTCTGTCTGCCTCCATAACCTCTGAAACCCTCTACTGTTTGTATCTCTCCCCCCTGTACAGTCACTTGGTTAAATTTCCACACTTAACTTTCCCATCCCGTACATCATGATGAGCCTCTGCACTCTTCCCCTGTTCCTTAGGGAACTCCACCCCAACTCCATTTAGGATGGCCTAAAACTCCTTTCATACTCACCTTCTCACCTCTGCCTTCCCAATTTACCCATAACCCATCTCGCTGCCCTTCTTGACACCTTCTCCAGCTCCCATACCTCCGCTTCCACATATGGATCCCAGACTGCAGCTTTGTATCGGCCTAATCATAGCTTTATAAACCTTCTACTTCACCTTCCCTCTAACCTCCTTCAAAACCCTTCCCAACATTCCCAAAGTCCTTTCTCCTTTTGATACCTCTCTCTGTACTTGCTTTTACCAACTAAGATCACTCCGAAACACCACCCCAGATGCTTATACCCTGAGGATTCTCCAATCGCCTGCCCTTGCCTTTTTATAAGTACCTTTTATAACTCCCCATCTTCCTAGTAAACCCTACAATCTTTGTTTTTCATACATTAATTTTTCATTTTATTCCTTTTTGTCCTCCTCATTTGTTTCATGTCATGCACATTATTCTCCCCACCTACCTCTGCATACAGCACACAAGTATCTGCAAACAGCCTAACTTTGCCACCTACCATTACCCCAATGGTGAACAACAAGCGGCCCAACACACTACCCTGTGGAACCCCTGATGCTACCCCACCTTCCTACGACACTGACTCTCTCACTTTCACCCTCTGTTTTCTCCCCTTCAGAAAGTCATCTAGGAGTGAACATGACTTTCCTTTCTTTCCTTATCACAAGCTGTCTGTTAAACCCATTATCTGTCAAACAAAGGTCTGTTAAATTGTGGTTTCACAGTTCTTTCTGGCGAGCGCACACTTTTTTAATCACAATATTTGTAAGTGCAAGATACTTATTGGATAAAGTAGATACTGATTTTGTCTTTTCAAAGATGATGCACTATCCTCTGCAACACAGTTTCCTTTACTAAATACCATATTGTGACAGCCTACGCACATCAATACTACGCCTAAGTTCACTTCGCCTTGGGTTACTTCTTCTACATGATGGCCATGGACATAGCTAAGTGGTGCGACGGGACCCGTTCTACTGACCACCTCGCTGCTGTGGCCGGCATGACTACTGGACGGAAAATGGCATGTGGCGCGCTAGTGTGCAGCTTCGAAGCCTCGCCTGCTGCCCTTTCCCACCCCTGCGTGTCTCTATGACGTGATATCAGCCAGCCATGACGTCACCAGGTGGCGTTTCCACTCCGGGATCGCCGGAAAATGTTTCAGAAGACGAAGAAAATTTGTATTTAAGGCTTGTGTTTTCCCCAGGGACTTTATTGAGGAAGGAACTGCTGTTCCTTGATTATAACAGAATTTCGGAGTTTTTAAAAGATACGTAGCCCTTATATTTTAATCATTTTGTAAACAACAATGTTTATATAAATTGAAAAGTCTTTGTGGGGAAACTAAAAAACATGGGATTTTAGTAAATTTTTTAATAGATTTTGTAATCCTATATTGGGAATTAATATTTTTGTACTTACGTTTTCTTTTACTGTGTAAACCAAAACTAAATGATACCCTTTGATGACACACTAACAGGGGGTTTCTATTCCTTAAAAATTGAATCTTCCTGAGGAAACAGAGACTGAGACCTATTTGCATGTGTCGGCAGAAACAGTCACGTGTAGATAGAAAAACTGCGCCACTCTGCTTCATCAATGTGGTCAGTTGAAAAAGATACTCAATTTAGGAATTTTGAATTTATTGAAAATTGTTTGGGTTTGCTACAGTGGTAAAGAGAGAGAACCTAATCGTGGTGGATCAAAATAATTTGCAAAATTACTTCTACAGGAGCAGTTCGTACTGCCTGGATTCTAACTTTGGGAAAAGAATATCTGCAGAAAGTGTTCACCGATGCTGGTGTTTTTGAAATTTATCAAATGACGTGATATTGGGTATTGATTTTTTGGGCATCACTCAAGCATGTATTGATGTAGCAAGAAAAGGGTTGAAATTTAGTTTTTCCTCTGAGACTGTTATAGAGTTACAAGTCCAGCCTTCCAGATGTCAAAAAATTCAGTTGTTAAAACATTCTGAAGAGATAGCACAAGCATTAGACCAGTTAAAAACTGAATATAGTGATGTGCTTATGTCAAATGCAGGGGGCATTGTAAAGAAATTCCTTTTTTCTTGAAATTAAAAGATAGCGAGACTGTAGTGTGCGTGCCATATGGTGTATCCACGCCCAAAATGCAAATATTTAAGCAGCTAATCAATAATTTAAAGGAACAGGGAATTGTGGAAGAATCCACTAGTTAGTAGGCAAGCCCGTCTCTTTTGTTACCGAAAAAACACCAGGTCAGTATAGGTTAATATGCGATTATAGAAAGGTAAATAAGAAATTGTATGTTAATTCATATCCGTTCCGGTTATGGAAACTGTTTTCCAACACTTACAAAGAGCCAAATATTTCACCATTTTGGATCGGAATTCTGCTTTTCTACAATGTGAGTTACATCCGGAAAGTAGAGCGCCGTTAGCATTTTGTACCCCTTGGGGATTGTACCAGTGGAAGCGTCTGCCCATGGGGGTTAAATTCAGGGCCCCGAAGTATGTCTCGAGTGTTGAATAACGTGTTAGGACGGTACTTGTATGAGTTCATCTTTACGTACATTGATGATGTGTGGATGTACAGTAACACGTTACAGGAATACCTTAAACATTTGCGGACAGTGTTAGATGCTTTAAGGAATGCTGGTCTGACTGTGAACCCAAAAAAAATTTGTTGATCACAACACGTGCCATATCTAGAGTTAATTATTTCGGAGGGTAATTTACGCACTGATCCTGAGAAAATTAAATCTGTTGTTAATTTTCCACAACCTAAAAATTTCAGAGATGTAAAATTTTTTTTGGAATAATTGCCTTTATAGTAAATTTATTCCAAATTTTTCTGACCTTACAAAACCATTAAATAAGTTGAAAAAAAAAAATGTACCTTTTGGGTAAAACGCAAAACAAGAAAACGCTTTTCAAAAATTAATTTGTGCAACATTGCGTAAGTATTGTGTATAGCATAAGATAGCATGTTCCATTTAAACCAGGTAAAATTTTTTCAACAGCAACTGTGAGTGTAACAAGAGACTCGTGGAGAGACTACATAATTTTTAAGACATAAAAAAAAATTTTATTCCCTTATTTTTAGATTAAAAGTTGCATAAACTTTGCCTTATCAATGCTATGGCCATATCTGTCAAATTAAACGTAATCAGAATACAAAAAGGAACAAAGCTTCCTTACAATCTCTTGTCCTTAATTGTACATAATTATTTTTCTTCATAAATTGCAAATTTTTATGTTAAGTGATTATTACTTACATTAATTATGTGCACTAATCCTGGATCACAGTAAGTACTTAAAATTTTAGGTTACCGGTACATATTATTAGATGCTTGAAAATAAAACTGACTGGTAATTTATAACACAATAGCATTCTATTGCATAATTAAGCTGATAAGCCTAATGCTAATATTTCCCCAGTTTTAAAGAAAAAATTTCAGACAACATTAATGTATATAGATGTTGCTAAATTCTGCTGGAAGGAGAAGTTTACACATTTTGCCACATTCAATGGATTTTGTTGTTTAGAAGGCTATACAATTTTTTTTTACAATGAGCCCACAGTATTTTCAAAAATTTTAGACCTAACAGTTTTACATCATACTTTTCCTTGACACTTTGTACCCCTCCTACAATGCAATTTCTTGAGAAGACAGCTGGAAAAAAAAAAACTAATTTTTAGGCAATGACTAAGCAACTTTCGTAGACACAAAAAATATGATTATCAGAACAGCTCACAAGGGTAGTATTTTTGCATGCAGTTATATACAAAAATAAAATGAAAATGAGAATGCCTGCTTTTTAAGTGATGAAAGGTACAAATTACAAGCAGGAATGGGCTCCAGTGGATGTACACAAACACACAAATAAAGTGAAGAACATCATCACTGGTCATGTGACAGAGCAGCACAGCAATTGAAGTTACGCCACGAGGCAACCATTGCATTACCCAAATAGAGAACATACCTTCTGTTGATCATTTATGTAATGGATACCTCTCCATCCACAAAAAAAAAATAATTCCAATAAAAAATATTTGTATTTTTAACAAACACAAAACACAAAGGAAAGAACTGTANTCCACAAAAAAAAAATAATTCCAATAAAAAATATTTGTATTTTTAACAAACACAAAACACAAAGGAAAGAACTGTACGCTAACCTGAACTTTTACCTAAAACCAATGTCAACTGCATGTACAAAGACACCTCAAATGTTTGAATTAAACCTTGGAAATTATATTTGCACATGAAAGCCACTGACTGTACCTATGTAATAAAATCTGATCCACATGAACCTTATTACAATCTACTGGGACTTCACTTGCACATTAGCCTATAAATCAACATTTCATCCACAGATATAATTCTTGTGCAAAGCACATCCCATGAATATTTTGGGCTTTAGCCCCTGTACAAGTAGTCTTAAACACCAGGAATTTTATAGAATTTACTTCAAACTAGACAATGTGGAATACGAGAAAGTTTATTATACATGCAGCAATTACCTTTTATAGAGTAAAAAAATTTATTACTTTAGTTGGATGTTTTTAGGGTATTTAAAAAAAAACTACATACCTGATAATACCAAAAGCAAATACATATCTACAGAACCTTGCTGGGTCAGCTTAATTCCTTTAAAAGTATTCTAACATTTTTAACAACGTAAAAGGATAGAGGATAAGAATGGGATACCGAACATACAACAATAAAAATTACCTAAAAATTGTCAAAGATGTATCATTTTGACTGAAGTACAATAACACAAGATCACAAAATGTAATAAAAATACTTGAAAAGTTCAGGTCTGATTGCTGTGATGCAATTATTTTCCATTAAATTATATTATTAAACATCAGCTTCCAAGATGTGGTTTTCTGCAGCCAGATTTATTTAAAACCCGATACATGATATTATACGGCATGAATTGTAAATGAAGGTTATGTTTGCGTGACGATAAAAAAACCACAATTTTTATTCCCTAATTATTGGCCTTTATACCAAAGAATGTGGTACGTGAGAAAAGGGCCATAGACTATAGTTGAAATGAAATAACTCGAACGAATAAAATGTACGATTAATTATTTTATTCAAATAACTGAATTCAATTTTTGAAGCTGAAAAAAGTCATAATTTCCCATTCACTGAATTGTNTTAATTATTTTATTCAAATAACTGAATTCAATTTTTGAAGCTGAAAAAAGTCATAATTTCCCATTCACTGAATTGTGTTCAATAAGGTTTCAAATCTCCCCATAAAAATTTTATATAACTTTTTGGTGAAACCAGTTCAAAAACCACTAAACCATATAAAGGATCTGCTTCTGGTTTCTTATCGTTTNTTAATTATTTTATTCAAATAACTGAATTCAATTTTTGAAGCTGAAAAAAGTCATAATTTCCCATTCACTGAATTGTATTCAATAAGGTTTCAAATCTCCCCATAAAAATTTAATATAACTTTTTGGTGAAACCAGTTCAAAAACCACTAAACCATATAAAGGATCTGCTTCTGGTTTCTTATCGTTTTTAAAAAGCGTCCATAAGAAATTTTAACAAAACATAGCTGTAGAAGGATATAGGACAAGTCAAATTATAGTATACAAAGGTTATACACTTGGCGGACAAACGCAGATTTCATGTACAAAAAAAATATTTTCTCCATATTGTGATTAATTTTCTTCCAACATGCTGTAGAGTGATAACGTTTTACTGAAACAAAATAAAAAAGGGTACGATAAAAACAGGAACAAGAAATTTGTACAATAAATAGTTATACAGAAATTTACTATTTTTTGTAGTTTAGATATTTATCTACGGTAATTTTCTAGATTAGGGGCTTTTCTGAAAATAAAAAAAACTCCAGAAAGTGGTATATTTCGACTCTACTAATAACGTAGAACACGAATATATTGGGGGCATAGCTTTAAAATAAGTACAACATATTTTAAAAAATTGAACAAGTTTGTGAGGTGACTGTTTCTGACAGTTTGTTTACGTTTTGAA
>NQII01000976.1:0-37609 GCA_002778355.1 Clitarchus hookeri | reverse complement strand
AATAGTGATTCACCCATCGTGGAGTTAGGTTCTGTTAGGTTAGGTGGGTACATGTTAGGAAATTCGTCGTACGTTAATGCCCCTAGTATATTCGTGTTCTACGTTATTAGTAGAGTCGAAATATACCACTTTCTGGAGTTTTTTTTATTATTTTCAGAAAAGCCCCTAAACTAGAAAATTACCTTATCTACATTATAAAATCCACTATCGTTAAAAAATTTCTCTCAGATTTTTTTTTTAAAGAATTTTTGTTAGAGACACAAATTTCTTGGAGGTGACAGGTAATTTATTGAAAAGTTGGCTACCAAGGTAGGACTGGCCTCTCTGAATTAAATTCAAGTTAACAGAAGCCATTTGTGTATTTTATTGTACTGTCCTACTTATTTAAAAACCCCATTATTGTTCAATAAATGGATAGTTTTGGACACGAATAAATGTACTGAAACATGTACTGAAATACAAATGTTAAAATCTCTGAGCTCTTGAAAAGAGGTCTATAAGTGTCTGACTTTCATTTGCCAAATATTATTCGCACAGCTCTCTTTTGCATGGGAAACAATTTTTACTGTCAGTGTAATTACCTCCAAAAATTATAATGTAACACACGATGGAATGAAAATTCGCAAAATATGCCACTTTTGTTGTATTTTCGTTCAAGACTTAGTTTAGGTAAAATTTACGCAATATGATATTACCAAGTCTTAGTATATTGTCTACTTTTAAGCCAAGAAACTTAGTTACTGATTATTCATTAATTTTATCTCTGTTACTGCTACCTAACATATGAATTAGAGATTTTGTCTGNACAATTTTTACTGTCAGTGTAATTACCTCCAAAAATTATAATGTAACACACGATGGAATGAAAATTCGCAAAATATGTCACTTTTGTTGTATTTTCGTTCAAGACTTCTCCAACACTTCGTAGAGCGAAACAGACTGAACTTAGTTTAGGTAAAATTTACGCAATATGATATTACCAAGTCTTAGTATATTGTCTACTTTTAAGCCAAGAAACTTAGTTACTGATTATTCATTAATTTTATCTCTGTTACTGCTACCTAACATATGAATTAGAGATTTTGTCTGTTCTTTGAATGGAAGTTCATTAGATATGTTTTATCTAAGTTGATATTTAAGTTATTTGAATTAAACCATTCATTTATCCTTGTAAATATTGTGTCTGTTTTTACATATTATTATTTGCTGAGATTCCAGAGAATAAGATGCTAGTATCATCTGCAAATAAAATTGGAGTTGATGTTAACCACACATCAATATGGTATTTGTGACCACTCTGACCACCGCAGTCACATCCACGGAACCAGCTACACCAGTAGTGCAGGTCGACAAGAACGGAACTTGCACCTTCTTTCCGACAAGTTTTATGTAACTCAAGAGACCACCCTACTAATTTATTACAAGAAGTAACTCTTTTAATAAATAAGTAGGCGATCCGAGACTGTGTTTACTACAAAGCCACAGACCTTGGGCTCACTGGAAATTCGTCGTTACGTTGTAGCAGCTCGCGCCGTGACATACGACGTAACGCACAACCAAGTGGCGTCGAATTTGCCTGTAGGACGTAGCTGAAGTGCTAAGTGACCTAAAATGTAACCAGTAAGGCGCAGCATTTTTCGAAACACATCAAACAACGTCATTTCATTTACAGCTACAGTTAGGGGTGTGTTTTATTATATTAAGAGCATTCGAACATGGCAAACCACACCCCTTTGCAAAGGCGGACTCGTCCATCCGTTCAGGAGACAGCCACTTGTCAACACTGTAGCCAGTAAAATTCAAACCCATCACAGGACGTGAAATACATGCACTTTCCATAAGAAAACATTTAAGTGTATTTAATGTTTAGTTATAAAAGAACAATTATGTTTTCAAAAAGAGAGATTGCCTATAAGGGCCTCCATTCTTGTAAACTGCCAATTAGTGCGGTGACACTCCTCCTCAACTTCACAACACCAGCTTTAACAGACATTTGTTAATCAACCAGGGAGTCACCAATGTGTTTAATTAAATTTATACAATTTTTTCACCAATGACATAATATTAAATAGTGTACGTGTTACTCGTGATTGAAGCCGATGTCATTCTGCCAGTTCGCCTCAGCACTCGAACTAGAATGGCGGCGTTGATCACCCACTCTGCAAGCACCCTCAGTCTCATCATTAAGACTGTAATAACTTCACTGCAAAAGCTAATTAATTAAGTGGAACATTTGTTTTCTCTCTTTACTATACCGAGGGGAGAGACAACCGCACTCTCACTGGAGAGCTTAACGCTACTGTGTATCCGCATAATACCACGCTCCTTTTCACGCTAAGGTCACCGGTAGGCCGTAAGTGCTGGGTCCGTTTTCTATCACTATCTGCATATAATCTAGCACCGTGAATAAACCGCTTTACAAAGTTCAATGTGTGTTGATTAATTGTAGGTCGCTACACCCTTCGTAGTACCTCCTAAAATTATTCTAGCACGTTTCAGGCATACGAAACAGCCTACAGTCTCACCATAAGGTGTAAATGGTGTAACAGTAAGTACGTGACAACATTATCTGAAAACTGATGGAGGCATTTAGAGAGCCCCTTGGGCCATTGACCGAATGACCCACATCACTAACTCTCCACTGGGTTATGGCGCCAGGCAATTCAACACTCAACCAGCCCTGGGTAACCTCGTCCACATCAGGGTAGTGCCTGGGGTTAAGACACATGGGAGGCATATATATAAACTAGGAAATGTAGGGAGCCTAATATTGGGCCTTGTGGGGCCCCATGTTTCATTTTCCTGGTTCAAAGTAGAATAAAGTAGTTTTTCCTTTGATCCACACTTGTTGTCTGTTTGTGGTTCGTGATGCATGAGCCCTTGTAATACAAGCATAGTATTAAGCAGACCCGGCACTCGATCTGTGGGTGACCAATACTATAAAAAGGACATAAGCCATGTATGCTTTAAGTGATGTTTTTGAGTTATGTGTTAAGTACTGTTTGAAGTAACAGATGGTCGTCCCCTCCATAATAGAGAATTAAAATGTTCCAAATGGTTACATTACTAAAGAAAAAAAAGTCATTGCAGCAAAAGTTGAAGGTGCTGAGAGAGTCTGCGTGGAGTCAGACTAATATCATGGTGTCGGCTTCAGCTAAAACTGTCCGAAACCAGCGCCAAAATTAAGTGAAAAAAATACACGAACATACAAACTGATACATATGACAGACTGCCGTGGTTTCAGGAGTAGGAATAAGTGAGGTTAGGTTTGCAGCACAGGTGTTTTTGTACTTACAAGGAAGGAAAACGTCGACAGAGAAGCTGGACTATGCGAAGAAAACCGCTCATTTGCGTCAACCACAAGCGGCAAGACACCACCCCCATCCATAGAGGATGCTGACCAGCAGAAAACTAGTTTAGCCGATTCCTCAGTAGAATCCAGGCTAGAAGTTATTTACTTCTTTATAACATAGACCTACGAGGTTGGCTACCCAAACTCGAACAGACAATATATAACTTACAGAATGTGTACACTTATAAATAAACTCGAGGCAGTTCTATCAAAACTATCCATAATTGCCTCATAATATGATGTTCTATCTTCATCCACAGCTTGTACACCACAAAAAGATAACACAGTCATAGTATGGAATGTCTGCTCGCTGCTCCACCACACCACTGAATCCACTGACCTTTCTTGTAAGTTCCCACTGATTGTAACGATTACCGAAACATGTCCCAAGACTAGCACAGTATACAATTTCCCAGCTATATCACCCACCGCACTGATTTTTGCACAATCGCAAAGAGGAGGTGTCACCATCCTGGTAAGACCAAACACTAGAAACCACCAATGCTCAAAACCTCAAAAATTAAACAGTTGAGGCTTCAGCCATCAACATTACTGGGACAGAGGGACCTTTCACGGCTGTGTTTGTCACCACACAGTGCTTTCCCCAATTAAGAGATTTTATGTCTAGCGGTCTGACATGCGGTCGGGGTTGGAGAATGGCGGGGACATATTAGGTGCACTGTTACTCATTCAAAGTTCTGGTAGGAAACACTCACCAGAGATGTCTTGCAGATTACTTATCAGCTGCTCTGATGTTGTGGGTCGTGGCAGAGTTGTTGGTCGTAGCTGATAGACCCCGATAGCCATGCTCTGTGTAGTCGCAGGTTGTAGTCTCTTCTGAGAGCATCACTCTGACGGTGCTGTGCTGAGTGGCACCAGTGCGTGCTGTTGACGAGCATTCCTGTGCCTGGTAGTGCTGTGTGAAATAATCCCAACAGACTATGCACAGGCCTGCTTGACTGGACGAAGCCCCTTGAAGCGGCATTGAGGTGTGTTGCTCTCGTTTCCACTCTCGTCATCACTGCTGCTGCTCATTATATGAGGCGCTAGTTTGGCCAACAAAATCGAGGGTGGTCGCTGAAGTCCCTGCTGAGGAGTTCCTCATCGGATGTCTGACTGGCCGCCCTTACAGTATCTGCAGTGCTGCACTCGGTGGTCCCTGCTGTTGATGTGACGGCCTCGGGGAGATCAGCCTGCCTGGGCTATCTGTTCCTAGATGTCTCCTCGTCCATATGTGGTTCATAAGGGTCCATTGTAGTTTATGCCTCGGCGCAGGGCGCCTCGACAACAAGCATCATGACACAGGGCATCGTGACACATGCAGCTGTTGTTCTAGCTTCTTCTGTTGTTATTTCGGCCTATGTTGTGTGTGATGCTGGTTCTTGTCCATCACTCACTATCCATGATGGCATTTGGATGCCGTACATCGTAGGGCGGATCAAGTCTCGCATTGTGCGGCCGTCCGACGATTCTGCCACTTGCGTTGGCGGTTCGCCGTGTGGTGGTTATTGTTCGGCATCTGTGGACTCTGCTTGAATTTCGTGATGCCCTGCTCATCTGAAGTCATATCTATGGACATGGATGTTCTGTCAGCGGTCGGACCAGATATGTTGTGGCCCCTAAAGCCTTTGTGACTAAATTCGGACCACTCCACTTGGTGCCAAGACCAGAACCTATGTTTTTGCCCACAGAGAACAGTAGGTGTTCCTTGACGAAGCCCTAGTCATAGTAGTTTCGGTGGTCGCATAGTGAGGGGTAACATTTTGTTGAAAAAGGCAGCCTGGTAAAGACAGTCTGATTCCAGCTCCCGTGTTCTCCACCATTGCCTGGCGGTGCTGCTCTCTGGTTCACTCGCTGCATCTGTTGGTAGACAGATGTATTCGCTTGGGAGTGTTAACTCACATCCCTGCAATACTACTGCAGGTGATATGCCTTTTGCCTAGTTGGTACAGTGGCAGAGTGTGAAGAATGCACTAAGCAGCTAGTTGGCCAAGGATATGTGGTCCTTCCCCACACTGAGACACAGCTGGACATTGAAATCTTGGTTTCCCTGCTCCATAGGTTTGGCATGTGGATGATAAATAGCTGTTGTGCTTTGCAACACTCCCCACTTTGAGCAAAGATCGAGCCAACTCCTTCCAACGATTTGTATCCCGTTGTCAATCAGTTGAAGTGGTCGAGGTGAACCAGGGTTGGTTGATAATAAAAAAGCCTGGTACCATAACTCAGAAGAGAGTTAATGATGTGGATCTATCAGTCGTAGAACCAGGAGGGGTCTGGATGCCTCCTTCAATTTGATGATGAATATGTCACGCACTTAATATTACACTACTTACGAGTTAACCTTATTACGAAACAGTAGGCCGGCTCGTACGCCATATATATATATATATATATACGATAATTGTTGGTGGTACTACAAGGGACGTAGAGCCATATGTGTCCTGGAGGACAAAAAATTAACACTCATGGAAGGTTTAAAAGCTGTTTACTGTTCGCGAAGTGGACATGTGAATATTGAAAGAAACGGACCCAGCATGTACGGCCTGCTGGTGAACCTAGCGTGAAAATTACCTAGGTCAGCGGGGTGGTTATGCGGACACGCGGTAATGTTAAGACCTCTCGTGAGAGCGCAGGTGGTTCTCCCCTCGGTACTTAAAAGGAATAAAAGAAATCAAATATTCAAGTTAATTAAGTTACTATTACAATGAAGTGATATCAGCCTAAATTATGGTACAGAGGTGGCTCGCAGAGTGGACGATCACCCTGCAAGACTGGCTCATGTGCTGAAGCGAACTGTATGAGTGGCGTCGAATTCCGTCACAAGGAACAAGAACCAATGTCGAACGGCGAATGTTAGACATGACAGAAGCACTATGTAACATTATTGCAATGGTGAGATATTATATAAATAAAATGGAACATGTTGAATATCAAATGTCTGTTAAGGTTGATATAGTGAAGTTGATGGGGAGTGTCACCACACTAAAAGAAATGTTAATATGACGGAGGCCTTTATATGCAATCTTCCTTTATGAAAACACGATTACTTTCTTATATTGAATAAACCATTACGCTTTCTTGTGGCAAGTGTGGCGTGAACCACGCATCCCCGAGCTCCTTGTGCCCACTTTGACCTCTGCAGTCATTACAACTACACCAGCTACCCCAAGCCATACCAACTACATCAGGTAAGAGTGCGAAGGGCAGATCGACAAGAACAAAACTTGCACCTTCTTGCCGACAAGGATTACGCAAATCAAGAGACCACCCTACTCATTTATTACAAGAGGTAACTCTATTAATAAATAAGTAAGCGATCCGAAACGGTGTTTACCCTAAAGCCATTGTCGTTGGGCGCACTGGCAATTGGTCTTTGCATCGTAGTAGCATGTGCAGCGGAATACAATGTGACACACCACCAAGTGGCATAAAACTGGCTTGTAAGACGTAGCTTACGTGATCAGTGCCCCAAAGAGTCACCCGGTAGTGTGCAGCATTTTTACACACACATGGCATCGTCGGGGTAACTCAGGGCTGGTTAAGTGTTGAATTAGCCTGCACCATAAACCAGTGGAGAGTTAATGATTTGGACCGTCCAGCCGACCGCCCAGGGAGCCCTGGTAATCTCTGTTAGTTTCTTGATGATGTCGTCACATACTTACTGTTGCACTATTTCTACCTGATGACGAGACTTTAGGCCATATCGTACGACTGAAATATACTACGAAATTGTGGGAGATATTACAAAGGTTGTGGTACCCCACAATGATTTGACACAGATAACTTGGTAAAGCGGTTTATTCACTGTTCTGACTACAGGTGAATAATACATGAAAATGGACCCAGCACTTACAGCCTGTCGGTGACCTTAGCGTGAAATAAATGTGGTATTATGTTGATACGCGATTGTGTTAAGCTCTCTGATGAGAGGGCGGGAGGCTCTCCCATCAGTACAATTAAGAAATAATAAATGTTCCAGATGATTAATTAATATTACTGTTGTAGTGAAATGATTACAGCCTAAATTATGTCACCAAGGGGTCTCGCGGAGCGGGCTACCAAAGACGCAAGTCTGGCCCGAGTGCTTAGACGAACTGGAGAGGGGTCTCGGTTTGCGTCACGAGTGACCAGAACCGAAGTCAAAAGGCGAATAATGATACATAACATGAGGACGGTGTGAAATGATTGTAATGGCGAAAATTGTATAAATTAAATTAAACACAGTGGTGACATCCCTGTTTATTAAAAAATTTCTGTTATGGTTTAAGTTGTGAAGTTGACAGGGAATGTCACCGCACTAAACAGAATAATTGACAGATAATCCATAACTTTTCAGCAATCAAATCAGTACATTGTGTAACGCTCATTACAGGAACACACCAGCTATTGGTGACGTCCTTAAGTGTTTGGCAAAATTAACCAGAAGAATGTGTTTTAACTTTGGCAGGGGGACACCTCAACACAAACTGAGCCACAAAAAATTTCTCATAAAATATAATATTTTTTAAATATTAATTAAAAATACATTTTAATTAATACGTAGTCATCTTTTCTGTGTAAAAAAGTGTTTTATGTATCGCTTTTCAGGGAGTGGCAAGACTTATTGTGAAATAAATTGAAAATTCCATAAAAAGGATTGCGACATATTTTTTATTACTTTTAATACGTAAATGTTAACAGCAGTTGATTTCATGCAATTTGAAATGTATTATCTAGGGTTATATGTTACACCTCATCCATTAAATTTATAGTCTAGGGAATTCTGTTTTGGCGGTCAGTGGACAATTACAGTTACCTCCACCACACCAAGAACATCTCGGTCTGGCAAGAGTAGGCATCAGGGCAGGTCGCGTCGCGCCTTGGGGGGTGAAGCAACTTTTGCATGCCAAACATTTCACATTGATAGACTGTTATTTACTGGAACCTTTTGTATTTCTTCATGAACCCTCCGAGTTCACCTCCCTTCCGGAGCAGACTCTTGGCCCATCCGGCATAAGTTTCTATTTCATCTTTGTTCAGCGTTCGTTCACACTTTTTTCCAGTCAGCTTAGACAAGTGCGGGGTCTGGTGTCGCCCACCAGTTTCACTTTTTGTTGTGTACTGACATTTTTGGGGTTGGTCACAGGGTACGGAAGACGAAGTTAATGTCCAGAGGGCACCAGATGACCAGTTAAGTGATTCCTCTCGNTTCACACTTTTTTCCAGTCAGCTTAGACAAGTGCGGGGTCTGGTGTCGCCCACCAGTTTCACTTTTTGTTGTGTACTTACATTTTTGGGGTTGGTCACAGGGTACGGAAGACGAAGTTAATGTCCAGAGGGCACCAGATGACCAGTTAAGTGATTCCTCTCGGGTTATCACGTCTTGAGGTGGGCTACGTTCGAAAATCTTGGGCTAATGGACCCTACCCCCTTGTCTTAACGAGGTCGCACGTGATGACTGATGCAGGCGGTTAGATAGGCGACGTAACATACACACACTCCCGAACTGGGGTATTGTGGCTCCCCAGCATGCCGTTCCAATGTACTGTCATAAAACACTTCAATTTACACAAAACACACTCTGACCTACATCATGTAGAGAACGTGTCAGGTACTGTAGTGTGCCGCATCCCTCCTCCCTTAGTCCATTCGTCCTGCTTCCCCTGTGCAGCTGCGACGTGCCCTCTACTGGGCCCATGGCCTTGTTGATTAGGGGGGTGGGGTTAGTTAGCCCGAACGTGGTGGTTACACCTCCACAACTTCTGCCTTGGCGCAGTGTACTAGGAGTGCACCCCACCTGCACGATGTCCGAGGCACTACCGGAGTCAGGTAACCATCCCACATTAATATCCTCAAGTGGTAACTTTTGAGAGCATATTAATTCAGGCCAATCACAATCACCAAACAACTCCCTCAGTAAAGTTGCCACCGGCGAAATTAATGGAGCGAGGGGGCCACAATGGCTACAGAGTTCCAGCAACCCCCTATGTGCGCCCACTCTTCACGTGTTACGTCCCCATGTGTGCATGTACAAGTAGTTCGAGTGCAGCCTGACACCCAGGCAATTTTTCTGAAAGTAAAACCAAATTCAACCAGAATAACTCTGATAAAGAATTTTTGTTGTATTATAGTCATTCAGGTATGGCTATTCACGCCCATCCTGGGGTAAAAAAGGACTTGCCCAGCTCAGGCCACCCAGTGCACCTTTATCATAATCAAAATTGAGAGTACAATTAGTTTCTTAATTTCTTTATTAGTATTTTAAACCACGCTGTATGTATTGTGGAAACAAAGTTGAAGAATAATCATTCAAGAAGCACCCAGAGCAATCCCCCTGAATTTGCAAAGTTCAATGTGTTATGAAAATTGCAAGGATACGAGCAGTGTATGCAATGAGGTGTGACCACGCAGAGAAATAGTTATAAATGATATCAATGGCGAGTGCGATCTCGTTGCTGCCAAGCCAGTATCATAAAATTGTGATACACGATTTTCGGTTGTTGGTTCAGGTGTGCCAGGCAAGCCATCTGAAAATGTGCTTAGAAGACCTGTTGAGTCGAAGTTACTTGCTTTTTATAAATTGTGCAATTTCCTGGATGCCAACGATGACTGCCAGTACCTCCTCTCACAATTGGTACACCGACCAAAACCAAGAAACTGTGGTGGAAAAGAAGAGATTTCAGGACACGGCCATGGCCATGTCTCAAGAAGAAATAAGATCTCAAGTTTTTTATTGCTCGACATACCCAACCTCCGAAGAAATCCCAAAATGTGGAGAAAATCAAGTAGGAGAGCTAATATCTGCTTTCTGGTTGGATGAAACCAGTCAAAAGTTAAGTTTACAACAAGAAGGTGTTGTGCATTGCATAAGGTATCATCTTTTCTGTGCATCCACATTCATTTATCGCAGCTTTGCTGATGGGCATTGGAGAGTTCCTTCACAGAAATTTCCAGAAGACATCTATTTAACCTTGTTGTAATCACCGCAGTGTCGTTGGCTGACAAGGTTTTCGGGAAGCGACCGATGATGGACAACATTGTCTGACGCGGACATCGTATAACTGTTTTGGTTATTCTAGTCACTGCTCCACCGCACCTAACAATGTCTAATTTACTATGTTTTTGGCATGCGAGATGGCCATCTAACAGTCTCCCGTGATACTTGAGGCAGATGCGAAGGCCAACACTCTAGTTAAGTAGGTAACAACTATACAAACATTCCTGAAAACCTGGTATCTTAAGTCAAAACTCCCTTCTCCCCACTCATGAGACCATTACAATCGGTTATCAGCCATGTTAGTGAGTCTGAGACAATCCATCGTCGGGGGAGGATGTGTCCACACATTGGAGGCATTCACGCTTGCATTTAACTGACCAAGTAATTCTATATTGTGTATATTTTACTTGGAATCTTTTCTTTTCGCCTCTCATGAGCACCCCGACCGCCTCCTTGCAACATTCTTGGTGCAAGGAGACTTAAATGGATAATTTATGGTAACAGCCATCTCTGTTCTTTGTTGCTCGTCGACCACATCACCAAGTGGGTATTCTACTTCAATTTTGCGACATCCACGGGTCAGAACCTATTTGTCTATAGTCGGTTCATGACTGGAAGAGACTTTCTTGAAGCCCTGGTAAAGATCTACTTTCAAGCCCATTTCGTATCCTTCTGCCAAAGGGTAAACAAACATTGCCATGTGGCAGTCACATGGCAATGTTTACATGCAATGTTTACATTCCACTGTGTGTGTGTGTGTGTGTACATGGATTCGTACATGCACATACCCATCATAAAAGTAATGTATATATTAGTAATGGATATTCCACAAGCATAAAGTTTTTAAACTTGAGAATTTCTCACAAAAGAATATGTGATGCAAGCGAAAAACATTTCATTACATAAACCCAAAATGTGAGTATTAAAAATTAGATGTTTCGTGTGTGTGTGTGTGTGTCTGGCTCTCTGTGTTTTTGTGTGTCTCTCTCTCTCTCTCTATAGGTTTGATTTTGACTGGGGGATTGGGTGGGGGAGAAAAACTTTCACTTTGATTACATATTATAGACACAATACTTTGCAATGAAATGTGTCAACATTCAAGGAGTCCATCCAACAACATTAACATGGCAACGCCAATCTCTCATAAGCCCCCGGATGGCCGTACTGTAGAGAATTTGTGCGATTCTTGTTTAACCTAATATTTCATTTATCGGTTTTTTTATACTAATATCAGCTCTTTATTATTTGATTTTTCATAACGTATGACTTTAATTTGTGCTAACCTTCTCGTACAGATTCCTTTTGCTTTTGAAATCTGTATAAGAGATTACTCATAGTGCGTTCTAACGTGTTTAATATTTTTCAAATTTATTTCAGGTTTGCTTAAAATTTTATTTACTGTATTTTACGTTGTATGTTGCGGTAGTTTTTGTGTGCAGTCATGAGTTCTAGCAAGGTGAATAAAAGAGAAGTCACCAACGCCAACAGGACATCATTAACCTCACCGAATCGTTGTATTCACTAATTAGGCGAGGGGAAATGAAACCCTGCAACGTCGCGGAAAGAGTGGCAGAAATGTTGAAACTCTCCAAATCTACAGTGCTAAGGTATGTTAAAATATCTGTAGTATTAACCATTGCGTTTGCAAGTTGTGTGTGTTAAGATCAATTACGTTGGCCCACGAAATGTGTTTACAAGAACATAAAGAAAATTTGTTAATAACTTGATAACGTCGTCGAACGTTGTCTACGTGTATTTTTAACGTTTTATTTTGGTAATTATTAAGTTTATAGGGTTTCCTGTAAAAATAAAAATAATTCATTGAAAATCTTATATTTCCACTCTGCTAATGATGCAGAACACGAATATACGAGGGGCATTAACGTCCGACTAATTTCGTAATATGTGCCCACCTAACCTAACAGAACCTAACCCCACGATGAGTGAATCACTATTTTACATTTTTTAACTAACCTAGGATTGTAGGGTTATATAGTAACCAATACCTGCCACCTATTAAACTAACCTAAACTAACACACGGCAGAGCATATCACATTGTCACACATCATTTGTAAACAAACCCTTGTATGTTTTTGGTATCAGTAACTGTAGTTGACCCAGTAACTGAATTATGGTCCTTTTTAAATTATGCAAATTAGGTTGGCTATGTAGCACTGAAAGTGAAAAATATGACACTGATAATTTACAATAACTAAAAGACAATGGCTGTAGAACAGTGGTGTTGGGGAAATGCATTAATACACAATTGTTTTCTTAAAAGATTATGACTGCGATTTCATCGATTACGATGTCCTCTCATGTTTAGTGAAGTGATACAGATATGTTTAATAGTAGGGGAAGTTCCAGTTATATCGACTGTAATCTATTTAGTGACGTATAACAATGGCAATTAATGCCGCAATGTAACTTATAAATACAAAACAAGCTCCTTCTTCAGAATCTTAAAATGCACCATCTCTCCATAACCTATATAAAATTAATTGACTATAACAAACTCACTATAGAGGCAATTTTCCTTACCATTGTCAGTTGTCTTTATAATAAATTTCCACTGTATATATTGGGTTGTTTATGAAGAATCCCTCGCAGGGGTACACAAATTCCAACACAAAGTAGTTTTTATTTTTAATTACACATTGTAATACCACCTTTTGGTTAGGTGATTCATACACTCACATTTGAGTCTATATAACCCTACAATCCTAGGTTAGTGTAAAACCCAACAATCCTAGGTTAGTTTAAAAATGTAAAATAGTGATTCACCCATCGTGGGGATAGGTTCTGTTAGGTTAGGTGGGCACATGTTACGAAATTAGTCGGACGTTAATGCCCGTCGTATATTCGTGTTCTGCATCATTAGTGGAGTGGAAATATACCATTTTCCGTGAAATTATTTTTTTTTTTTTTACAGAAAAGCCCCCTAAACTTAATAATTACCCAAATAAAACGTTAAAAAGACACGTAGACAACGTTCGACGATGTTATCAAGTTATTAACAAATTTTCTTTATGTTCTTGTAAACACATTTCGTAGGCCAACATAATTGACCTTAGCACACACAACTTGCAAACGCAATGGTTAATACTACATATATTTTAACATACCTTAGAACTGTGGATCTGAAGCGTTTCAACATTTCTGCCGCTCTTTCCGCGACGTTGCAGGGTTTCATTTCCCCTCGCCTAATTAGGGAATACAACGATTCGGTGAGGTTAATGATGTCCTGTTGGCGTTGGTGACTTATCTTTTATTCACCTTGCTAGAACTCATGACTGCACACAAAAACTACCGCAACATATAACGTAAAATACAATAAATAAAATTTTAAGCAAACCTGAAATAAATTTAAAAAATATTAAACACGTGAGAACGCACTACGAGTAATCTCTTATACAGGTATCAGAAACGAAAGAAATCGGCACAACGAGAAATAATAAAGAGATGATATTAGTAAAAAAAAAAAAGTAAAAAACCAGTAAATGAATTATTATAGGTTAAACAAGATAATCACACCAATTCTCTGGCATGTGTGTCGACCACATCTCGCCAACAACACACCGAACGAAGGTTTGTAAACAAATGGCCGCTCTACTTTCACCTTGAGCGTGATCTTGCGAGTATGCAAGAAACATTGAAACCAAAGTACGTTAGCATCACGTCATTAATAATTAGCATAATAAGATACAATTCTTTTCGAAACACATTTGTAAGCGATAAATTAATAATTACGTTAAAACTTTAGAACTATTTCCTCTCTTTGTGCTGGCAACCTAACGGCATAACTGTATCCGCGCTCGCCGCTGTTTGTAATGTTATATGCATGTAGCTAACGGCTAGGGTGTTTTTTCAAAGGTTGATTTTCAAAANTGATTTTCAAAAGTTTCTTCCCGTCGTGAACCGACTATATTGTGCATTTCTCACATCGGTATGAACAGCGACACGTATTTAACACATTTTGGTCTTGTGGGATTTTTTTGAACGCATGTGGCCTAAATGAACACTGTTTTTAGTGTAGTTCAATATATAAAAATATCCAATGACTTTCATGTGCGAGTTTAACTTCATGAAAATGTTTATTGTGTATACCTCACATTGGTATGAACAGCGACTCATTTATCACGTTTTGTTCTTTTGATGAAGTTACAACTTTCGAATTATTGTAATTTGAATGTTATTTCCAAGCAAAATTTTCATCTGCATTGTTAAAACAATGGGCAGTTCAAAGTGTTGCTCATAAGAAGAGCCGCAAAAAAATCCAGTCTCACGAAAGATGATAAACTAGAGTTCCCGATCCCACCAATAAAATAAACAGAACCGTAGCAAGTATATTATTGTATCATAAAACAAAACAAGTGGGAATGGCAACCAGCTATAGTAGCTTAGTACTGAACTGAAGTTGTCAGTCTTTCAGTACGTGTCATTGGATTCATAGAGTTTGTTTACAAACCTTGTTTTCTTCACTGACAGAACAGCTGTGGCGGAGGGATACATTGTGGTCGTACTACTTTTCGAAAACTGTCCAAATTTACTGAGGTTATAATGAAACTGAGAATAGTCGCTGAAACATTCAGCCGCCTGAGGATGGAGGGCGGGCATAGTCAATAGGTATTGGGAAGTCCTGGTGGCCTAGGGGGGGTGGTATCTACTTTTAGATATATCCTACATCCAGTACAGAACTCACCAAGAGAAATTCAACATCCAGCAACAAAAAAAAAGCGCAAAAAATTTATTTATTGCCCAATTTCCCTCCATTTTTTTTACAGTTCCACAAAAATGAGTTGTTATAGAAAGTAGACTGTCGCCATGAATGGGGTCAATATTAATAGGTCCTACTGTACTTTAGTTATGTTGGTACATAACATTGATACAGTATTTTCTCTTTAGGAAAGACAAAACATGCAGTTTTATTCTTTGACTGGTTAATTTTTCTGTGTTTTGGAAACTGTTGAATAAATAGGAATGCCTAATTCTGTTTTTTGTTAATAAAATTAAAATTTAATCCTTTATTGCAAGGCCCTTTAACTGTTTGTGGCTCATAGGCAGTTGCCTACTGTACCTATTTAATAATGTGGCACTGATTGAGATGACCAGAAAGCACTCTGCGACATCCATGAGAGCAAAAGCATGAGAGAGTGCTTTCTGGGCCAATTGAGACACTGCCAAAGAGGGCCATTTTGAGGTTTGTTGTGTTATAATGAAGTTGTAGCTAGGTACCTTACTTCAGAAATTTTGAAATGAGCTACTACAAGAAATTAGCTGATTACTTTACTGCAACGACGTCCAAGTTAGGCTTGTCCTTAAATCACATTTTGCAAATATCTGTGGATGGCCCCAGTGTAAATTAAAAATTTTTATGCGCTTTTCAAGGTGTGGTTAACATCAGACTATTTAGAAGTGAACAAAAGATGTATGATACAGGCACGTGTCCTTTGCACATTGTGCAATATGCTTATAAGACGGCACAGAATGCAATTGGATGGAATATTCATGAGTTTCTGCAGTTCTTATAATTTCTGTTCAGGGATTTTTCATCTAGAACAACTGAATAATATAAACAGAAAACTGCTTCTGAACTTTTCCCTTGACATTTTGTCAGATTAGGTGGGTCAAAAATTCAATTGTTCTCAAAAGAGCCATTGATATGTTTCCATCCCTTGTAAAGTATTTAACTTCAGTAGAGCAGAATCCACCTAATTTTCAAAGCTTTGAAAAAGTGGAGGCCTTGGCGGATAAACTGCTTCAAGCAGAATTGGAGTTCCTTTTGTCTGTTTATTTGCAGTGAGAGTGCTTTATAAAAAAATTCCAGTTCAACAAGACATTAGATTCCACTGCTTTGTCAGGATACTCGCTGCCTTTTGATTGGCGTTGGCATTCATGTTTTAAGAAGTCTGNGCATTAGATTCCACTGCTTTGTCAGGATACTCGCTGCCTTTTGATTGGCGTTGGCATTCATGTTTTAAGAAGTCTGTAGTAGAAGACATTAAATCACGCTCTCAGCTGACAAATGTTAGTCAGTGTCTTTAATGTAAATGTTTTGAAGTGTCTGAGCATTTTGAATTTATGTTTTCGTGCCAAAGCCGCATGCAGATACTTTAAAGAGATAAAAGTTTTATCATTCAGGAATGAATGCAGCATACGTAGCGAAATGATTTTGTCAATATGTTAAAAATGAATATTCATAAGTTGAAAAATGGAGCATCTTGTTTGTCCTTGAAATCATAACTAATGTTTTTTAGAAATTCACATGTCACTACTGCTTTGGAAATATTTGTGAGTTTATCTGTATACCGTGGTATTCATGCAGACTGTGTCAAATGATATTACATTGCTTTTATGTGAAAATTATGCCGTCAAAGCAGCAGAAGAAAAGTTTGACTAGAAGATAAAAAAATTGGATGCTTTCCTTGTAGGTCTAATTTCTTTGNGCTGTCAAAGCAGCAGAAGAAAAGTTTGACTAGAAGATAAAAAAATTGGATGCTTTCCTTGTAGGTCTAATTTCTTAGGAAAAAATTGACAATGCAGACTTGCTAAAGTTTTGGTTATGTTTTATGATAATACTGCAATTGAGAGAGGTTTTTCTGCAAATAAAGCGTCTAGTAGAGAACCTGACAGAAGTCTCACTTATTGCACAGGGGTCTGTGTATGATGCCATCCATTCTGAAGGAGGTGTTCAAAATATTATCAACAAGAGCATTGTTATCAACAAGAGCATAATACTTTCTGTGAGAAAAGTTTCTGCGAGGAGGCAAGAAGCATTACGAGAGAAGAGCCTGAAGAAAGACGAAGAAGCAAAAGCAAAAAAATAACTCTTTCAGCACCAAAAGAATTCCAGGCCACCAACATAGGCTATTAAAACACCACAAGGAGAAATNCAAAAAAATAACTCTTTCAGCACCAAAAGAATTCCAGGCCACCAACATAGGCTATTAAAACACCACAAGGAGAAATTAGCACTATGGATGAGAGAAGACAGGCTCTAAAAAAGCAGGCTTACAACTTAAAAAAAAACTATGTGTGTATGGGATTTAGGAGACAAAACGAAACAAATTTAATGCTAGTGTTTCAATGTTTAATATTTTTTGCTATTTACTGTGTCAAACATTAAAAGTTTTTAATTTTTATTATCTTCTTCAAAACGGTTATGGCCTCTTGCTGCATATTGTGTGCAGTGTTTATTTGCCAAACATATTCGTTCATGAAGAATTTATTGATGTGGATATTTTATTGCCTATACATTTTTTTACATATTTTAAACACTTACAAAAGTTATTTCCCCAAACATGGTGTTTATATATATTTGATTACCTGATGTGTTTTTTATGCTTTTGTTTGAATGGTATAGCAGTAAGGCATATACAGGAATGAAATTAACTAAAAATAGGTTTTGACGCTGCATTTGAAGTTTGAAAACTGACATAAATGATTACCAAATGGTCAGTAAAATTTTTATTCCGGTGTCTGTGGACACCCTGAAAATATTTTGTGCTGAAAGTCAAGTTTTTAGTTGTCATTTTAACTCCAAGGATTATTTTTTGCTGTGAAAATGGTTAAAAAGGGTCTTTTCAGGATCAGTTTTAGCTGATAATTTTCTATACGGTGTTAGGCTTCATTGAGGTTTCCAGTCAGACATCCAACATTTCATTTTTCTTTTCTCTTGTCTCCGTTCTGTCACCAGGTGCAATTAAGATTGCATATTACTATAGTTTTCATGGGTGCTCTTTCCTGACGTACAGTTGTCTCCAGACATGCATCATACTTTTATCTTTATTAGCGTGGCATAAAAATAGAGGGTCACAGCTTAGTCAAGTTCTGGCTAGTCACTGATGGAAAAACTGCACGCCAGTCAGGCACCATGTGTGTAGAGGCGATGAGGTGATCAGTGGGCAAGAGTCTGCCATAGTGCTCATGCATTTCAAAACCTCAAATACAAAAATAGCTGCATGCAGGCGGACACCCTTAATCAGTGGTACATATTTCCTGAAGATTTTTTCTTCTGGAAGCAGGGATAATGTGAATGGATAAGCATAATACTACTATGTCAACAGATGGGAAAAAGGGTGTATGAATAAGCAAGAATCAGGGAATGGGGAACATGGTGGTTATGGCAATAGTTAGGCAGTTTTTACAAGTTCTGTCAAGCACCATGTACTTACGTATATTCTTTACATGTATGCAACATCTGTGTAATGTCTGCAAAGTGTTTGATGGGAGTACGTCTATTGCATCCCATGTGATTTTTTATTGTTTTTTGTCTTGCTTTAAAAATATCATTTGCATATTTTAAACTCAAATTACTCTCTTGTTTTCTTGTAATTTGTTTTAATTTTTTATTTATTTTACATTAAATATGGTTTTACCAAGTGAAATATTTTTTTAGACTACTTCATGTGAGTGCTAATTGTCATGCCACTGATATGTCACATAAACCACATACCTATTTCTTGAAGAAATATATTGTTAAATAATAACTGAAACTGTCTTAAGAAGTGTATGAAAAGACTGAAAAAAGTTGACTTAACAAGAAAATCTTCTTAAAATGTTATAATAGGGTAATAGGGTATTAATAATAAGACCATTTGCAAAATTTTTAATTGTTGAACATGTACATGCCACAGGGAACTTAGTAAAAGGTTTTTAATCTATGCATTTATTGTATGTATGTATGTATCTTGCATGACTGCAAGAAAGTTATATTTCACAGGTTTTTTTGCTAGCTTGTAATTATTTTTATGAGAAGAAAACTTTTATGTTATTTCAAACTCTCAGTGCATGCTGTTTATAGATACTTTATAGAGTTCCTGTAATTTTGTAAATTTAGTGCATTTTCAACCAACTACTAGCATAACGTTAATGCGTTCAGACATTAGAACTTTCATGTGCTGTATATAATGTTTTGTACTAGAACTATGAGTGCTTGGAATGTGTTTCAGGGATGACGGATGAAAATGTGCCCACAAAGCGCTGACTGCAACCCCTACGCATCAATCTTATGTTATCTTGTTAGTTTATTGCACTGCCCTATGTAACCCATTAAATGTATATTTATTAAAAATACTATTATTTTTTTGTCTTCTCTTTCATCACGTTTCACCTTTTGTCCTGCTGCAGATTAATTTTTATAGATCTTTTAAACGTAAAATTTAAAACTAAAGAGAAGTGTATGAATAATCACTTGCAGCATTAACCAAACAGCTTTTCAGATTTTCACCTCTCCGAGTGGTTCATATTCCTCACTTTCCTCTTATAGCTGTACATTGCCCACTTTTTCCACTATTGTTTGTATATGTTAATCATTAACCATGTCGATATCAGTGTGATATACCACTCCCGAAAAAAAAAAAATTGTGGTAATACAGTGTATTGCTATATACCCACGTGGTTTCAAAAACATAGATGCTGCTTACAGGTTGTGCTGTATGTAGTATATGACGAAAAAACACCAACAATCAAATGGTCAATTCTGTTTTTCCCTCTAAGTAATTGCCTTCCAAAACTAGGGAGCCTTTGTACCATGGATGGAGTATATACACTATATGCGGTGATGCTGAAATATGCCTTGCAAGCGGGCTGGCCAGTACAATTGTTTTTAAACGACATTTAGCGTGGGTAGTTGTGTATCACAGTTGAAGTGTGTGTGCAGTGAAATTGAATACACGTGCAAAAAATATAGACATAATCCTAATCTATGGATGCGCTAACAAATGGTGCAACGACGACACCTGCGTATGTACGTGGAAACATTTCCGAATTGACGACACGTAAGTGAAAAGATATTTCAATGTATTTATGGGTGTGGAAGAAACTGGGTGTTTTAACCTGTGTGCCAGACACAGTGGGAGACCTTGATGAGCGACTGTTGATGCAGGGAAACACACATGCATCACATAGAGAACCATTGTGATGGCAGAACCAGAGGTGTGGTACGAGCAGTGCCCTACCATGTTCAGCGAGCTCAAGGCCTCTCCTAGGCAGACTNACGAGCAGTGCCCTACCATGTTCAGCGAGCTCAAGGCCTCTCCTAGGCAGACTATCTGCAATGAATGGTAGTCTGCATTTGGTTGCAGCAGCAATGTGATAATTATGCACACTTCTCAGATCACGTGTAATGTCCTTCACTGGGGATTTAAACCAAATTTTGTATCTCGACAGTGCATAATATAAGCATTGAATTTGTCTACTATGTTGTTTTTTTNTGGGGATTTAAACCAAATTTTGTATCTCGACAGTGCATAATATAAGCATTGAATTTGTCTACTATGTTGTTTTTTTGTCAACCATTTTGGAAGATAGCACCTCATGAAAAACAAAACTTTTATGTCATATCTCAAAAACTACTCTACCAGTTCTCGCCAAATTGGTGCGTAAGTAATACTATGGTAGGCCATGTAAACATATGTAATTTAAATGGATACGGCACTTATTTTAAAAATTGCAGACTTACAAATTGTTTCTTTATTTTCTATATCAACCAAACTGTTCAGTCAATTTCGACCAAACTTTACATTCTAAAAGTATCTATTACATGTATCAAACACATAGTCACTCTTGTCCACCATTTTGTAAGATAGTGCCACATGAAGAAATAGTTTTTATGTGATGTCTTGGGGAAAAATATACCCAAGGTTTGTACAGTCCTTAGAAGTACTTAAAAAGTCCTTGGTTGCCAACATTAATTTTAAAGNGGAAAAATATACCCAAGGTTTGTACAGTCCTTAGAAGTACTTAAAAAGTCCTTGGTTGCCAACATTAATTTTAAAGACCCTTAAAAGTCTTATTTTCTCTTACAGTGCTTAAAAGTCCTTAATTTGTTATAATACTACATAAACAATTTTGTATGTAAAACATTTACTCAGTTATCAGCTGTCCATGTGGTATTGTCCAGAATGTTAGTATTTTAATAAATGTGCTTACTCTCTATAACACACATCAACTCACCAAATTGCCCATAGTGCTTCATTGTGTCAGAGTGGAAGTATACNTATAACACACATCAACTCACCAAATTGCCCATAGTGCTTCATTGTGTCAGAGTGGAAGTATACTATCAAGTTGGTCCGGTTTCTTGGAACATGTGTTTCAAGGGAAAGTATAGTTTTGGTTTTTTCAATTAAGATGTATGTGTGAAAAGCCGGGCCATACGTAAAAATTATATAACAACGGTCTCTTTATCGATAAGTTCTATGGACATTCTCATGGCAGGGTTAAGCACAAAGAAAATGTCAACAGTGCAGCAAAGTGTTTGATATAGGATGAATGGGCTAGATACAGTAGTTTTAGAAGCACATATAACATGANATTAAGATGTATGTGTGAAAAGCCGGGGGTATGCATTTTTAATATATTGTTGCCAGAGAAATAGCTATTCAAGATATGACATTCTCATGGCAGGGTTAAGCACAAAGAAAATTTCAACAGTGCAGCAAAGTGTTTGATATAGGATGAATGGGCTAGATACAGTAGTTTTAGAAGCACATATAACATGAGGAAACAAGTTCTTAAAAGTCCTTAATTATTTTTGTTCCAAAGTAGTACGAACCCTGCTACTGATTCATACCAAATTTCACAAACAAATAGTACTATGGTAAGCCATGTAAATTTGTATGTTTTAAATGGTTTAGAGACTTATTTTCAAAATGGTGCATGCTAACAGTATTCATTAAAATCATTAATTATGCATAAAGAGATCCTGTTTTGCCGGCCTTTTTGTAAGATGGTGCCAGGTGATAAAATGGAACAATTATGCAATGTTTCCGGAACCACTCGACTAATTTCTACCAAATTTTGTTCACCAGTAGTACTACAGAAGGCCATGTAAACTCGCATGATTTAAGTTGCTCACACACTTATTTTCAAAATGATAACCCCATAAATATTTCAGATTGGTAAACCCTATCTGCCAAAACATTTGACTGATTACATCCGAAGTTGATGCTCTGAATCCTACCTCAGTAATGCAGTTGATTGCACCGTAGCTTATGGTACAAGGTTTTCTGGGTTTTAGTCCTGGGTAAGACATTTGTATATTTGTAATTGTCTCACTATTGTTGCATTTGGTTCTGGTTCCATTTATAATACTATTGCTGTCAATGAGATGTCAAGATTACCTACCATTTAAGCTTTTTAAGAACTTCATTAATCATTATTTGCACTCATGTTGAGGAAAGTAGGCTCATTAGTTATATCTGTAACTTCTTGTTTGTATTTGCGGTGGGGCACGGCCTGCTCTACTTCAGCTTTCCTTGATTCAGCATTATTATAATACATTCACGGTTACTTCACACTTTTCTGAAGCCCTGCTAAAGTTCTACTTCCAGGATATTCCTCCGCCTCGTGCAAACTAAGTTTTACAAAGTCTAGAAAATTACAGCAAAGGACAACGCACCGAATTCGTGCGCACTAAGTTGTAATAATATTTTGCATGAGAACTATTTCTTACTAGGCACTACCAACTCACGTGTTTTCTCACTGTTTTCTTTCATATTTATTATAAATGAAATATTATAAATTATAAAGAAAATATAGTTAAACTACAGTTTTAATGAAAAATATGATACTGTTATGTTAACAGAGGTACAAAACGCTTGTGATAGATGACATGTTTAGGAAATAACTAAACACGTCAGACTTGGGGTAATTTTTCAAAGGTTTGATTCAAAAAGTGTGAAGAAACTGTGAATAGACTATAGCTGCAATCTTAGCATTAATCAAATCACAAGTTGCGCAGTTGCCAACTCTTCTGCGAAATGACAAGTTGGGAAAATTCTTTCTTAACACAGCTCGGAATAATTTTTTGGTGACAGTACCACCTCTGTTTAGAGTTTTGAGAGCCTTACATGCTTTAAACAGTAAACCCTGAACTTAAGTAAGATTTGTTTGTCTTAGTTATACCATAGTGACGGACTTCTTTGGATAAATGTTTTATATAAATTGCTTTTTTTTTTCTTTTTGGAGAGGGAATAAATCTGTTTTTAAGGTCAAAATATTTTTGAAAAGTCTTCTTGCATACCGGTTTCATGTTCCAGTCAGACTAAGATAAACAATAACAGACAGTGCACTTTCTACTTCCAGAGGTGCCTGCATATTTTCCACCCCATTGTCTTTTTACCTTATCAGTAATCTTTAATCCTAAAATATAAGTTCCTTGAAAATTTTTCATTTCTTATTGTGGTGATTATCAAACAATTTTATCTTCCATTTGTATGGTAAATAGTTGCATCTCTTCTAAAATTTTCATGATACCTACTGATTTCCACAAGTAATTAGGGTGAGCAAATTTCTTAATACATTAAGCATGATACTGCCATAAGAAATGTGATATATATATATATATATAAAAGGAATGTGGTTAATTTCCAGGCATGACAGTACTGTAAATGCAAGCTATAATGCAATCAAAAAATTGATGAGAGTACACCCAATATATATTCTGATGTAAATCAAAATCATTATTACAATTTAGTTGTAAGTAGAACAGTTTTACATTTATATTACTTTGTTATATATTTTTCATTTAAATGAATGCATGCAGCTAAGTGTCATTTGGTAAAATCAGATTATAAAAATCACTGCATGTGTAAATAATATTAATTTCCAGTGGTGGTTTATGTGTTAAAAAAGCAGGTATTTTTGCAGGACACTTGGCCAAAGAAAGACATTTCATAGCTTTATTTTGCCTTTCACATCCTGCAGGACAAGGCTTAAAGTGACAACTGTCCTGTGAAAAGCAGGGTATATGTATGTATATATATCTAATATATAAAATTCTCGTGTCACAGTTTTAGTTGCCATACTTCTCCAAAACGGCTTAACCGATTTTGATGAAATTTTATATGTATACTCAGTAGGTCTGAGAATAGGTTGTTATCTATTTTTTATACCCCTATGTGATAAGGGTGGCCAACCCCAAACAATTTTTTTTTATTTTTTGGACAAAATTTTTATTTTTTATTTTTTTATGATGTGGCATTAAAAAATACATACACTCCTAAATTTCCACCCTTCTACCACCAACCCATATTTTTTTATAGCAATATAAGTAATTTAAAAATGTGGACGTCAACGAATTGAATCTCAAGATACAACAGTTTTTGCCAGGGGACTTGGTCACATACAAATCTATTGATTCAGTTTGCGATGCTTCCGAAGCTGTGAATTATCCAGCAGAGTTTTTAAACTCATTAGATTTACCAGGCATGCCACCGCATAATTTACAATTGAAGATTGGATCTCCGGTTATTTTACTTCGTAATTTAAACCCACCACGGCTGTGCAACGGCACGCGATTAGTTATTAAAAAATTAATGAAAAATGTTGTCGAAGCCATCATTTTAAATGGCAAATTCCGAGGTGAAAATATATTGCTACCACGGATCCCTATTATACCCACAGATGTGCCAATTCAATTCAAACGTCTTCAATTTCCAATTAGATTGGCATTTTCAATGACTATCAATAGATCTCAAGGCCAAACGATGTCTGTTTGTGGCTTAGATTTGAGCACGCCGTGTTTTTCACACGGACAATTATACGTGGCGTGCTCTCGAGTGGGCAAACCATCAAGTTTCAAACATAATCGATGTAATGGGATGACAAAAAATATTGTACACTCTACTGCGTTAAGGGATTGATATTGTTTTTTGTAAAATTATCATAATTAGCTGCGTATAATTATATATATAATGAATAAATTTTGATGAATTAAAAATATAAATGTTTGGTCTATATATATATATATATATGAAGTTTCAGGGGGAATAGTAAATACTTAAGGAAGTGGAAATATAGAATATTTCAATATTACTTCTTCGTAAATATGTGGTGCGGTGTGATGAACTGCACCAGTCTCACAAAGGTTGTTGAACACACGAGTAAACATACTTGAATCCTGTACTGTGTGGTCAGGAAACTGTCTGCAGTATTCTCAAAAACTAACAAAAGCATTTCCATTACAAAACCCCTAAATGCATACCACATTGGCATATTCAGCATGTGTAAAGTTGCGCAGCATAGTTTGACACACTTGTATGTAACAGAGTTAAGTTTACCACTGCACTCCAACTGCTACACTACAACTACGGTCCCATTTCATTCTGTTCTGAGTGCTTACCTGCTCCGGCCTTGCACGCGCAGCGCAAGCGTATGTGTCAACTTCGTGCATCCGTAACTTTATACAAGTTGACATTTGGACACATGTTTATATAACCTTTTTTGCTTAGAACATTCTATACCACCACTTCTTAAAGTATCTACTATTTCCACTGAAATATCTTGTATATGTTTATTTACCATTGTGTTTAAACATCATGAACATCAGTGTTCACTGACTTCATCATGCAGAGTTATCCTGGACAAACCCAATGTCAAACAAGTGCTGGGGTGCAGTCTATGTTATGCTGTGTGTAGCACCTTAGAGAGGAGTCACTAAACCATTAACCAATCTTCATCGGCAAGTAGTACCGGAATAAAAATCTATAAACTATAACATACATTATGTGGTTCTTGTTCAACATACGGCCTGTTTCTATCATATGCTATTAATTTTGGTATATTCGGGTTAATTTATTATTTTATAATTAATTCAAGTTCGTAGCGTGAAGCTTATGACTAGACACAGCTGTTTTTGTTAAGAATCACTTGTGAAGTTCTTCAGTAATGTTAAATATATATCTTGTTTTTTTTTTTTGTGAATTTTTGCCCTATTTTGTTAATATTTTTTCTTTGAAATTCTACGAAGGAAACTTAACTGTGATATCCACATAATTAAGATAAGCCTACACGTATATAAACAATACCATAGGTCCTCTTTTTTTTTTTTTTTTTAGATATTTTTTGTTTTGTAAACATTTTTTGCCTTACATTTGAACTTTGTGAATGCAATGTAGTTTTGCTGTATTTTTCGAATCGCAGAGATAAAGTACATAGCGATAAAGTACATTGTTTTTCAGCTGTGATTTTGTTTTATCCATTTATCCATCGCCTCATGTTTAATATTGACTAATTCAGTGCATCAAGCTCGTGCCGAGAATAAAAACAAAATTAATTGGACACCTTATTTTTGCTTTAAAATATTATGTTTATTTCATTAGTCATGTAAACCATGGGTGTAATGTCCGCATATAAGGTTTACAATTCAAGAACTGTGACTTACGAATTGTGCAGTAATTGCTGATCGTGCAAACNCAGTAATTGCTGATCATGCAAAGAGAACCACGTCCTCTGTATTTACAATTTGCAATTCACGTGATAGTGTTGAATTCTAGCCAATGAACACTCATGATATGTATGTCCTCTTTACATTTGCACCTAACATCATCTAAAAAAATCAGCATTCAGTCTAATTATTTATTCAAGGAGGATATTTTTTGGCAGTTCTTAGTGTGAATTAAATTGACAAATTTCACATTGTCACAAATTTGTGACAATGTGAAAGCTTACAGCAGTAAATACCACTTTCCTTCAACAAATCGTACTGCCATGCTCAGATTGGTCACTGCCACAGAATATTTACTTAGAATTTAAAATAAAGCTATTCCTTTTAATGCTTTAAGAAAACTAACAATGCACAAAGTGTCATAATTAGATACTTGTAGGTCCCAAGCAACTTTAACTAAGTATAAATTTATACGTAGATATATACAGTTTATTTATATTTTATCTTAAATTTCCCTCCAACTTCAACTTTGGCAAAGTTATCTTTACTCCTCTGAAGTCTAGCTTTGTAGCCATGGACAACTGAATAGAAATAAGTGCTAATCGTGTAATTGTTCTTTGACCCATGGTGCTCCTGAAATACTTATTATTTTGAGTTTGCAAAGTGAACACTGTACACCTACACTTAATTTTGCATTGTTGACACACCAAAGTTTGTTGTAACTTCATTCAAATCATTGAAACGAGGTTATATTTTTTTTTGTCACATACTGCACGGAAGGAAAAAAGCACATGTATCTGAAAGAAACTTTTAGGCTCACTTAAAGATTTGGCTCAAGAGAGTTTGTTATACTGACACTGCACTTTTCTATGACCACAAGCGCGGTCTGTTAAAGCAAGATTTATACGTTTGCAGTTTGTAAACCGATAATAACTTTGTTCTTTCTTCTGATTAAACTTGTAATATAATGCCACTTAAATATTATTTATATTTTGAAATACAGAACACTTATTAATTAATCCTGGAGTTTAATATTATGATTTCTGTAATAGTTTGCTGCTTACTTACAGGAGCTCTAAATATAACATTTGAAGTAAAATTATTCCCAGAACTGCGTTGTATTGAATTAAAATATTTTACTGGCTGTATCTTGTCAACTTCTTTAGTCTCAAGTGGCATTTAAAATGAGTGAGTATCTAACAAATAGTTTTAAAATATTAATATTAAAAATTAATTTTTTAGTTTTTACATTAATTACTAAATTTTTACTATACCTAAATTGGTTCAAATAAACCTGGACTTAAAAAAAAAACCTGGTCAGTAATGATGTAACATGAGTGAACTCCTCTCCTAATGTGTATAATTATTACATTGTTTATGTTGAATGACCAATCAGTTTTGCACATTTTTGTGTAGTGTTGAAGTCGAACCATGCTACTTGAAGTTAAGTATTTACTAGACTCAAATCACAGCCACAGCACAATCATGGCTATTCAATTAGCGAGCCATGAGCCACATGCGGCCTGATGCTCATCAGACTGGCCTGCGGACAAAATATTTTATTAACAACTATTTTTGAAAATAGTAATACTTTTGAATACAATTACCTCATTTGTAAACTATAACAATCTCTGGTATATAACTTGTAATTAAATTATATATTTTTAATTTATTTTATCTTCATGTTCATGTAAATAAACTATGTATAACTGAGCCAAGACTTTGGAATGAGCAAGTGTTGCCCACCAATGCTGTTAATATGTACATACTCTGCACATAATGTGCTGGCATAGACAGAATGCCACTTTAACCGAGGCTACCCAACAAAACTATGCTCTTCCTTGGTTGCATTCCACTTAAAATATACTTTTACAACTCCTGTAAATATTTAATCAATGAGCGTGTGCTGTGAAATAAGTCTTGTTCTGTCAAAAATCTTAGATATTTATCTTGCCGTAAACAAAACACACTGATAGAATTATCACACAATTTGGATGTTTCTTGAGGTGCCAAATGAAATCTGCATAGTTACAATGAAAAATTCATGCTGTTTAAACCAAATACTGTTACAGCTGGTCAATATGTGCAACCATATGTTAATTGCTTATTTACTTAATTAAATAGACCTACTTAATGAGAGCCAAATATTAACTGTAAAAACTCAACTTTGAAAACACCATTCATACTGTGGACATGTACCGGGTTGCAAAACTTTATAGTGCCAGAACCTAATGTGAATGTGGTGAGTCTTTAGAAACATACCCACTTGTGATGCCAGGGGCCATGGTGGCTGAGCGGTTAGACTGCTCGCCTCCCACCAAGGTGAACTGTGTTCAATCCCCAACCGGGTCACTCCCGGATTTTTGCAAATGGGAATTGTGCTGGATGATGCCACTGGTTGGCGGGTTTTCTTGGGTGTCTCCCATTTCCCCCACCCTTGCATTCTGGCGTTGCTCCGTACTCACCTTGTTTCACCCTCATCGGCCCTCAAGATTACGATATTAAGAGCTGCCAAAATCTCTCCACTCCATGTGATGCCACAGACATTCTCATCAAAATTCATGGGTAACAAAAATAGCACATAAAAAGCTTGTAGCCGTCAGGAATTCCACAACCAGAGGCCTGATTCCGAACATCTCTCATCGCAATGTTCGATCGAAGGGTAGTTCGTTGGCCAACATTCTAGCGAGTGTGATGACGGAGCACCGTACACCGTTTCTGTTTGCTTATTGATGTCGTCATCAGTGTGATTACGACTGTCAATTGTCTGTTTTGCTCATTGTATATAGGTTACGTTCACCTTCACAAACAAACGCTGTGTTGGAAACAGGTGGCGGGTGACTCCCAGAAATTGCCTGATAGTTACAAAAGGTACGTGAACTGCTGCGTGTCCATGAAAATAAAATATAAATAAAAAGACGTACGAGCGTGTACAGTTTTATTTCTTTACTTCGGCGTGGCAACAAAAATGATTGAAGATGTAACATTTCTTTTTTGTTTTACTTTTGCAGTTTGTTTATTATTGTTTTTTATTTTTAAAATATGCGAGACACTTTCTTAGTTATTACTTAAGGTAGCTAGTTTCAGCACAGGCAATGTAGAAAAGAATAATATTGTACTGTAGTTGATTTCGCAACCAATGACGATATAGCTAAATACATAGTATCACTTTTTCACATTAGGCTGTTATGTTTATTTCATGTAATGAGAACAGTTGTTATAAATATAAAAATATTGTACACAAATGCAAATAATATTTTGAGAAAGTATCTATCCTTATTTACATTCGCAAAATATTCTCTTTATAAACTACCAATGTTTGAATTAAACTCAATGCTTTCAAAATAATTTGTTTTGCTGTACGTAACCTCATTTTAGTTCACACGTCAAAAATTTTATATGCTTATTAATATTGTGTATATATGTTTTGTAAGTATTTTAATTACATTTTGTTTCACTACTAATGCTTTTGTTTTGGAATATAGAAATTATTATGTGTGAAAACAGTTCAAGCTGACATGGAGTCCAGAGTTAAGTAACGCTGTTTTTATGTATCCGAAAAATTCAACACAGTATGTTTTCTGTAGATGGGCATGTTTATGATAATTAAAAGAAAATTGTATTTTAATGGCATTCAGTTGACTTAGCTGTCTAAATAATTGAGCATTATTACTTCGACAAATGGATGCTAGACATAACCAACTGTTAATGGTTATTTAAGTTGCATAATTAACTATTTCCATTTAAAAGACAAAAACATTGGTGTGGCAGCATTTTTGAATTAGTGAGCAAATACACGTGTCTAACTGCATGCTATTTTATTTCGCTAAACAACAGTTATGGGCCCTAGTGAATAATAAGTGTATTATGTATACAACAATGCAACAACAGGCATTACTGTATTACTATTTTGTGGTATAAAAATATTGTAAATATATTCAGACTGGCATTAATTGTCATTTAGCATAAAAATAAATTTTACAGACCCCAACATTTTCATTTAAACGAATATATACGGTGTTTGGCGTATTTTACTCGCGTGTCTGCTATCTTACCTGTTTATGTCGTGAATATAGGAGAAATTCAGCCGAAGGAAACATGATGTCATTACAGTTCGAGCTTCACATGCGATAAGTAATGTAATATCGTTGGCCAACAAAGTTCGCCCGGAATCAGGCCCCAGGCTTTGCCCCATAATAAGTAACGATGTTGATTTACCTGGTTTACATTTAATATGTTTATAATGGGAGAGGGGGAGAAATATTTTAAATCTAGTAGCAGGTGTTGATGGCCAAATTCAGGATGCGACCTGAATGTGTTTAGTCCAGTCATGGTAAGTTCACACTTTTCTGAAGCCCTGCTAGAGTTCTACTTTCAGACACTAAATACATATCCATCAGCTAGAAGTGGACCAAAACACCACTGCAATGTAACTTCTATATTAAAACTGTCAAAAACTTTATTTACATTTTTCAACCGTATTTACGTTACCATAGTTTTATGACTTTTTAGCAATATCCATATTGATGAGAGTTTTAATGGTTATTAATTTACAAATTCTTCAAATATTTGCATTATTCATAACATAGCACATTACTCCTATGTTTGGCCATGTTAAAACTGTGGGGATGGGAATGAACTTAATAGGAAGTATTTAACCTCTTGTTACGATGTGTGTTAGGATTTTGATTAATGGTCAGCCTCAGTGTGAACGAACATCCAGTCCATTGAAAAAACAGGACACTCAAGCACCCAACTCTTGTTGATTCTAATGTAGCTTCACATAACGGCNAGCATTTATGTACTCAATTTTCACTGTGCATTACTTGCTAAAAGTGAACATATTTATTTTTCATCAATACGTTCCCGCCATTTTGCAATTGGAAAATTTCACATAGTAAAAATAAGAGACAACAATATTTAAAAAAAAAAACTCATTAAATGTAAGTTTCCTATAATTAAACATTTTCCATAGTTTCTGTAGAAATGAAATTACAAAGCGAAAATGAAAAATTTCCTTACAATAAGTGAAGCCGAGCCTTAATGTGAGCGTACCCATTCGCTTATTGGCTGCGCGAGGTTCTGGAAAGGGCCTTGTGTCTGATTGGCTATGTTAGGCTGCCGGCTGGCAAGTACGTTACCAGGCGCTGATTGGTGAACGGCGTTCCGAAAATTTCCTAGCCAATGCCGCCATTTTGATGACGTGTGCGGCTGTATGTATAGTCAGTTCATGACTGGAAGAGACTTTCTTGAAGCCCTGCTAAAGATCTACTTTCAAGCCCATTTCGTATCCTTCTGCCAAAGGGTAAACAAACATTGCCATGTGGCAGTCACATGGCAATGTTTACATGCAATGTTTACATTCATGCACGTACCCATCATAACAGTAATGTATATATTATTAATGGATATTCCACAATCGTAAAGTTTTTAATCCTGAGAATTTCACACAAAAGAATATGTGATGCAAGCGAAAAACATTTCATTATATAAACCCTAAATGTGAGTATTAAAAATTAGATGTTTCGTGTGCGTGCCTGAGTCTGTATATATATATATATATATATATATATNTGTTCAGATAGATCAGTATTGTTGCCATAGTTTAAAACACAGTTTTACAGAATAATAAATATCGTAAACTTAAAGCAATTTTTGCCAACTTTAACACTTGTGTGGAAGGGATAGTGTTCATTATTGGAACATGAAGACTCCTGTGTTACATAATCCTCCTCTATGGTGTAGTATGATAATATGGATAAGGAAGGATTTACGTTTTTCTTCTCCTTATATAAATTATGTTTTGTTACTTGCCCTCCAGATTCACATCTTTACATATGGAAACAGAGGGATAAGATATAGAGGACAAAAATTAATTTATGATATTGTAAAATAATTGGGATGTCATGTGAGAAAAGCTAGAATGTGTGTGTGAAGCAAGTTGCAGCAATGTTTGTGTCTCACCTGTTGATACATGACTGTGAGTAAGACAACATTCCCCACTGCCACACAAGTCTTAAGTCAGGAGTGTGTAATAAATGTTGAATTTAAATTTACCGTCCTAAAAAACAATCACTACAAGTTGTCACCGGAGTCCCTTGGGCCCCAGCCTTTAGTCCAGTCTTAAAGGCAGCGGCAGGCGCAGGCAGAGGAAACCCCGGCAGTGCCAGCGTGGTGACCCCCCACGCTCAGTGTATAGCAGAGGAACCGCCAGTGTAGCGAGTGCAGTGGTAGTGCAAGAGACCGCAGGAAACAGGGATGGGAGTTTTTCAGAGCAGGTTGGCCAGCTCGTCAACCAAGGCCACGGCGATACAGCGGCCTAAGTGGGCGCTGACCATGATGTCACGCTGCCCCCGTACTCTCTAACCCCTCATGGCTAAAACTGGCAGAGAAATAAAATAAAAGGGGAATGTCTCAGAACTAAAAGCCAAACATAATAATCAAGGGAATAATAAATTGTTTTTTCTCCAGCATTTGTATAATTGTTTAAAATTAGGGTTTGTATGTTGATGTGTGGCAGATGGAAGGAGCGCCGCTGACCTAACTAATGAATTTCAACTCTTACACCACATGCACGGGTGCATGGCGACTTACACTTACGGTCAAATCCACTTTCCGCTTGTCTCTGCACGTGTCTTCTGTGCAAGAATAGTGACGAGCAGAAAAACTAGACGGAGCGGCTACAGCCAGATCCTACCATCTCCAAATGGTACCCAACCTAACCTATCCCTTCAAATAAAGTCANCAGACGGAGCGGCTACAGCCAGATCCTACCATCTCCAAATGGTACCCAACCTAACCTATCCCTTCAAATAAAGTCAAAATATTGAGAAAGTCTCCTAAGGCAATGTTACACATCATTTCTTAACAGGGTCGTTCTCCAATGAAAGAAAAATTACCAAATGTACAAAACATTGATTTTATTAATCAGTGTAAAATAATNAACAGGGTCGTTCTCCAATGAAAGAAAAATTACCAAATGTACAAAACATTGATTTTATTAATCAGTGTAAAATAATTCTATGAGAATATACTCTACAATTATGTCTATCATAAAATGAATACAAATAACCATAATTCATACTTTATGCTAAAAATTTAAAAGCTATAATGCTCAAATACATCAATTCTTTACAACGAATTTGTGGTGGAATAATTCTGAATTCTGTTAGCAAACAATTAGCAGTGAGGCAGCAATACCAAATACAATATTTTTCATGGAATGCCATAAAAGTTGGCCTTGAAGCAGCTTACGTTTATCTGTGTGTCGATATCAGGCAGGTGTACCAGTTTTTTTGGCTCTTCAGTGTATATCTAGAAACCAATTCCTGCTGATGAGTTTCAAATTGTGTGGCGGGTCAGCAAACACATAAATTTACTCAGATTTTAGATTAGGGTGGTTGAAAACATCTTGTCTGTACTGATTTCCATTTCCTTCCACAGGCCAACATTTTTAAAAATAGCTTTCACCACATATCCTACATCGTAAAAATTATTAATAACAAACTCTTGAATATCTTTTGCCATCTTTGTATTAAAATTGACGTAAACTTGCTGCTTCCACGTAGAAAACAAACCTTAAGTTATTACAACCTGTATGTACGAAAAAGACCTGACTACGCCATCTTTTTTCACATTGTATTTTAAAGACTTTTTAACTTCAGCTTCATCAAAGTGCAGGACTGTAATACATTTTTTTTTGTTTCGTCCCAGCTACTCTATGATGCTGAAACATGGTGGAGAGGGCCTTGCATTTCCAAAGATGATGCCCACCTCAGAAGTGTCTATACCTGGCAAAGGAATTTTCATTTTGTTATTTAAAAAAAAAGGGGGGTAGTAATGTTTGCTAACGTGAACACCAAAGAGATTACTTCATTAATCCACTACTCATGCTGCTTTATTCCCAAAAGCCATTCTGTTTCATTTTCTTAAAATAAAAAATATATATATAAGAAATAAAAACTAGATTTTATAAGTGTTTTACTTGTTTTCTTTTCTGTTTTAATTTTCTTTCTAGATTATTTTCACATTTTTAAAATTGAAAATAATAATTTTTTTAAAGTAATATTTTTTGCATATTACTTGATTACTGAGGCTATTAAATGTCATCAAACTTTTTTTCTTTTATCTCATTTATCAACTTTGTTGCTACCTTTTAGTTTTTCTTGAATCATACCTTAATATGACCCATAGCATTTGTATCCTGTTGAGTTAGCTCATTACGCAATAGATTTTTAGAAAGTATAGCTGGTTTTTTCAAAATTTTATTAATTTCTATTTTAGGCAGTTTTGCCTGTAGATCTCCAGTAGTCGTCAACAATAAATTGGTCCGAGCAAACATATTGAATATTAGGATTAAATTGATCCTGTCTTTTGTAGTGTGGCACTCACTGGCTTCTTAATACATTTTTTTTGGGTAATCTGTGATATTTTACATTTTTGTCTTATTTAAAAAATTGTTACACAGTTACGGCACACCTAGTCGCTGGCGTTTGGTTTACCCAGTAAATTTTTTTGTGAATCTGTATTAACATTATAAAACATACTTGATTTACTATAAGCAATCATTATTTTTCAAATGCATAATGAGTCGCTGATTTCTCTCTTACACGGAAAGACTAAACTATGACAATGTGCATGACAAGACTGTCACAAGGTGACCAAGTTTGTTTTGCACATAAAGATGAAACTGAAAATATGTGCAATAAAGACTCATGAGTTGACAGAGGGGGTACTGGAAGAAAGAGGATTGAAGCCAGTTAGTAGGCAGTGTATTTCACGTGATGTCGCCATACTACCTGCGCAGAAAGATGACTTGGCTGAAGCAACCTCCTTTCTGAAACCTTGGGTGGTACCAACGTGATCAAGCTCCCAACACGTCAAAAAAAATTTTCCATAGCTTGCTGTACCGCGTTATTTTGCGACTGCTTGGATAGTGCAATTGGTGCTTACTAAGTTCAAACTGGTTGAGCCATGGAGCAGATTAAAATAATTTCTCTGGAAAAGGACAATGAACCATCTTAACAGCAGTTGAGAATAAAATATGTTTATTTGGCACTAACATAAATTTTTGCAGTAATCCACAAACTGAATAAATAATTGATGAGTACAGTAGTTATTCAGAAATTTGTATGGCAAGAACACTGACAATTTTTAGGTTGGTCATCTATTTACTAGTACTAAAAACACAGTATGTATATTTACATGTTAATATAATTTTAGAGCCAATTAAAATTTTATATTGTGACTAAATTCTGCATATGCTGTGTTGCAGCCTCCGCGAGCAAGTGGTTGTCTACAGATGATAGTATGAATGTTTTGGACTTAAGGGCACTGCCTACCGGCTGGCAGCTGCGAAATTTTAACAAGAAATCCCACGTTATTAAAATTCCGCCGCAATGTGTTAATTTGAAAGATAGGAATTTCAAACAAAATGTATTCTTCACAAGTTTTTTAGAAGTTCCCTACAGCAGAGATATTTCGATAACATGTATAACCTGTTTGCAAGGAATTTTTAAAATTTATGTTTTGCAAAATAGTACATACTGCCGATCTATATTGAAAATATACGCTCGTAGGGATCTTCTCCTAAAAATTTGTGAAATATACATTTTATTTGAAATGCCTATCTTTCAAATTAATGTACTGAGGCAACATTTTCTTAACATGGGATTTCCTATTAAAATTTTGCAGCTGCCGGCCAGTAGGCAGCTTCCCATGTAATTACGTATTTCTGTTCTGTAAGCGATGTGTACAAGGATGGAGCATGGAAATAAGTGAAATAATTCTTTTTGGTTGACATATTATGTGATTCTATGTCAAATGAAAGGAACATTTGTTGCTGTTGATTTATTGTTTCTAATACACATTACATAACTGTATATTATACATGCACACAGAGAACATCATTTGATAATATTGTACAAATATCTGAGTTTTTGTTAGGAAGTGTTCTTTCATATTTATAACACAATATATATATTCTATAACTTTTCCAGTTTTTTTGAAATCACACACATATTTTTTCTTCAAGTGTTGGTTACTGAAATTGTTTCACATAAAATGAAGGAAATTGAACTAACATATTTTGGGCCTGTGTGCAGTCATAAATAAATTTTACCATTAAGTTGCACCTTTGAAACAATGTAATTTCTTGAAAAGTTATTGTCCAGTGAGTGAAATACATTTTTTTTTTTTACAAACTAGAATGTTTCCAAGCCAAAGCAAATTATTTTTCTGTAAATTTGAATGATTGAAAAAAGTTGATTATGATGAAATAATGTTTTCATACAAATACATTTATTATGGAAGAAAAAAAAAAAAAAATGTCAAGCATTACGTACAGAGTAAAATATCTTTTAAATAACATGACTTATATAGTATACCTAATAAGTGTTAAAAGGTAATGATGCAAGTTTTTCAGTAATTAAAGTTGTTAGTTATGTGAATACAAGATAAAATAATTGTGACCATATGCATTTTTAAATTTCAATTTTTAATTATGTGAATTGGCAATAATACATCTTTGCCAAGGACATACGGCCGATACATACAAAATAAAATATTTGTGTGTTTGTGATGGGCACTCATATGAGACTGGATGGACTCGATGGACTGAATAAAATGTTAGCCCTGCTTACTTGGTCTGTTGCAGTATAATTTAATTTAACTTCATTGACAAAGTTAAATTGTTTGTCAGCACTGGAGAAATATGGTATTGGAAGGTTTCAGTTTTGAAAATAATTCAGGGAAAATGGTAAGATTCGGCCTGGAAAACAGGGAAAAGTCAGGTAATTCCAAAATGGAATATGTGGACACCTTTTTTTTTTTTTTTNTTGTTTTTTCAAATAACAGCATTAAGGAACATGCAATTTAGTCATAAAATGTAAATTTATATTTTCAAACTCAAACTCCTCATAATATTGGATTTTCCATGCACTGACGTGCTATGAATTTAAATGTTGAATATACTTACTCTTAACAACATTGATGCGTAATGCGTATGAGTGATGGATCTTTTTTCCCAACTACGCATTATCACGTGCGGTGTTACGTACCGAAGAGAGGCATGAACCACGGTACCCCAGCTTACAGATTCCCAGGACA
>NQII01000975.1:873358-932534 GCA_002778355.1 Clitarchus hookeri | reverse complement strand
GCTCGGCGTGGTACAATATTTCGATGTTTCTCTACACTTACTACTATGCCCTGTGCCTGTACCCACTTACACTTACGTGCCCCTGTGATGGCACCTTCGAAGTGATCAATTGCTTTTCAAATGAGTGTATACACATACATGTTGTGATTTATGCTTTTTAATAAGACATCTACATTGTCCTTAGTAATTTATTGCCATGAACAGCTACACTAGCCGATTCCGATCGGAGCTGACGGTAGAAAGGAGAAACAGACCGAGCACGGGCTGCCAAATGCATTTTTATTTTTACCGGAAAGTCCGTTGAGAGCCGTATCATTAGTGACGTCCTCCCTTCCGCGAGATGTTGCTCAAGGTCGCAGATATTTGGCGAGAGGTGTGCATGTACCTCACTTGGCGTCTCAGATGCAGGTACCTCACTTGGCGTCTCAGATGCAGGTGATGATGACGAGGACAACTGCGCGCCAGCCATCAGCCGCAGTCGCTGACGTATGCTCCTCGCGTGTCGGGCTCGTTAGATAAGGCCGCGCCCTAGCGAAGGGCCGCGCCTCTGCTGAGGTCGGCTCCCTTTGACGAGGGATCTCAATGGCGTTATTGATAGCCCCGACAACACTTCACCCCTCCCCCCGGCCGGTACCGATTCTTTTGATTCCGCCTGCCAGAACCGCCCTCGCGCGCTACATGCGCGGACCGCTTACGATGGCTACGTAAAGTAGCCATCGTATGTTCTCAGTAATCTGAACACTTTTGAAAGGCCTGCTTAAAATCTATTTGTATGTACATTGTGCATTTTTCCATCACATGTACAATTAACATTGCAATGAGCCTGATCACTTTATTCGTGCAGTAAATATTTTACAATTTTGCTGATTCTTAAACTTATTTGCGTTAGAAAAAAAAGGAAATCAAAAGAAATTATTCTAGTATTCACAAATGTTTAACTAAGACCTTCAATTCAACTTTAAGATATGGAACTACTTCCGCTCCGTCGTTATCAACATTACCGGGTGCTTGCCAATCTGCGTGCTCGTAATATATGCAGGCAGGGGCAGGGACTTTTTCCAAATGTTGATTTCAAAAGTGCTCAAATAACCGTGATCAGACTATAATTGTTTCAACTCTCGCAAGTTTGGAACTCCTTTATCACGTCAAAGGNAGTGCTCAAATAACCGTGATCAGACTATAATTGTTTCAACTCTCGCAAGTTTGGAACTCCTTTATCACGTCAAAGGGTAAACTTTGCGGCATTGACGTAGTCAGAAACTTATATATAAAAAACAGAGCTCGTCGGGAGGGGACGGGGATTACTCTGACTGAAGATAAGGAAACGAGGTTACACTGATGTTTAGTGTTGNAGTGCTCAAATAACCGTGATCAGACTATAATTGTTTCAACTCTCGCAAGTTTGGAACTCCTTTATCACGTCAAAGGATAAACTTTGCGGCATTGACGTAGTCAGAAACTTATATATAAAAAACAAGAGCTCGTCGGGAGGGGACGGGGATTACTCTGACTGAAGATAAGGAAACGAGGTTACACTGATGTTTAGTGTTGCTGACGCGTGTGTTAATTAGATGAAATACAAGGAGTATAATTACTTACTTTACAATATAATAAAATGAATGGTAGTTACATATTTTTATCACAATTAAATGCTTATTAATAACTTTAATATAAATTGAGGAAAAATATATGGCATGGCTGCTGGGAAGGGTGCGTGGTAGTGGGCGGGGTACATCACCCGTATCCTTCCCCTGGATACGCCGCTGCTTTGCAGTAACGGAAGATCTTCAAATTGACGTCAGTCGTCACCTCTCAGGAGAGGACACTAAGATGATACCTACAGCCGAAAAACCACAGAGAAAAACAGAATGATTGACGGGGCGGGGTGTGAAGAATGAGGGAATGAGTATTATGAGCATACCTACCGAGCGATTTGGTGCAGTGGATAACGTTCGTAATCACATTCGGGAAGACATGGATTCAAATCCTGGCCCAGTAATACTGGCCTGGGTTTTCCATTGTTTTCCGAAATCACTCCAGGCGAATGTGGGGACGGGTCCTACCTACAGACCATGGCCGGGTCCATCCCGGTTCCTGCTTCTCTTAACAACTTGCTGCATCTCTAATGACCTCGCTATCGACGAGACGTTAAGCCTTGCTTACCTACCTGAGTACCCCTAACGTCTATCGGCAAAGTACAAAAGCATGTTGTCTTGCATCGAGCTGGGCAGTTCAACTGGCAGTCACGCTACAGAAGTTTCTTTGTCGACCGGCAAAAACAACTGACAGGGCAGGGCGTCTCAGTGGTGTGTAAGTGGTATTATTGCTTGCCTTGTAAACATGCCTTTACAGGTTTTAATTTCCATCGGGATCCACCTCACACGTTGCGTATTAAGTAGACAAATATGATACGGCACACAATTTGACGTCCAAGAAAGTTTATACTATGCTGTCCACGGTAAACTGATAACTCTTGAATGTCGTGCTTCTGTAATTACATTATATCCTTCCACCATATATAAATTTAACATTGCCAAGGACCTGATCCCTTTATTAATGTGTCATCCAAGTCAAATCGCGAAATTGTTAAGCTTGTAAATGTGTTAGTCATATGGTAATTCTTACTATAATGTGAACTGAAAACACTAACCACACTGGACATAAATTTAAAAATTACACTTGCAATACAACGTCGAGTCTTAGGATTATGTTTATTTCTCCGCTGACAACTTAACTGGGAGCCTGCATGCCAATGTGGAGTGTAATAATATATATGTATATATATCGTGATTCACTGGTGAATGACAAACATTGTGACTGTGCCTAAAGCAATTTAATCGTCAATCTTTGTAAATCGAAAAATATAATTGATTAAAAAACGTAATGTATTCTTGTCAACAAAACGAAAAGTTTGAATAATACCAAGCGTATATATTTTTTTTAACGGAATGAAGCACTTTAGNTATATATTTTTTTTAACGGAATGAAGCACTTTAGTGAAACGCAACACAATCATAATAATCAAAATTAATAGCAGACAATCTGGCGTTTGAACTGTAAGTTTTCTGAAAATTAGAAACATCGTTACAGCGTCTTGAATGTAGNTAATAGCAGACAATCTGGCGTTTGAACTGTAAGTTTTCTGAAAATTAGAAACATCGTTACAGCGTCTTGAATGTAGAAAATAGTTAATATCATATTTGTTTCAAAAATTACATCAGTGAACAACGATTATATTAATTAATGTATGTATTCTGGACCAATTTTTAATCACAGAATGACAACCAAGAACGAAGACAATTTAACTGTTTTACACGTACACAAGTTAGGTACAGAAATGAAACAATCAACCACGGAATTTTGTATTAAAATCTAATCATATAACATCGATTATTATGGTCTGGCAATTCCTCAAAGCATTTTTGGCTACGAGGACATGCCCACTGCCTTAACATGATCGAGCACAGATAGGCGATGAGAGACCAACAACATTACATCAAGTAAGGAGTTTTATAGAGCAGAAAGTGCCTTGTTTTCAACTCGAGTTATTTCACTACCGGTTCCTAACTTGTGGAGACGGAACTACAAGCTACAAGGAATATCGATTTTATCGACTTTACGTTACACACGAGAATTTTCGATATATTGTATGTGATTACTGCAAGGTTTGATAACGAGCACAATCGATAGCTACTCTTTTAATTTGCTTGACTCATACCACTATTTTTCAGTATAGATGTTGAGTACCAAAGCGTTAGCATTAAAAAAAAAAGAAGAAGAGATCTATTTCAGTATTTATTTATAACCATTAAACATATATTACAATTAGATCAAATATATTGTTTCCCGAAACTGAAGATTTTTGAACATAACATACGACACGTTTTCTTCACTTGGACTTAGACGTAAAATCTCATCTATCCCGAGACAGCCAGGAAGACCATTCAGTTTCCTCTTCATTTCCCGTGAGGTTAAGTGGTTTAATAGGAATTATTTCATTCTAAAGCACTTTAAAATTAATTATCTGTACGTTCCAGAGAAACCACGTGCATCGCTGTTCTTCTCTGATTTTGATTGGCTAGCGAGTTTCACGTGACAATCATTTCTAGCATCATCTACCTTTCGAGGACGCAACTTCTTGAGATCCCGAGGGAATCATTCTGGCTATAAGCGTTTCCTTCCACTGAGGTCAGCATCTGTAGCGGAAGGCCTACGAGCCTACAACGGCAGAGAATATCTCGGACCTGAAGCGGCGCAATAGGGCCACGGTGAAGCAATGGTTAGACTACATGCCTCCCACCTGTGTTGAAAATGTATAAATATAAGTATTTAGAAATAGTCCCTTCCCCGTTAACTGTGTGCTGACTGCGGAACCGGGAAGCCACGGTGGCCATTTAAGATTCACCTTTTCCCCCTTTTTTCCCTTAGGAATTTCCCTTTTTCCTCAAAACGTTAAAAATTCCCTTTTTCCCCTCAAGAAGGTCCAAAATTTCCCAAATTTCCCTCCGTACCAAAATTGTTATAACTCACTCAGTCAGAAAATGGCATGACCCCACAATGTGGCTAAGTGATTCCATTTTGGGTATGAGTAGTGGAGGAGTGACCCAAACATTCACGCTCTGTCATTCCATACACAGCACCATCCATCTTGTATGAAGAATGTTCAAGTTCATTGCCTGTCATGCAACTTCTCTCATTCCTTCCAGTCTCTCTCTCCTACAACCGTTCTCTCTCGTCTGCTCTATCCCTTGGGGTTTTCTCATATTTCTTTCTGTCTCCCTTATTTTTCTCTCTTGTCTTTTTTATTCTCACGCTCCCTCATTCCTTCTTGTCTCACGCGCTCTCTCTCTCTCTCTCTCGTACATGCTATCCCTTGAGGGTTTTTCTCATATTCTTCCTGGTCTCCTATACATTCACCTTTTCCTCTCTCTTGCCTTCCAAACCCTTCATCTTGGATGTTTCCTCATCATCGTAGTCTTCTGCCACACTGGTTTTTTTTTCATATTCCTTCTGATCTGCTTTCACCTGACGTTCCGGCGGGGGACGAGTCCCATGATCTGCCATTCCACCTTGGTTTTCTCATGGCGCTTCTGGTCTCCTTTCACCTAGCGTCATAGCGGGGAAAAATGTCATGCTCTATCATTCCACCTGCGTCACATTGAGCGAAGCCTGCCCAAGCAAGCTAGACTAAGGTCGCAGCGCACATACGTCAAGTACGTCCTAAGCCTACTTAAAAGCATAGTTGACTGTAAGTTCTGAGCTGTTTAAGATAAAGCCACCAAATTAATAACATAGGCATCACCCCTAACAGCGCAAAGGGCCGTAGGGTAAAGTATGCCCTAAGCCCTACTACAAGCATAGTTGTACACCATTTCAGAACCGTCAAAGATATAGTCTTCAAATTCATAACATATGCATCACCTTTGATGCTGAATAGGACGATAGAGACCATTCAGCATTTAGCCCTCGTATAAGCATAGTCAGCTGTAATTTTCTAACTGTGTAAAATGGAGACACCAAATCCATAACAAAAGTATCACCTCCAGCAACGAAAAGGACCGCAGAATCAAGTACGCCTTAATCCATCTTATAAGCAAAGTTGACCACTATTTCCCATCCGCAGAAGCTATATTCGCCAAATTCATATCACATCCATCGCCTCTGACGACGAGTAGCGTGACAATGCCAATGGCACCCATAATACTTCGTATAAGCATAGTCGGCCACCATTTCCCATCTTCCGAGCTACAGTCGCCAAATTCATATCACACACGCATCGTTCCCAACATCGAACGGATTGCAGTGTCCATTATACGATAACCTCTATCTTATTAGCATAGTTTTCAACAATTTCCCATCTACTGAGGCCATAGTCACCAAATTTAAATCATACGCACTGCTTCCAACTTACAAATTGCCAGGGGGGCAATTATGCATAAAACCTACTTATATACACAATTGCCTGTTTGTTCCTATCCGCAAAAGCTACAACCGCCAAATTCATATCACTGGTATCATTCCTGGATTCAATAAATGCGATAAGGTCATTAGGACACCAAGCACTGTTATAAGCATAGGAAGGCATCATGTCGGAACTATTTAAGATCGGCTTACATGTAACAGTCAGCTATACATGTAAGGAAAATAAAGGTAGTTATATACATACAAATGCGTTGCAAGCATGTCGTAGTAGTTAGCAGTTACCGATGCATGTAGGAATGTAGGAGCCTGAAATAGCTCACATACGCGTTGGCCCACGCACACTAGTCAATCACCCACCACCACGCTTGTAGTCTGCTACCGCAATTGTTATATTTGAATAAGTGAACGTTAGCACAGGTAACACGCAACAACCATCCAAACACGAAAAAGTTAAGGTATTCACAATACCACTGCGAGCAATATGTATGTAGTCGTAGGGAGGCGGTTACAGCATAATCAATACATATAAATAACCACAGTCAGCCTGACGCGTGAGCCAGTACCCCGAGACCTCGACAGCATGACAAATCCGGAACAAAAAGAACCACCCACACTTAAAAAAAAAATGGTGCATACAATTGCTCCAGAGTAAGGTTTTAGGTAGTCACCGGTTACATTGAAGTATCTATAAGTAAATATATATAAATGCGGTTGATCTAACCAGATCTGTCGCGGGAACCGTATGTACAAATATGAAACCGTCCTGTACATGAAAAATCGGTCATATTACTATAAATAATATTCGTTGGTTCTGCAGACCATAATATTGTTATCAATGTTACCATTGCACCATGAACTTTGATACAAATCTGGAATGCATGCCAACATGAGAAAGAACGAATGATCACAAGTGCCAGCCTCAAAAATGACTACAATGCGTCAAGTGCGATACACATTACGACACTTGTAAACACTGTGTTCCTTTGCCACAAAAGCAACATACATTGAACCATTAGTCACGCAAGAGAGACGTCACTGCTACACGCTAATGCAAACAGATATACAAATATTCATAAAAGCACATTTTTATAGGCATTAACAACCTATGTATATTGCGTGAGCATCGAACGCTCTACGTCATGTTAGTACAAAAAATACTTCTGCGAAGCCGAGAAGCACAGGTGCGATAAGGACAACCCTTATACACACTGATGTAAACTTATTTGAAAATAAAAAGTAAAGTAAAACAGTTATAAGAACTTACCAACGAGTGCAATCACATATTACACAAGCGTCGTGTTCTGCACGCTGTGCTAAAGACGATAGAGAAGACCAGGCCATCCTGGTTAGTAGAACAGAATAGCAAATGACTTCTGTACGTACCGACTGAAACGAAACCATCACATTGAGAATACAGCCAACACTCACAACACTAGCAGTGGAACACATCCAACCCGGCCGACGTCGTGCGATCAACTAACATCGTGAGAATATATAATGCAGCCCAGGTGGTTGAACGGCAGCGTGGGCACCGTGCAGGTCTCGGCAAGTCGAAGGGATGGTACAGAACACTAGCAGAGAGGGAGAGAGAGATAGAGAGAGAGAGACGCAGGCACTCCCCTTTGCGAGAGGAATTCAGTTATACAGCGCAAGGTGACAATCTGTTTCGATTTAAAGCGTATATACACGTAATTATTATGAATACTTACCATTTATAGTGCTAGTGCTTAAAGTACATTACGAAACGAATTACTCATGAATCGCTCGACAAAATGTTATTAATAATATATAAATATAATTAAATATAAGTACTTTATAATGATGAGGAGGAAGGTATAGCAACACACACACAAATTTCAAATATGTATTAATTCTTCTTTTAGAAGACCCAAAAAACAAAGAAGAGATGTTTACCTTAACTGAAAAAACTGGTGTCGCTGTTTCATACACAGAAGACCTGGAGGCGACGAGTGCATCTCGTATCTATCGATGTGAACTCAACGGATAAACAGACTACAATGACCGTCCTGCCTTTCCGTGCATGGTATACATTACCGATAAAGAAAGAAACTCGGCTTTTACAAGTATCGTAATTACATCACCCTGACAAAACAAACTTTCTTTTTACCTATGCTATAGAAAATTATTTTTGAAAATAATTCATGTACTCTGATAGTGCTAGAGAGAGTGCATCATCCTTGAAAATAAGGTGTCGCAGGTTCAATCCCCTACAGTGTCAAATCATTTCATACGTAAATACAACATTAAACACAATTAAAAAACTTCTTTGTGTTTTATATATGCATATTTAAGTATNATCATTTCATACGTAAATACAACATTAAACACAATTAAAAAACTTCTTTGTGTTTTATATATGCATATTTAAGTATCAAGTACATCATGCAACAATCGCAATAATTTATATATCCAACAAAATATTTTAGTACATGACCGTACTCAATGTATGATCATATCAAATACTTATAGCCTGCCAGACATTTATAAATAGGTAACAAGCAGGCCACACTGTGTTAACCCGAGACGGGCAACACGAACTGTCATATAGTGTTAATGTTATACCAGCATGCATCGTGAAAAAAATTGTGCTCACTTCGTTGTCGAACGTGGTGGAAAGCAGATCGTTGCGTCTTCATTCATCTACCGCGATCGCGTACGTTGTTACAATATGAAGACGGAATCATTGGTTGAAAACTTACTATCTGTAACATTGACTGCATCGTAAACAGCAAGAGACCCTGGAGATTCGCTCCTTACGTCACGACGACATGAAATAAGTCATTGCATGTTTTCCCGCAGTGATAGTCTGAATAGACATAGTAAGAAGTGCAAAGACAATGTTTGTTGTTCATCGGGAAATAAGTGGAATTATTGTAGCAAGACATTTACTTACAGCCTACCAGACATTTATAATCACATAGCATTAGGTACATTTCTTAGACGATAGGAGTTTAAAAAATAGAACCGATTATTATTTTTTGTATTTTTTTATATTCTTAATCAAATTCAACACAAACAAAATACGTCATTCATTAAAGCCTCTATCTCTGAGTTCGTCAATAATCGAATTTATCTGTANAAATTCAACACAAACAAAATACGTCATTCATTAAAGCCTCTATCTCTGAGTTCGTCAATAATCGAATTTATCTGTACACTGACAGAAAGACATCCACTTCTTTGCAACGCAACCAAAACCTGTAGTTTATCAACCAGGTCATCGGGGTCTTCAGAAAATAAGTAGCTAGACTTCACATCACTCTTCGCAGAAAGTTCACAATAAATGTCTGCATGTATGTTCTTTCGTGATGAGTAGGTTGCGAGATACCTCTGGGCCAGCGTACAGGGTTCTAATCTGCGTTTCTTCTGCACCAACTTCAAGTAGCCCTTATCTTCAGGAACACTTTTACGCTTTTACTTTGCAGATGTCCGCCGGGGTCGCTCCCGGTTTTTCGAATGTGGGAATCGTGTCGGACAATGCCGATGGTCGGTGGGTTTGCATGAGGATCCCCCGTTTACCCCGCAAGGGATGCGTGACACAGTGCCAAGCTGGCTCTTCACGAACAACGTTGCCATCCCGGGGAGCTGGTGATATCTCCCCCTTCTCGAATCGAAAATAACGAAAGCGTAAATCGCAGACAAACGAGGGCACCGCTGGCGGGTGATAGAGAGGCTTGGGCGGAGCAGGAGGAAAGCGGGTGTATGTGTGTGTAACTAGTGTCAGCGCATCCAATAAAGAACAGCGGTTTACTCGGCTCGGCGACGGCGCTAGAGAGAGCCTCGACCCGCGCTGTTTGTGTGCGCAAGGCGCATAACTCGCCGACAACGCGCTAGCATCGTCGTCATCTGCCGCCTCTAGAGGAGGCGTTGGTGCGCGAGCGCACCTCCCTCGACGTCATCAGCTCGTCCGATAGCTGGCGTTACGAGGGAAGACTCCCCTGGAAGGAGCGACCGCGTGGTCAGTGTTCCGAGTCGTTATGGGCGAGCCACCAGGTCGTCTCCGCCTGGCCAGTCGACGTTTACCAGGGAGGCGGTGATACACCGGCCTCAGCCACTCTCGAGAGAGCAGTTAGATACGAATGATATTTATTTAACTTTTTTGCGCACCCACGCCGTTTCTAACAGGGAGCTTAAACCAAAGGGTGAGAAAGTGGTGAGAAATAAACTTTGTCTCTACACCAGCTTGGAATGGGAATGGTATACGTAGCTATCCGGGATAGGTCAGACATATTGTATTGTCTCGTCGACTATGAGTCTGACACGCTAACAAACAGAACCATAAAGGATGCTGTCAGCTACAATCCAATAATGTTAAAAACAAGTCGTTTCATCCTTTGATATATATAATATGTATATAGAGTGAAAGAGAGACAGAGAGAGAGAGAGAGAGAGAGAGAGAGAGAGAGAGAGAGAATGAGGTTTATCGAGAAAACATTATATACCAAAATAATGCTCAGAAAGCTCACACTTCTTGCTTGTATGATTGGACGACATGCTAGTGACTCGTCCTAACTGTTTTAAGTCTCACACACACGACACTCGACAGTCTACTTAAGATGCATGATAAGGTCTAACCAACACGCATGTATATACTTCTCGCTATAACCCAGCTTCTCTAATAGCAGTTACCACGCCAAGTTACCGGGTTAGAAAATATTTTCTCCGTTTCTGACTACGATAGATTCAACTTGTTTGACTGAAGTCAAAGGTGTGAATAGAAAAGACTGAGAGGCGAACTGGAGGAATTTAGGCGAGGGAGGATAAACTGGAGTTCCCTGATCGAAAATGGTTTTTTTCGCCGTGCCCAGGGATGAAATTCCGAACTTCAGTCATCAAAGAGTGGCTTGCTTTAAAATTTGTGGCATAATTCGTTAAGCGTCCTGAATTTAAGTGAGAACGCCATTGTGTAAAATCACTTTTCATGGTAGACTTTCGAGTTTAGAAATTTCGCTCTAATCCCTTGAATGAAATCAGAAACTGAAGGTGGCACCATTCACGGTCGTGATCGCTAAATCGCCTTCTGTTCCATGTTCCAGTCATGGGAAAAACTTGTATACATGTATGGTTTTTATAGTTTATAGGTTTAATTAGAATAATATGTAAGCCGTTCCCTTTCAGCCCTCCAATATAAAGTAGAGACTTTCATAATGAATTAACGAGAAACATTAATTAAGAGTAACCTACGCTATTTTTTTAAAATAAATTTACATTTGATACATTTACTTTTGATGGAGCGGTAGCAAGTTATTAAACCTGCTAGGCGAATTATAAATTATCGATTCCTAACGTTTATTATAAATGTTTTATTTTTATTTTTTCATGTGTCTGATCGAATGGACCTAGTGCGATTAAAGTTTGGGTTTTACATGTCACAAATACGAAAAAAAACAATAGCTTGGTGTGGCTTGTTTTCCTTATCCAAGCGNACAATAGCTTGGTGTGGCTTGTTTTCCTTATCCAAGCGGTGTCAAAATTAACTGTGCACCGACTCGTGGCTGAACTTTTAACTCGCGCCATTTGTGAATATGCGACTATCACCGGTTCGGCGCCCTCACTAAAGTATTCGTGTCATCTTATCAAACATGGCCACTAGAGACCCATCACAATCAAAACAATACCGTGTAAAGAGCGCNTTTTTTCATGTGTCTGATCGAATGGACCTAGTGCGATTAAAGTTTGGGTTTTACATGTCACAAATACGAAAAAAAAACAATAGCTTGGTGTGGCTTGTTTTCCTTATCCAAGCGGTGTCAAAATTAACTGTGCACCGACTCGTGGCTGAACTTTTAACTCGCGCCATTTGTGAATATGCGACTATCACCGGTTCGGCGCCCTCACTTAAGTATTCGTGTCATCTTATCAAACATGGCCACTAGAGACCCATCACAATCAAAACAATACCGTGTAAAGAGCGCNAAAGTATTCGTGTCATCTTATCAAACATGGCCACTAGAGACCCATCACAATCAAAACAATACCGTGTAAAGAGCGCAATATTAACTTAAATGTAATATACAAGCCTTACTCGGGACTCGAACCCAACGCGTCGGTCCCGCAGGACGGCACACTATCATTAGTAACTGTCCTCTGTCTTGACGGGTTCTTCCCAGTCCTATGAAAAGAAACTGCTCTGTAAGCGGTCTCAGTTTTTCTCACTCTGATTTTCACGTGGTTCGTAATCTGGATCAAGTCAAACGCCTACAGTATGAACTGTTCTTGTCACAGTAGTTTTGAATTTAGGCCTGCTATTGACGCGATTTCGAATGTTGCGTTTTTTAATTCGTTCAAATCATGGTTTAGTGGTTGCCAAGTATTCGTGGCGAAGGAGGCGAGTATCATTCACTTTTCTGCGTTATCTGAAGCCACTCTTATTGCCTCCACTTCGTTAATCGGCTCCCGATTAGTGAAAAAGAGAATGAGAGTCGCATCTGAGTTTACGGGTATGATGTCACTACAGCTTTTTCTGCAACTGTGCCAGTTCTTGGTAATGCAGCAGCAACTCCTTGTCTCTTTTACTTCTTATCCTCCTCTGTTCTAAATTTTTAATTTTTATGTGCTGGTATACGACCACCATAGTTTATTATAGAGCACGTTAGCTTACATTTACAGTTTAATTACCCATAATAACAATCCCGTTCGTGGTTTTCAGCAGAAGTTCGGGTGTGCGATGAAGATAATGGAGGATTTTTACTGCCTATGGCCGAGCGTCGTGGCCGCAGGCAAAGTGACAATGATTCTAAACAGTGGTTCTTGANGGAGGATTTTTACTGCCTATGGCCGAGCGTCGTGGCCGCAGGCAAAGTGACAATGATTCTAAACAGTGGTTCTTGAGGTAACTACGGTGGTTTACCATTGCCTTCCGTAGTTTAAAGTGAACCAGAGCCACTAACTATGTCGGTGCTGGGAACTGAACCAGTATCCCCCGTTCGAGAGAGACAACGTTCGCGGATGACTATATCAAGGAGGTCATAGGCAAGAGTGCACTTCCCAGACTGGAGGCAAGTCGTCCGCCAAACCAGGGCAGACCACGTGACATTCCTCTCTTAGGGGGGATNGGAGGATTTTTACTGCCTATGGCCGAGCGTCGTGGCCGCAGGCAAAGTGACAATGATTCTAAACAGTGGTTCTTGAAGTAACTACGGTGGTTTACCATTGCCTTCCGTAGTTTAAAGTGAACCAGAGCCACTAACTATGTCGGTGCTGGGAACTGAACCAGTATCCCCCGTTCGAGAGAGACAACGTTCGCGGATGACTATATCAAGGAGGTCATAGGCAAGAANGAGACAACGTTCGCGGATGACTATATCAAGGAGGTCATAGGCAAGAATGCACTTCCCAGACTGGAGGCAAGTCGTCCGCCAAACCAGGGCAGACCACGTGACATTCCTCTCTTAGGGGGGATCTGGGCTGTTCCGTGAGTAACGGAATGCCAGTAAAGATCTGTTGCGCAGTCCAGCGCAGCTTCCTCTTGCGTGCAGCAGTTACCGAGCCATCCTGTACCAGCCTCGCACTGAGAGATCTCAGTAGCGGGCTGTTTGTTTGCCCGCGACGCGGGAATGGGATGTAAATCTCCGCTAAGGCCATAAGGCGCGAGATTTGATTGTTGTCGTTTATAAAGAGGAAGAGCTCCGCGAGAGAGGGAATGGTGAAGGAAGGGTTACAAGGGGAAGGGAGATGGGAGGTTCTGCTGCTGATGTGTTGATGTAAGACTTAACTCATGCGCTCGAGAAGATTGCCTACCGTCTGCCTCGCCCCCCTTCTTGCCCCTAGGCGCAATACCGACGTGGATTTCGTTACACCATCGGCGCAGCGGCTTCGCCAGATTTAAGCCTTTCTTTCTCGGTAGCATATCGCATGCGCAGCGAGAACACGTATACTAGCTGGCGAAGAAGAGGTGTAACGTACCAACTTGGACACGCGCCTCAGTATCGGTGTTTCACAGAAAATAATTCTTCGTTAGAGATCGCTCACACGCGTTCCCGTTTATCCCCACTAGCAAGCCCATGGCGCCGCCTTCAACCCTCCCTCCCCCCTACTTGGTCAAAAAACCTATTCAGTGTGGGCTTAACATCCCGTCCATTCATGCCGTGAAAAGAAAACTGAGGATGAGTAAAGAAAGCTGGTTTAAAATTTTTTCTAATAATTTTATTTACAATTTTTTTTATCCCGTACATATGTAGTACCAAATCGTAGGCCTTTTAGGTCCACGGTTTTTTAGCAACAAATTTAGGAATGTGAAAATTTCTCAATTTTGATCAAATAAACGTAACTATTTACGATAAGTTAACTAAGGATGTTAAAGGCTTTGTCGTTATTCATTTTAAGGCATGCCCAGTTAAAATGTATTTTATGAAACTGGCGGCCGCTTAGGATACAATTGGTATAATTTTTTATATGTGACAAATTATGTTTACAATCTCCTTGACGAGACCTATACTATGTATCCTTTCTTATTTTTTGGCAGCGCTGTATATTTCTATTGAAAAACATAAAAAGTCCTCTATTGTAACGCTGGGAAAAAATTACTCTTCCGTTATGAGTTGTAAAACNGTTCTATTGAAAAACATAAAAAGTCCTCTATTGTAACGCTGGGAAAAAATTACTCTTCCGTTATGAGTTGTAAAACCGAATAATTTTAATATGGTCTCCACACTAAAGACATGGTATCTATAATAGGAGACATCCGGTTTAAATTACTGAGTACACTCACAAGTCGTGTTTAACTTGTATAATTGTCTTAGCAAAAGCTTTTGCCTTTCTTTTTTATTAGATATATTCTAAGAACTTGATTATCACAGTGGCAAGGAGAAAATAATTCAGCACTTGCGCAAAGGAAATTAACTTACGCTGACAACAATTCGCTGAAGTCATTTTACTGAGCAAAATATCACTGCTCATATCTCGTTTAGTTTCGAGTCGGGGAACAATTAATTATAGAGAAACGAAATGTACTGACATGTACGACCACTCAGTCAATATCTGTGTGATGTTCTGGAAATTGCTCCTTTTTTNAGAGAAACGAAATGTACTGACATGTACGACCACTCAGTCAATATCTGTGTGATGTTCTGGAAATTGCTCCTTTTTTCTGCCTTGACTGCATCTATCGTCATACCAGCACCTGCCATGTTCATCTACATCCCCGTAATATATTTGTNCTTTTTTCTGCCTTGACTGCATCTATCGTCATACCAGCACCTGCCATGTTCATCTACATCCCCGTAATATATTTGTGATTTCTACCAACTACCTAAAGACCGAAATAAGTATGTCAGTAAGAAACGTCTACTTTAGCTTACAGAAAATTAAACAAATACTCATTTAAATCATATGTGCCTTTAGAACTATTTCTTACTAGCAAATACTCACATACCTCCTTTTCTCTTGTTTTTTAATTACTATTAACTACAAAATACATATCACAGGTTAAGAATAATTCATAACTGAAAGTTTNTTTTCTCTTGTTTTTTAATTACTATTAACTACAAAATACATATCACAGGTTAAGAATAATTCATAACTGAAAGTTTTATTTAACCTGCAAAAAAGGTTCTGTAATGTTAAGGTAAGTATAAATTGCTTGTAATATAACATTTATTTAGGAAAACACCAAACGCGTTATAGATCAGGTGATTTTTCAAAGGTTGGATTAAAAAAGTGTGAAGATATCGTTACTAGACTACATGGCAGGTGAATGGCTAGCTAATTTGGCAATTTCTGGGACGTGTGGCTGAAGGTTAAACGCAAATGTTTAGTTTCTCTGCATTCGTCTATTTTATAATGGCGTTGAGAAGGAAATATTTTCCGTCTGGAGTGTACTTGTGGACAGGGCTGCCGTGGGTGAACCATTAGCTTTTGCGTCTTACCTTTTACCATGGAGATTCAACTCAACACACTATGATTGTACTGAAAAAATATATTTATAGGCTGTTCACAGTTGCGTGCACTTTTGAAATGAACTTTCGATAAAGGTTACTGCCAGTTTATTCACGTAGGCATTTTAAAGGGTACACTGACTGCCATGCACCCAGTAAATTTGCTAACGGCGGAGGGAAAGTAGTTCTACGTCTTAACGTTGAATTAAAAATGTTTGGTAAACGTATGTGAATAATGAAATGATTTATTCTACTTCCTATTTTTTAAGATATAAGCGTATAAATTATCACATACATAAAATGTCCACTTTTCCTAATAATTTTACGGTTTCACTAGAGCGACGCATGAATAAAGTTATGAGGCCCTTGGAAATGTTAATTTTACATAGTGGAAGACTACACAACGTACAAAAAGTAGATCTTGAGCAGGGCTTTCTGGTACCGTTAACCGCCTACATATACTTACTAACTAATACATCAAATGCAAGTGCAGGCAGACTTGAGGGATGGAGCTGTCTGCATTACATTCAAACCACATGTTTACCAGTAAGTATTAGGCACGATTTATTGCAAGATATATAATTGTCAGTACTTTTTTAATTGGCTATTTAATTACTAACTTAGAATATCCTGTTACCATACTAACTGCACGTAATAATACCTAGTTATTAAAATTACATTTGGTTTAAAAACTATTTAATTTTAAACAGAGTAAAGTCAAGCTCCAAAAAACGGCGTGGGTGGGGGAGGTTTCTCAAGCCCCCTTACCTCTTCCCCTCTGGATCCGTCAATTTAATGTTTACAATAAATTGTTATGTTGGCCATGGAAAATTAATTATATATTCCTATTACGTATCTCTGCATTTATAATAAACTTGCAAATTCTTATTGTACTTGTTTGTTAAAGTCATTCAATATACTTAACATTTTCCACAGCAACATTTACTATTACCGTCTCAACAAAAATCGTGTTAACGGTTTCCTAAATATTTTGCCGGTAGACAAACTAATGAACGTAACGAGGCGAAGCGGAGATAGACACGACGAAATGCAACGGCATGATAAACGAGAATACATCGACAAAAAATTTCCGGCCACAGGCAACGTCCACCACGTTTCCCATATGTGAAAATATGAGAGCGATCCTGGATCGCCACAGTGGTAGTGCGTTGAGCTAGCCGTTCGGCTAATGAGGTTCCTATGCAGTGGTATCCAGAAAATTCTAATTCGTGAGGAGGAGGTGGTGATCAGATTACACCCCATTAAGGGGATCGCCTACCAGGCACCCAAAATGAGTTGCAGCATGTTTGAAATAGAGTTTTTAGACGAAATTATTAAACGTGTCCCCAATATATTCGCCTAAGAGAAGAAAATATACCCCTGACGAGGACGGAATTGTACTTTAAATATGTCTCGCATGCAATAAATACTATTTTGGTGCTCTCAGGAATCTTAAAAAATTACTTTTTCAGAATGCTGTTTTCTAAAAACATATTACACAGGCACGAGCAAAACCACGATACGAGTCTGCATTGAACTTTGCTACAGACGTTCCACCAATAAGATGGTAGGATCACTGTATACAGACCCATAGGCGTACGCTAAAACTTGATGTGCGTGGCATTATCGTCCTTATCGCAGCCATGCTTCTGGGCCTCAAATGCGGAAACAGCACCAGGTTGAAGCCTCCTTAAGGGCGAAGTATCCTTGCCATCTTGGATTTTCATATTTTCCTCTGTAACTTAATTTTGGGAGTCAATATTTAAAAACCAAGCTAGTCAACGCATAGGGAACGTTTTTCAGTTATTTCGAAATCCAACTTATTTTTCTCACAAGATTAGTTTCACAACTGTAACCGCAATAAAATATAAGCTAATTATTAGTAATGTTAATCCCACATGGTGGAAAAAAAAGTATAATTGAAATCGTGTAAATTAACAAAACAAATTCGTTATGTAGTCCTCTATGTCATGTTGAGCTTTGTTTTTTTATGTCTGGCCATACCTTTCATTATGAAAATTGTAAGAAAAATCGAAGATGGAATGGATACTACTGCAGATTGAAAGTAGGTCGACCAACACCTGCTCCTTGGCGGCCGGAAGTAGCACACGGGTGACACGACACAGGTAATTAACCGGCGTGTGAGCTAGGCCGGCTCGCGACGTGCGGCGAACAAGGAGGCCGTGGTTGCGCGGGCGTTGCCGTGCGGCTGCTGGCTTAGCGTCACTTCCGGCGCCCCGCGGTCCTGCCCCTCCGAGATCCTCTCTTCCTGCGGGGCGCGATAAGCGGCGACGCATCCTGCTCTCGCGGCCCGCAGGAAGTGTTTATGGCCAGGACATTTCCTGCGCGCCCCCGTCGAGGGTCCTCCTCCACCCCCGGGCACCTGGGGGCCCCGCCCCATCTCGATCGCCGCGTCCCAAATACACTTCGTACAGGTACTACAGTACATTCACGGTTACTTCAAACATTTCTGAAGTCCTGCTAAAGTTCTACTTTCTGGATTTTCCTCCGCCTCATGCAGGCAAAGCTTCACCGAGTCTAGACAATCACACCAAAGGGACAGCGCACCGCATTCGTGCGCACTCACTGTAATAGTATTTTGCACGAGAACTATTTCTTTCTAGGCATTACCAACACACATTTTTCCTAATTTTTTTATTCATAATAATTGCAAATGAAATATTGTACTTTGTAGAAAAAATGTAAATAATAGTTTAATTGAATAAAACTACGTATTTTTTTGTTAATAAAATATTTAGGAAACAACCGAATACGTCCTGCGTGGGGTGATTGTTCTGAAGTTTAATTAAAAAAGCGTGAAGAAACCGCAAACACACTATGCAGACTTCTGAATAAAGACCACGTAAAGTACGTTCAAGCTAAAGTAAGCATTTTTGAAATAAAAATTTGAAACTTCTGTACATAGAAATGATGATACATTTGGCACTAACGTGTTTGTTTCCATCCGACTAAACAGCGAGTTTTTTTTTAAAGTAGGAGTTTGGCTGTGTCTAGTACACGGCTGTGTCTCCTACGCGAATGCTCCTGCGTTATATGAAAATAAAATGCAAGTAACGAAAGTTATTATTTTCTTTAATTGCTTAAATCGGCATACCTAGATGAGATATTTAGTTTGACACCAAAATAAGTGCGCTAGTATGTCGGGGTCACGAAATATGCTGCCCGGAAATTTTCACCCACGCCCAAAATGGCCACCAATCGCCGCGGGACTTCAACTCGCGTTTCGCGCATGTGTGGAGCAAACTCAAGGCCACGCTCGCATCGTGTTCATATACCCGATCGAACGAGACCACATTTATTTAATCGTGGTATTAGTCACGAAGTTGTAATATCAAAACTGATCACCCTGCAAACGTTATATCGGCGTTCCCGTCCTTGTCTACCTCATGTTTCGGGCCAAGTTTGAAGACGTATTCACATCACAAAGTTCTACATATAACGATTTTGTATTGGAAGTGTAATGTTTGAATTTAGGGACACTAGAGCTAACGTTTCTTTGTTTTGTATGATACTACGAATTCCCACACCAGTAACACATTTACGTTTCTTACGAGTCCAAGTTGTGACTTCGATTTCACATGAAAAAGGTAATCAGGCCCATGTAAATATTAAATTTACGAACGGCAAAATGATACAAATTTAAAGAAAAATAAATTCTCAGCAGGGTTTTCAAAAGCGCTGGATTAATCGTGAACGTGCTGTAGCCATATCTTCGTTTTCTGCGCAGGTCACCAACATTGAATTACCAATCACTATCATATTTGTCAAAATCATGTGGCCAAACACTATCGTAAACGTTTGTTCAAATTCGACTAACATTAAATTTTTCACACAGAGAAAAATATTTAATATTCTCTTGCCTTTAAAGTCGGACTAAAGAGCGTACTGAACTTAAAAAAAAGTTATTTTTATAAGAACTGTTCTAAACTACATTGTACGAAACTCATGTTGTTCTGATAGTCATATGCTAAAGGCGGAAAATTTTTATTTTAATGCTCAGACAAGGCGATGGGTTACTGCGCCCATATTCCGTCTACGACAAATACTGCCCAGGTTGCACATTTCTGCGAGAAAGCTGGCAGTGGTTTCACCTCCAGGCAGCAGACAGCATCGCCTCTTTTCATTAATAATTAGTGGATCTGAAGGTTACGATACCAACATATTGGACTTGAAAACTTAAATTTCTTTCCTCTTTTATTATTTTTTTCTGAATAATGACAAAAGTACAATGGCGAAATCAGAGCGTTAGATCCACTACATCAAATGTATGCAAAGAGAAAAGTGATGCCAAAGAAATATTATTATACATCACTCAGGGGCGGATTAAAAAAAGCGGGATGGGGTGTCCAAGGATATTTAAACCACTCCCTTGGACCTTAATTTTTTTACTTGCTAAGGTATAATTGTACTTGAAACCAAGTACACTGTTAGCAATGCAGTATTAATGAATACACTTAATATGTACTTTGGGTATTTCTGTAAGACGTCATTATCATACGTATAGTACGTTAATGCACAAACAACGTTACCTTGACGTAACACTCTCAGGCGAACTAAGTATGTAACGGTGTGGTTGCCTGCCAAGTACGCAACCCGCGTCGCAGGTATATTCGTACTACATGACAAGATAGTTGCGCGCGCAGCTGTGAATTAGCACCGTTAGCATGTGTGACAGGGTGGCATTGCACTGTTGGTACGCGACATGGAGAGACAGTACACGTGCGCAGGAATGGTGGATATGCATCTCGTGTATGGTGCCGCGGGTGGTAACGCAAGAGCAGCACAACGTCTGTATGAACAGATTTTACAAACAGACGCCATCCAGGTCATCGGATGTTCACGTCTGTGGACCGACAGTTGCGTGAGACAAGAACATTTACTGCGAAAAGGCATGACAACGGCGTGATACGCAACGTCCAGAAAGCCAAGTTTGAGGAGGAAGTGTTGGAATGCATCGCACAATACGTACTAGCCACCAAAGTGTTGTTGAGGGTTCTGCACGAGCAACAGCTACACCCGTATCATAGTGTAAAGGCGCAAGCCTTACACCCAGCTGTTTTCCAGCCAAGTATGGATCTCGCTCGCTGGTTCTTGCATCACTGCGCAGACGAAACTGGCATTTCTCGCTACATTCTGTTGACAGACGAGGCTGCTTTCACGCATGATGGCGTTCTCAACAGTCAAAACAATCACGTTTAGAACGACGTAAACCCACATGCAATGGTTGAACACTGTCATCAAGATATATTTGCTGTTAACGTCTGGGTTGGCATTGTCAGCGACAACCTCAATTAACCATACTTCTTGCCGCCACGTTTAACTGGCCACTTTTATCGAGGGTTTTTAGAGTACATACTGCACGTACTGTTGGAGGACGTGGGTTACACACATGTCAGCGACCTTTGTATGGGGTACCAGCACGACAGAGCCACTGCACACTTCAGCTTGGAAGCCCGTCACCACCTTAGCGCCACATATGGTAGTGTTAGATAGGCAGCGATGGACCAGTGAGGTGGCCACCACGCTCCCCAGACGTGACGCCACCTTATTTCTTTCTGGGGATCATCCCATGACATTGGTATAAGAGATCCTGGTTCATACGGTAGCTGAACTTCACGCCCAGATTACTGATGCCCTATACTATCATTCGCAACACCCCACACTTATTTGCCCGCGTCAGACAGTCGAGTGTGCGTCGCTGTTGTTTGTGCATCGTAGCTGGTGGTCGCTACTTTGAACAGTTACTGTAAAACACACACACTGATAATTTGTTGCAAGTCACGTTATGGTGCAGTTACCTTCTACGGCCTTTCCCTTAGAATTACAACTAGTAACAGAGCCTGTACTGTACGAAGATGCTGTCCTGTCATCTTTACCTGGGGGATATGGGCCTGTGACTCCCTCAGGAAGAAGGTTTCCAGGTGCTTGAGGTGGTGTGGTAGTAAATATGTTATAGTAGCCAAGCCTGGTTACCGAATTTTACCCTAGAGAGGGTGGATGAAGCATCTCTTATAGCCTCTCTCCACTCATTGCAACCCAAGGCTCCTTGTGCCACCCCTGGTTTTACAAATTGAGTTCCGCTGCCCGTCTCCCTATGGGAACCAGTATCCTTGGGGATAGTAAGGGGTATCTGCCGTAATGGCTTGGGCCGATAGTTGGTACCTAGGCCCGACCACTTGGCGGGTGTTGGACCACTTGTCATTCAGGCCGATGGGGCCCAATAATGGAATTTTATGGTGAAGAAATTCTATAGTATGGTAAAGTTCAGTGGCCGATGACAGCTCCTCCAACTGCACTGCTAGTGGTAGTATGTGGTGGTGACAGCATGGAGTCGGTGATGATATCATGGAAGAACTCTGGCACCTACGGGTTCAGACGGAGTTTTCCAAGGACGAAAATCTTCCATTGAGAGCGAGGGCTGCTTTTCCCTATTTCGTTATTCCCCGAGGAACCGAGGAAGTATGTAGCTCCGAGTCGATCGTACTCCACCCTTCTGGTGGGCATGCGGATCATTGGTGCGGCAGTTGGACATTGAAAACCCACTAGTGCCATAGCAAATAAATGGGAGCATGGGCTGATCGGGTTGGCCCCACGAGAGGTTCTCTCTGGTTACCGATCACTAGAGGTTGGACTCGTGCTGGCAGTGGTTCACTCCGTATGCTGGAGAAGGTCTGGAGAGATTCCCTCACTCGAAGAAAGACTGGGCGGTGAGCGGCAACCCGCTCCGATTGTGTCCTGGATAGACACTAGGGGTATGGATGGGACCCCGGCTAGACCACACGCTTGGTATCTGAGGGCGAGGGTCTCAGAACCTTGTGATAGGGTGTTCTTGGCCGTACTTGTGAATCAGTTTGGTGCTTTGGATATGGTTACCTCAGGTGCATGACTTGGCCACCTGCGATAAGAGGGCATGGCCCCTCTTTCACACCGATTGGGCATTCGTAGCTCGGGATGGCCTAACAGCTAAAAGTTCTACGTAAAAACATAAAAGTACGAAGGCTGAGAGGTTCTTGTATTTGCAATATACTGATGATTATAAAAGAATACCCCAACTTTGAAGGTATATAATATCAAAACCAAACAACCTACAACCTTGATTGACCAATCAAATGAACCGTGGAACCGTGAAGTTTGTTTACCATACATTCATAAATGTTCAATGAGACCACCATTAGCAGCCCAAACGACATTTACGCGATAATAAAACTCGTTCTAAGCTCTTGTCAGCATGTCCGGTGTTACGGTTTAAATGGCGTTCGTAACTCTCGGTTTGAGGAGGTGAGGGGGAAGCGAGCTCGCATTCGACGGATCAATGTGAAGGGGATGGTCTGATGTTTCCTTTATGTGCCCAGAACGAAGTAGACGATGCCTTCATGTCTAAGCTGGTTGTTAGAAATGAAACGACGTTCCATACAAATTGTAAGGTTAACTGGCACAACGTGTGGATATGGGGTCAGGAGCCTCCACATGAAACCCCCGAACACGAGCACACTTCCCCCAAAGTGAACGTGTTTTGAATTGTATCCAAAGATACTGTTTACGGCCCTTTATTTTTTCACGAGCCCACTGTTACTGGAATTCCATATTTGGACATGCTGCCACGAGACGTTGCCGCAATGCAGGATTGGTTGAGGAGCAGCTGTTCACCAGGCTATTGATCACTGGCCTCCAAGAAGCCCGGATCTTACCCCGTGCGATTTTTTTTCTATGGGGTTACATAAAGGATCAAGTGTTTCGTTCACTATTGGCACCTAACATTGACGACCTCAAAACATGAGGCAAAGTTGCTAGATCGGTTACTGCTGATACAATGGCAGGTTATCAGGATTTAAATGAGTTTGAACGTGGTGTTATAGTCGGCGCACGGGAGAGGGGACATAGCATCTTCGAGGTAGGGATAAAATTTGGATTTTCGCGTACGACCATTTCACGAGTGTACCGTGAATATCGGGAATCCGGTAAAACATCAAATATTCGACATCACTGCGGCCGGATAAATATCGTGAACAAACGGGACAAACGACGTCTGACGAGAATACTTAAACGTAACAGACGTGCAACCCTTTCTCAAGTTGGCACAGATCTCAATGCTGGGGCATCAAGAAGTGCCAGCGTGCGAACTATTCCATGGATCATCATTGATATGAGCTTTCGGAGCTGAAGGCCCACTCGTGTACCGTTGTTGAGTGCACGACACAAATCTTTACGCCTCGCCTGGGCCTGCCAACACCGCAATTGTACTGTTGGTGACTAGAAACACGTTGCCTGGTCTGACGAGTCTCGTTTCCAATTGTATCGGGCGGATGGACGTGTACGGGTATGGAGACATCCTCATGAATCCATGGACCCTACATGTCAACATGGGAGTGTTCAAGCTGGTGGAGGCACTGTCATGGTATGGGGCATGTGCAGTTGGTGGGAAATGGGACCCCTGATAAGTCTAGAGACGACTCTGACAGGTGACAGATACGTAAGCATTCTGTCCGATCACCTGCACCCATTCATGCCAATTGTGCATTCCGACGGACGTGGACAATTCCAGCAGGACAATGCAAGACCCCACACGTCGAGAGTTGCTACCGAGTGGCTCCAGGAACACTCTTCTGACTTTAGAAACTTCCATTGGCCACCTAAATCACCAGACATGAACATTATTGAATATATCTGGGATGCCTTGCAACGTGCTGTTTAGAAGAGATCTCCACCGCCTCGCGCTCCTATGGATTTGTGGACTGCCCTGCAAGATTCATGGTGTGAATTGCCTCCTGCATACCTTCAGACATTAGTCGAGTCCATGTCACGTCGTCTTGCGGCACTTCTGCTTGCTCGCAGGGGCCCTACACGATATTAGGCAGGTGTTCCAGTTTTTGACTCTTCAGTGTAGTAGCATGACATTTTAAGCAGTATTAAGACAGCTTATCCACAAATGATTAAAATTTATATGCAGTATTAAAGCTGAATAAATTCTGGTAAACATGTTTTTTGTACGTATTGTATAGTACCCCACCACTCAAGTAACCCTTTCCTAAATGGATCTCTAGGTCAGCCATCGAACTTAAAAGATTCTTACTAAAGATTTACATCAATGTGTCTCTTGATGATTGGTTATTTTTCACTCTCTTGCCTTGAGAATTTTTGCCCCACCTTTTGCGTGGGTTAAGAACCTCTTCGCCACTGCAGAGCTATTGCTAGCCGGGGGTGTTCAGCTGCTGCTGATAGGGTTGCCAAGCACAGCATCATTTCCCCTACCAGTATTGAAATATTGGATTGATCTGTGGTACATGCCATGGCAGCTCCCTATCGCCTTTATCGCTTTACATTTATAACGTATTTAATATTCCTAAAAACAGCTTACGTTTACATTTTTGTCAAAGTGTTTGATTACTCACAAGTTTTAAAATTTTTAATTTCTGATCCTAAAAAAATTCTAACACACATTTTCAGATATTTTTTTGTAGGCTCTCTTTTTTTTAATTTTCGTAAATCGAAAACAGAAGATTCTGATTTGGTTACATACTTACAAAATTATTTGGCAATAAATTTTGATAGTTAAAAACTATTTTAATTGCTGGCTTAACACGCGTAAGAGTTTTTCCCAGTTTAGTATTAATAGGTAACTACCATCTTCCTGCTTTACATTTCTCACTTTATTAACATTATTTTATTATGAACGTTAGTGTAGCATCTCTTGTACACTTAAATATTCTTGAATCCGGTGATTTTATAACGTGAAGATTATCAAAACTGTAACTGATTTTTGCTTTGTAATATGTTACTGGCTATCATAAAATTAATTTTAATTATTAATCTCTCGCACGATTTTAATTTTAAAAGATTTGAATTCTCGCTAGCGGAAAATAGTTTTAGAAAGAAATATGATTGCTTGTCGTCTTTTAAAAACAAAGATTTTAATAATTTTTTAAATTAAAATACTAACAAAAAATTTACTACAGTGCCTTTCGCAGAAAATATTTTTGTAGGTGCAGCGAGTGTAGGTTCGCAGAAAAGTGTTTGTAAGAACGGTCGAATAAATATAATATCATAAATAACGGAACCCAGCATGATAAAATATAAAAAATACAAATAAATTGGGCCTAAATATATGCCTTTAGATAAAGTAATAAAAATAATTAAAAATAATTGTGATATTTGAGGAGCATTTAAATAAAAAGAGAAGGATTGTAAAATAAATAACTGCGAAGACAGATAATGAAAACATATAATTTTACCCAGAGAAATATTGCATGATTGCATTAATTTAAGCATACGTCATTTTTACAAACCTCCGATTTTGCGTCTGAAATATAGATGGCAATGGAAAATGGAGTGTCTTGATGAAAGAAATTGCAGACAAAAAGCGACAGAAAACGTTAAAGATAATAAGGAAAACAAGGCAAGCAATAAAGAAGTAATAAGAAAAAGTAAAAAAAATACAAGAATGATTATTAATAAGAAAAATTAATAAGGAATAAACACATTGCGGGAGATGCAGTGAATGGAATAGTAAGATATGCGTGTGGAGAACCACATCAATTCCAACCAATCAGCGATCGAAGAACGAAGAAGAAAAATANCAAAAAGCGACAGAAAACGTTAAAGATAATAAGGAAAACAAGGCAAGCAATAAAGAAGTAATAAGAAAAAGTAAAATAAATACAAGAATGATTATTAATAAGAAAAATTAATAAGGAATAAACACACTGCGGGAGATGCAGTGAATTGAATAGTAAGATATGCGTGTGGAGAACCACATCAATTCCAACCAATCAGCGATCGAAGAACGAAGAAGAAAAATAANGAATAGTAAGATATGCGTGTGGAGAACCACATCAATTCCAACCAATCAGCGATCGAAGAACGAAGAAGAAAAATAAGGCGACTCCCAAAAATGTGACCTATCTTTGATGGCCATGCCATGCCGCCTGGGTTCAGGACCTGAGTAATACGATAGTTATTTTTTTATATCATTAGTATAGTTGTGCGGTACTGTTTATAGAAATCATAATTTATTTATCTCTTCGGAAATTTTGACAAGTATTTAATCAATTATGGCAATTAATTTTGTACTTGAAGTCATTACCTAAAATATATTTAAGAAGTAGATTTCAACGCAAGATATTGACATCGAATATATAAAGTGAAAAAAAAAAAGGTTATGTAATTTACAACTAGTTTGAATTACCACAACAAAAAACGTCAATGCTACTGCTTGGCAATCGCAAAGCTGCGCAGCAGTGTCTTTTACGTGGAGGCGACGAAGCACTTGGCATGTGTAAAAAAGTCACCTTTAGCGACTGAAAATAACTGTAGGTAGGTGGGTGGGCCCGAGGCCAGCATGTACACGGCCTTACCACAAAAGAACTCCGACAACCACCGCGCTTCACCCGACGCTTTGTAATCTCCGCAGACCGCATTTTCCTGCGCCCCTGTTGCAACGCCGCAGCCAGACGTGCAGACGCCCAACGCGAGGTGGAGAGGAGATTGTTCCAGTNCATGACCACCATCACGCCTCGTAGCAGCCATGGAATGTTTGGCCACGAGCCATGGTCACATGGACAAATGAATTGCGGAGCAGCGTCCGCACACACACACACACACACACACACACACACAGAGAGAGAGAGAGAGAGAGAGAGAGAGAGAGAGGTAAAAAACAGACAGAAACAGACAGAGACAACCAGCCACCTTGACGGGATCAACGTCTTCTCTGATTGGGCCCTGTCTCTTTCCCCTTCCCCTCCAACACCCCATCCACGTCCTTTTCCAAACCCACGAAATTCCCTTCGCGGCCCGTCAGCAATAAAAGAAACCGAACCAATTTACAAGCGGCGGCGATTTATTGCATGGACATTTCCCGCGGTTTTATTATTACTACTACTACACATACTACTAATACTACTTTTATTATTATTGCCCGTATGTTTTCCTGTCCGACGAGAATAACAAATCATTAGTGGCGTCTTGCCTTCGTCAGATGGCAATTACTCAATGGACGCCACCACGGCATAATCACCGCCTTATACTCGCAGACCGTCTTTTAAGGGCCAATAAAATCGGACGGATCTTACTAAACAACGCATGCCTGCTCTACTTATTCTTCTTTTACCGGACTGAAATGGACAACGCTCTGAATGCTATAAAATTTCGGTCTACTAAAAATGTTGCATGTTTTACAGCTTCGAATGATTATGCTTGGAACTATCCATTACGGCTTCTTCCCACCGCGTTTCTGAGACTCCATTATGTTGAACGACCCTGGCGGGTATAGTTGTCATAATATCGACAGGGTTGCCAACTGAAAAAATAAAATATCTTGATTAGCTGTAAACGGTCGTAAATTAATTTCGGAGGAAGGAGGCAGGTAGGCGTTGCTCGTGAGACCTGGGTGTCGTGTGCTCAATCCGCTTGTGATACAATCATTTCAGATTCGAATACTAGGATCACGGTTAATTGAACTTATTTGGAAACAGTACTCCGGCCACTGTCACAAGGGACACAGAACTACTTCACTCCAAACTTGTTCAGCTCTGTGAAGGGTAAAAATGTTTCCGAACTTGTTCCGATGATAATCACTTCTTGCTCGACGTGAAGTGGTAGTATAAGCACATCAGAGCAACCTTTCTGCTCCGACTGGCTGCCACGAAATAAATAAAAAGTGTGATTAAGATGACTGACACTAACGAAATGTTCTGCGTTGGTTGAAATAAACAAAAGTATTTGTTAACACGCAACAGTAGCACTTTTGTGGCCTAAGGCAGAACGTTTGTATTGTGACAATGGTTCAACAAACAGCTGACAGAATCATGTCAACCGCCATTAGTTGGCCTGAAAATGATAGTATTTATATTAAAATATTCCTATCTCAAGAACGATTATGGCTCTCACCAACATAAACAAATGCGACAAGACACTCACAATATGAGGCTGAAGGCGAATGTTAAAATAAAGTGATTAGTTCAAAACTTTAAATGTGTAGATTCGTATTATTCAGATGGAATTTTATTCAAATTAAAAATTTCCAACATATTTCTTTTAGTACCTAATGGAAATTCTGGCAACTAGCATTTTAGCTTGCACACTAATTTTATGGAACTAGTTTTTGCATTCATGATAGTAATTTTGTTATCATTGCCAGTGTTTACTTAAAAATGTACGTAGCTAAAGGCAGGGTATTTTCAAAAATGGTAAACAATCTATAACTTCTTGGTGGCTCATTCCCTAGTCGGGTTACACGCACCGAACGGCAGTGGTCTGGGGTGAAAGGGATTTGGAACTGGTTCCTGCTTCAAACCCGTCCTACGTGGAGAACAACTTTCATCAGTTATACATTTTGTACTCGCGGGCCAAGGGAACCATTAGCGTACGGAGCGGCATGGGTTTGACGCCATGTCGAGTGTCGAGGAGGGAGCTTTGACTTCTGTCCTGGGGTGGCAGGCTGGTAGTGCTAATAGCTTCTTGCAGGTTGGCGTTTTAGTACGTAAGCCGCCTCCTGATAAGACTAAGTGGCTTTTGTCAATAAACAATAATTAATACACGCCTATAAAATATCGCGTAGTAAACAAAAGAAAACAGTTTTGTTACGGGAAAAGAGAAGGCCTCTAACAGACCTGTTCTTTTTCTCATTCCACTCATTTCGTGTACTGTCAGACGAGGCTATAAACAATCCGCGAACTCACTTATTGACAGGCGAAGCTTAAAACACGTGTATGCCTTACAGCATACTAGACATAAGTCGGAGAGTTGCTTGATAATAAAATTGCAAACAGAAACGGCCCCGAGTGCGTACAATCCTATAACAGGAAAAATGTAATTATCGCTGTTATGAGATGCGTACAAAGAGGGCCTATAAAATCTGACCTGCAGGGCACTGATGTTTATAAATTCTTCAGTACTCACTTTACAAGTATTATTGTGCCTATAATATATATTTTGATGCTGCAAAATTAATTCAAATACAACCAAAGGGAAGAACAAGTGAATATGTTGATATATTGCATAAATGTCGGTAAAAATGAAATCGCTTAATACAAGGCTCATGCTTTTGCTGTCATTATTTTACAATAAGCAAATAAGAACACTGTGGAGTTGGTTTTTTCTCCCCGCTTCACTGCGAATATACTGTTACGCAGTCGCTGCTTTGCCTCGCTGCCCTTGACCCGCACGAGCGAGCGAAGGAGTGTGTGGAAAGCGGCGGCGTTTACAAAGGCCAGCGGCTGCGTGCCACCGCGATAAGCTTATCATATCTCGCGTGCTCCCGATATTTAGAGGACTGCATTTCTGCGTTTATAAGCGTGAAGGACCTCCGAGCAAGCAGTTTATGAAAGTACTGAGTTTGGGCGATTGTGTGACTTTAAGTGATAGACGACGAGCCAGAAGAGTAACGAGTGACGAGGGAAGTGACCAGCGGGAGTAATATCTGCAATCACCAGCATCGGTGCAGTGAATAGTATGACCAACAGGTAGGATTATTGAACTAAATGCGTGAGCGTAAGACAATTAAAATTATTGTAACTGACAGACTGAACATGTATTAATGATGAACGTGAGTTAACTGACTATAACCAAACAGAGACATTGTGAAGGACATTAATTAGATTTCAGATATAAATTAGATATTGTGCTCACTGAGAAATAAATACAGTAATAGTAGAGATAGACAGTTTAATGTTTTAAATAACATATTTTTGAATAAATAAAAATATCAAATTTTATTAATTCATTTTTTATATAGATCTCCATTCTTCACGAACTCGGATATGTCCCTCTGGCGTCTTCTAACAACACGCTTATATGTATCTATTTAGTGAACATTTTTTTTGCTGATATGTAGAATATTAACAAATTTGTTCTAAGCTTTTAAATAAGGTTCGGTATGAAAATGATGACACCGTAAATATGACGTTTGTATTTTCCTTCAGGATTAGTAATCTTCAAGTCTAACGTTAAAGTAATTAATTTTTTTAATGATTCACTGATATTTACATCAGGTCCAATGTGTTAAAGTACCATTTTCTATTCTTCTGATAAACTTGGAATGTTGGTTGCACAATCTACTTGTAATTTATATATGTCTTTGGTAAATACATATTTTAATTACAGACGATATAAACATAATGCTTACTGTAAAATGAAAAGTTTTGTTTTAAATGTACAGAAAATAAGTTTAGCGTAATTTTCAGATAGAAATAGGTTATTTGTAAGTATGTAATTTAATAACGTTTGTTTTAACATTTATTATTGTTAACGCAGGAAGCGCATTTATTTTTGTGGTAACACATGATTTGTCGTATCATTAACGCGACCATGTTTATCGAAAGAAAGTTGCTGCACGGTTGTGAGGACGAAGCAATCTTGACGACAAACAAAACTCATAAAAGTGGTGTGCAGCAAAAATACTTTTAAGGGATCTTCATAGAAAAAAACTATGTTTTCTCTGCAGCTGCAAGCTAAGTGTTCGGCCAGTGGAAGTCTGGTGTCGTCTGTTGGCGTGCGTNTTTACAAAGGCCAGCGGCTGCGTGCCACCGCGATAAGCTTATCATATCTCGCGTGCTCCCGATATTTAGAGGACTGAATTTCTGCGTTTATAAGCGTGAAGGACCTCCGAGCAAGCAGTTTATGAAAGTACTGAGTTTGGGCGATTGTGCGACTTTAAGTGACAGACGACGAGCCAGAAGAGTAACGAGTGACGAGGGAAGTGACCAGCGGGAGTAATATCTGCAATCACCAGCATCGGTGCAGTGAATAGTATGACCAACAGGTAGGATTATTGAACTAAATGCGTGAGCGTAAGACAATTAAAATTATTGTAACTGACAGACTGAACATGTATTAATGATGAACGTGAGTTAACTGACTATAACTAAACAGAGACATTGTGAAGGACATTAATTCGATTTCAGATATAAATTAGATATTGTGCTCACTGAGAAATAAATACAGTAATAGTAGAGATAGACAGTTTAATGTTTTAAATAACATATTTTTGAATAAATAAAAATATCAAATTTCATTAATTCATTTTTTATATAGATCTCCATTCTTCACGAACTCGGATATGTCCCTCTGGCGTCTTCTAACAACACGCTTATATGTATCTATTTAGTGAACATTTTTTTTGCTGATATGTAGAATATTAACAAATTTGTTCTAAGCTTTTAAATAAGGTTCGGTATGAAAATGATGACACCGTAAATATGACGTTTGTATTTTCCTTCAGGATTAGTAATCTTCAAGTCTAACGTTAAAGTAATTAATTTTTTTAATGATTCCCTGATATTTACATCAGGTCCAATGTGTTAAAGTACCATTTTCTATTCTTCTGATAAACTTGGAATGTTGGTTGCACAATCTACTTGTAATTTATATATGTCTTTGGTAACTACATATTTTAATTACAGACGATATAAACATAATGCTTACTGTAAAATGAAAAGTTTCGTTTTAAATGTACAGAAAATAAGTTTAGCGTAATTTTCAGATAGAAATAGGTTATTTGTAAGTATGTAATTTAATAACGTTTGTTTTAACATTTATTATTGTTAACGCAGGAAGCGCATTTCTTTTTGTGGTAACACATGATTTGTCCATAGTAATTGCGCTGGTACAAATAGCTTTCTTTCAACGACGTGCGTTGTGAGGACGAAGCAATCTTGACAACCAACAAAACTCATAAAGGTGGTGTGCGCAGCAAAAATACTTTTAAGGGATCTTCATAGAACAAAACTATGTTTTCTCTGCAGCTGCAAGCTAAGTGTTCGGCCAGTGGAAGTCTGGTGTCGTCTGTTGGCGTGCGTNAAAAACTATGTTTTCTCTGCAGCTGCAAGCTAAGTGTTCGGCCAGTGGAAGTCTGGTGTCGTCTGTTGGCGTGCGTCCCGCTTCTGAACATGAGCGAACTCATTCTCGGTGTGAATTGCAAGAACGTCTAACAATCTACTGCCGTATATGTGCAAGAAAAGTCGTAAAAAAAAAAAGAGTTACCAGAAAACCTTTTAACAGTTAAAATAATTCTGCAATATTTAATATACCATTACATTTGCTTGCCATATATTATAAAATAGCATTTTTGTAATATGGTAGTGCGAATCATTAAAATTTGCACAACTTGGATAGCAAACACAAAAATATCGCAGGGAATCTAAAAATTGGGTACTTGGTTCTTTTAAGCAGCATCAAATTAGACTTTTCCTTGTCGTCGCTGCTTACAGGTGACCCTTGGTGAAGTGTAGAGATTCACCAATCAGCAGTTGAGTTGAGATGAAAAATTGGGGCGGCTCTGAACAACTAGGTCTTGGTAGCCGATGAGAATGAAATGCGGCGAGGATGGAGCAGCGCCTGAATGCAAGGGCGGGGGAAACGGGAGATANCTTGGTAGCCGATGAGAATGAAATGCGGCGAGGATGGAGCAGCGCCTGAATGCAAGGGCGGGGGAAACGGGAGATATCCGAGAAGCCCCACCGACAAGCGTCATCGTCCGGCACGATTGCTACATGCGAAGTTCCGGGAGTGGCTCGGCTGGGGATTGAACCCGGGTCGCCTTGGTGGGAGGCGAGGAGTCTAACCACTAAGCCACTGCGGCCCCCCAATGCCTAGTAGAAATGTGAAAGTATACAAATCATACTTTTCTGAATTAGATAATATCTGTGTTAACACAAAGTAATTTTCAGCTACATTTACGAATTGAATTAATGTTTACCGTATTTGCAGATTATAAATGCGGCCGGCCCAGTGATAAGGAAGTACTTTCTCAATGAGATGTGTAGATCGGTCAGAGGCACACGCTGGTTGGGAATATCGATCTTGGTTCGCCTCTCTTTCGACCTGACTTTATCTGTTATGCTTCAGGGAGCATTGTGTAGACAGATTTGTCCTTCGTTTTCTGTTGCGAAATTTTGCTTAGCATCTGACTCCTAGTTCGTACTGATTTCGCAATATGCAGCAATGTCTACATACGAGAATAAGTAAAAAAGTTGGTTTCCTTATTTGTTGTAGGTGAAGAGGCAAAATGGGTCAAGTTAAAAAGTACCTCTTTATTTCGGCACAGTCCCTTAATTTTTTGATATAATCACAAAACTAATTTCAGCATTTGTCCTAGCGTAAAATTAGGTTTTCCATTCCCTGACGACAGAAAGTGGCGTCCTGCTCATAAAGCCATTTTACCACTTCGTGTTTCACTTCGTCCGTCGTCACTGGAAAATAGGCTGTCCCGTAGATAGCCTCCTTGTACGATAATGCCAGACCTCATGTAGCCCGGACAACAACGTTATTGCACACCTGGCATTGGCAATGTGTTCCCCATCCACCGTGCAGCCCGGACTTGGCACCTTCTCACATTCATCTGTTTGACAGGATGAAGAAACATCTACGGGGCAGACTATTTTCCAGCGACGATGAAAAGCTGAAATGGCTTAACGAGCCGGATGTCACTTGCAATAGCCAGGGAATGGAAATTCTCATTCTACTCTGTGACAAATGCTTAAATAAATTTGGTGATTATAACAGAAAATAAAGGAATGGCGACGGAATAAAAAAAAGGTGTTCTGTATCTTGACTTATCTTTACCCCTTCACCAGCAAAAAAAAAAAAAAATTAACAGGGAAACATACTTTTTTACTTACCCTCGTACTTGTTTATATTCGTAATATAGTTATCGACCTAGTGGGTGAATAAATGGACAGGCATACCTTCTACTGGAAGTGGAGATGGAAACCACTTGGAGTAACTTCTTCGGCTTTCCTTCAGGCAGGAATGTAAAGTTCGAACCCAGGATCTCATGAAAGTGCTCACTATCCGCAAGTAACGGGTGAAGTTGCGTAGTGGTAAAAAAAACAGTGGACTCACATTCGGTAGGACTCGGGTTTGATTCCCGGTCCGGCCATCCAGATTTCTGTATTCCTTTTTTTTTTTCGGAATCGCTCCTGGTGATTGCTGGGAGGGTTCTTTCATGCAGGCCACGGCCGATTCCTATACAGTTCCTGCTTCTATGAGCAACTCGCTCCGTCTCTAATGACCTATATCCGCAAGCCCACGTGGTTTCGGTGTCGAGAAGAGCAGGTATGTCGCGTGCTGCTGCCCAAAATTCTCGTTGGGCAGATGTTAATTGCATCAGCTGATTAGCAACCCGGAGTCCGTCATAGGACAAATAGAAAACAGCGTGCTAATTGGCCCAACGAAAACTTCGGGGGTGAGGGTCTGACGTGGGTTACGTTGAGGCATAGAATGAGATACGCCGGGTATCGAACCCAGTTAGCCATAGTGAGAGGCCGGCTTTCTGAAAGCACGGCCACCGAACCTTGCGCTGAAGCGGTGTTTCCTTCAACACAAATCAATTTTCAGTTACTGCTAAATCAGGTAAACTGACAGAATGCTAAAAATAGTTAGGTTTTATTAATTCCATGTTATGTATTGAAATACTCGTTATGCCACGCTAGAGTTCAAGTTCTAAGACTTTCTTCGATACAGAGCTCACTACCCAATAATGAAAAATTAATGTTATTTTCTTAGGTTGTTTGCCAATAGCTGTTTTCTATATAAAAAGTGACGGAAACTCATTCCATTCGAGGTAATGATCGTACCGAGTCACTGTTACTTCACGTTTAGTCCTAATTCGACACTTCTGAAAGTCTCACAATATCTTCAGCCTGCCGCCAAATATTAAATTTAACACTCTCGTAGGCTAAAAATGTGCGTCGATGAAGAGACGCTGTTGAATTATTAGGAACACAAATATGTAACTTTTACCAAAATACAAATTCTTAAACTAACAAAAAATATGTAAATATGTAACAGAACAGTTGTCACTAGTCAAAACATTCCAGTTATAAAAAGACTTTAAGACAAATAACTACTTCTGCTGATTAGCTGGGAACATTACTTAAGTGTTACAATTTACGTTTTACTTTAAAATTATAATAAGTATGATCTAGTTTTACATATTTTCACGCCTTCAACAATGACACATTTTTCAGATCATTTTTCTGGACACGACCAAACAATGAGTAAAAGTTAAATTCTAGTATGGCGTGTTGTCCTTGACGCTAGAGCAGACTCAGTCTGTTTACCTTTTTTTTTTTTCAAGCGGGGAATAAAACGTGGTGTCTGGAAGTGATTCCTATTCCCGACCACGTCCAGGGTGCCTCCTAGCAGCACCCTCCAGGCGCCGCTGATTGCCTCTACGAGCCCCTCATCTCGTATTCTTTTACGACATCCTGTAAAACGTCTAAACACCGATCCTTCTTTCTCAACTCCCCCTTGCCATACTCCCAAGATATTTTTTTCCCCCGTTCCCGTCACCCGGTGATCAGCATTTTACGACGCCGAGGAACGCCGTAGCCGCAAGAAGTTGCGTGCCGGTCGAGTACTCGGATATGCTCGGTCTCCCTCCTCCCTCTCCCCCTCAGGATCGCGTGTTCCTTCCCGGGGAACGTTGTTTTGTGGCCGCGACCCCCGCGGTCTCGTTAGCAGTTGCCGCTGCCGCCGCGACGCAGCGTCCCGATCGGCCCGGACCCAGTCGACCGGAACTGCCGGGCGCAGCCACGTGAGACGGCCACGGATCTGTCCGACGCACAGCAGACAAGTACACTGAAGTTGAAATGATTCCTTTGACGTCGGCGTATCCGTTCTCTAATTGGCCACTGCATTCTGTGAGATGTTACCCGATTCGCTGGGCTGCCGGCTTACGAGTGGGTCACCAGGTGCTAATTGGCGAACGGCGTTCCAACGTGCTGCTGGCCAGTGACGACATTTTGTTAGCAAGTGCAGCTGGAGTTCACAGTTTAAGCGACTGTTTTGTCTCTGTATTTTTAAGTATAGTCTAATCGCAGTTTCTTCACACTTTTGAAATCAATCATTTGAAAAATCACCCCATGTATAACGTGTTAAGTTATTTACCAAATGCCATGTAATACAGGCGTTTTATACCGCTGTTAACATAAAATTATCTTATTTTTAGTTATATTAAAGTTTTAACAATATTATAGGAATGTTTAATATATAATAAATATGAATAAAAACAGTGAGAAAACGTGCGTGTTGGTAGCGCCTAGTAAGAAAGAGTTCTCATGCAAAATATTATTACAACAGAGTGCGCAATAATTCCGTGCGTTGTCCTTTGGTGTAATTAGTTAAGCTTAGTTTGCACGAGGCGGAGGAATATCCTGGAAGTAGAACTTTAGCAGGGCTTCAGAAAAGTATGAAGTAACCGTGAATGGATTATAATCTGTGACCCAGCATTCGTATAGAACCCCCGAGTGGTCTAACTAATTATTGCTACTATATACTAGTACGAAGACAGCACTCTCTTACGCGAAGACAATAATAAATGTGATAATTTAAATTTGTTATTATAAGTAGTAAGTGATAGTGGTCCTCACGTGTCCTCTCATTTGCTGGTCACTTTAGTATCATGAAAGAGTCAAAGTGGAAGCTATTTTCCTTCCCTGCAACATATTCCCTGTGATAAACATGGGAACTGAGAGTGTTGAGTAACAGAGCTGTACTCTCGCCTATTAACACCACTTAATTTCGTGTGCCAGATATGTTTAATTATTTATTAGTAGTACTTAAGCCTACTGTTCACTGATTTTGACAACGAAACAAGCGTTCAATCGACTTAAGGCGTTCGCCTAGTGAGGGGTGTGTTTGTTTGAATGAGGCAAAAATCGATGAAGCGCTAGGACGACGTATGTGAAGCAGTATCGCCTCCACAAGCAAGGCGCTCAACTGGCGTGTTGTCTTTCCGTCGGCGACTACCCTGAACGTGAAAGCGACGAACCTGTAGTTTTATTGGACGCGACTCCGTAGCAAAGTCTAGCGCATGCCTCTGCTGTAGTTTCGAATGTGCCCGGTTCACTTACTTGGAGATATAGCAGTCAGAAAGCAATTTTTAGCTATGTTGGAGGGTAGGAAAATAGCGTTTCCAATGCGCGTCATGTCTTGAAAGCACAATTCCGTTGTCGTCTGGAATGTAGTTTATTTTCATAAGGAGCCCCGGCGGTGTAGTGGTTAGGCTTCTCGCCTCTCACCTGGATGCTAAGAGACGCCCACATCTCTTCACTCACTCACTCCGACCTTGGTTAACCGGGTTCGATTCTCGACGGTGTCGCTACGGGATTTCCGCGTGGGGGAATCGTGCCGGACGATGCAGCTGGTCGGCAGGTTTCCTCAGCGATCTCCCGTTTCCCCCGCCCTTTCATTCTGGCGCTGCTCCATACCCACCTCGCTTCACCCTCATCGGCCCACAAGATCTCGATGTTAAGAGCTGCCCGAATTTCATCCCTCAATTTATTCTCGTACCTACACATATTGGAGACAAGTCTAAAAGTTTAGTTTAAAAAAAATAGCTATTTTTTGATGACGCTGCAGCGTATTTCAAGCTCCATGTGTATATTGACTGCCTTGCGTACAACGTGCATCATAACATTTCGTGGTTGCAACACATCGAACTGTAACTTAAAGTGGTCGTGAACGGGTTGAAAGTCATCTGGGAACTAGTCAGTGGTAGCTGGGAGAATTGGTGTGAGGTGTATTAGTGGTTGCTGATAACTGTACCTACACCCTAGGTGCACGCAACAAATGGGACGTCCTCGATACTAGCAGGTCGGTACTGTTGTTTTTCCTTATAGGTTAAAATCCGCAACAATTGTTACTATGTATTGAAAATGATTCCTTATGTTAAAAAAATAATAATAGTAAAATAAGTTACCTTAATATTTTCGTAATATAATTATAAAGCATATTATCATAGGTCTGTCGTCGTCCGTCCGGCCGTCCCACCTTCTCGACGCTCTAGACGGTCGCCTACTTTGCCTGCATGGTTGCACCGGGTTCTGGCTTCTGCACCATAGACTAAGGATGAGGTAGACCGATCTCGCTTGCTGCGCACAACCAGTTTCCGTGTCCCAACATTGAACTGCTATTCTGTCAGTACGACTAGCAAATATAGCGTGGATTGGATTTGAGGTTAGAATACTGTTAAGTAAACAAGTGCTTTGAGAAGTTTGTACACTTCCTGTAACCCATTTGTAATGCAGTTTGATTGAATTCAAAATGGTAAAAGGATTTTATTCATATAAAAGGACTGGCCACCTAAAAATTAAGAAATAAATAAACACGTTCATCATTGTTGATCATGTGAGTTTGACAGTTGTGTTACTTTGGTGTAGGTCAATGTTGGATTTATGCGCAACAGTGACGTGTGGTGAACTGTTGCAAGGTAAGCAAGTGCTTGCTCACCTCTGTACATTCTCGGTGCACGCAGCAGGAGTCAGTAACCACAATGCAGCCTAGGGAAACGGAATGCATTCCTACCACTCACAAGTGAGCAGCAAGGGTGCCATTACACGCGTCCTGTGGCGTCACCTGCCGTGCTACGTTCTAGTGGGGGAAGTGTAAACTAGCAAGCAACAGGGTACAGCACACAGCTGACGCCAACTTACCTTGCAACAGTTCACCCCACGCCACTGATGCCGCAGAAGACCTCGTCTTTAGTCCACGTTCTGCACACGCAGCTGTTCCGTGCGATCGCCGCAGGTGCAAAGACGAAGCGGTGGAGCGACGAATCGTGCCGGCCCAATTAGACTCGCCGTAGCAGAAAATGGGGGCCGACACATCGCTTCCTGATTGCCGGCCGGCCGGCCAGTGCGCGTGCAACAGCGGCCCAAGTACCCGCCGCCCACGACGGGGAGGCTGTTTGCGAAATGCCTGCGGTCTTCTGTCGCTGGCGTGGCTCACCCGTCGCCCAGGTAAGTCTGCCGACGAACACAGATGCACTTCTGAGCTTGCTCAAGGAGTGCTTCTGGAGAAGGGGGGAAGCATTCGTCCCGTCCACGATCTACAAGGATGCCATCCGTACACACGGGAGGCGTACCTTTGACTACAGTAAGCCCTTCACGGGTTATACTGTGGTCAGGTATTAGTCCTCCTCGGATGGCTCCTAAAACAAAACACCGGATTTGACAAAAATCTGATCACAACCCTTTTTTACCGTAATAAAACATTGTTTTGTTTCAGGAAAATCCCTGAGATAACGACCCCAGCGATGGCACCGGAACGAGATTTGGATATCGGAAGGAACTACGCAAGTTTTTCCAAGGAAAGGACAAGGCCGAAGGCCTGAGCATGGTAGCGGAATGAGTGTACTTAACGTGTGAATGAATCGAACATCTGCAGTGTGATATAGAACAACTCTCTTTGTGGCCAGGGGCGAGGAGGCGGGAAACAATACTGGATACCAGCTGTTTCCCAAATATAAGTCTGACACAGCCTGGTCGCACTGGACCGAGAAAGTGCTAAGGGAATGCCGTCATACTTAACTTTACTCGTGAGAAGGACAAGCGTGTGCGCGGTAGTGTGTAAATGCCAGTGTAAGTATTTAGCTTTGTGAGTGTTTTAAAATTCTTTTCAGAAATAGTATGGCGGACTCAAATTTTAAGTTCCCGGTGGTGCCCTGTGAAACAAAAGAACAGATCTAGCTTTTGTTTGCGGGAGCTAAAGTAAAGTAGAAAGCAGCGCTCCTGATATGCACTTTTAATAGGTATCGGCCAGCAGGAGGGGAGGTTTTGTGAGGAAAACGCCGGTTCCACCAGGAACTTTGTCGCTTTGGCGTTCGCATACTAGAACGCTCGTCTGCTCACTCCCTGGGAGTGAGTATTGTCCGAGTGGCAATGCCTCGATGTAGAAAATCCCCAGATAATTCGACTGGCTTCTTATAAAGTTTTCTTGTTACTGATTGGTGAATGACTCCAGCCCTATCGCTAGCAGCTCAGGATTATTATCCTCATATATAAGGCTGCTTTTAGTTATACGCACTGTTTCTTAAATGGCTATAAAGTTTTCAAGTTTTTTACGTTTATCCAACATGAATTATATCCGACGGAACTTCTATGATTACTCGAATGTTTACTAATTTAGTATCGGAATGAGGTACTACAAAAGTAAGCTTTATTTTAACGGATGTTTTATTCATTTATGACACTTAGCGTCGTATTGAAAAAGTTTGCAGTTCCCCAGTTTTGCTACAAAAGTTTTACTTTTCAAAATAAACGGCACATTTAGTAATATTTTATTTAGTAGTTGTGTTAAAATAAAATTAAAAAATAATGACTTTGGTTATCACGTAATCTTTAAATCATTACTGTATAGCCTTCAAAATGAAGACGTCCATTGGAATTGTATTAGACCTGTTTCAAAGTAGAGAATTATGTTTATTAATGAAGATGATGAGCTTTTAAAACGAAAGTTTTCTATTATCTGAAAATTATTATTTTCTTTAAAACCCTACATTTTGCTGTCAGACTTCAAAATGTTAAAATAATGGAATTTGGCGAAATTTAAGGGATGATTAAATACCGCTGATTTTACGCACTAGCGTTCCTTACATTTTATTTACTGACACATCTGGGGTTCGTACAGAGTGCAAAAACTCATAACTTTCAAATGTATCCGAAACTGAAAGCTGAAAATTACAAAACAACGCAGTAGTACAAATGGGCTATATCTGTGAAATCTGCATGAAAACTGGGTAGCGGAAAAGGCCTCACCTAACACAGATTTACAGCCACTGATTTATATCGAAATTATTCGAGAGCAACATAAGGTATGTGCGCGCAAAATATTTCCCTTAGTTATTGTTGTCAGTATTTGAGCAAAGCCATTTTTTTATACTACAGAAAAATTAAAAATACTGTTATAGGTCTAGTCTAATCGCTGTTTCTTCACATAAAAAAAAAAAAATGAAACATTTGAACAATTATCCTATGTGTGACATATTTGGTTCCTTCCTAAATATGTCATATATCACAGGCGTTTTATACTCGTGTCAACATAAATGTATATCANTTTGGTTCCTTCCTAAATATGTCATATATCACAGGCGTTTTATACTCGTGTCAACATAAATGTATATCATTTTTTGTTTAATGGAAAGTTTACTTATATTTTATCTATAAATTACAATATTTCAGTTATAACTAATACAAATGAAAATGAAGAAAATGTGTTTGTTGGTAATGCTTAGGAAGAAATTATTTCCTATGCCATATGAGTGCACACGAATGGGGTGCGTAGACCATTTAGTGTAATTTTCTGGACTCGGCTAAGCTTTATTTGCATGAGGAGGAGGANCACACGAATGGGGTGCGTAGACCATTTAGTGTAATTTTCTGGACTCGGCTAAGCTTTATTTGCATGAGGAGGAGGAGGAATATCCTGAAAGTAGAACTTTAGCAGGTCTTCAGAAAAGTTGGAAGTATCCGTGATTGACTATANCACACGAATGGGGTGCGTAGACCATTTAGTGTAATTTTCTGGACTCGGCTAAGCTTTATTTGCATGAGGAGGAGGAATATCCTGAAAGTAGAACTTTAGCAGGTCTTCAGAAAAGTTGGAAGTATCCGTGATTGACTATANTGAGGAGGAGGAATATCCTGAAAGTAGAACTTTAGCAGGTCTTCAGAAAAGTTGGAAGTATCCGTGATTGACTATACCCCAACACACAACGAAGTTATTGCGCTAGGCGGTGCAGTTGTAAGCTACTGGACTCACATCCGGGAGGACCCAGGTTCGAATCTCGGTTCGGTCATCCTGACTTACGTTTTCCAGGATTTTCCGAAATCACTCCAGGCGAAAGGCTGGGATGGTTCCTTCTTACAGGCCAAGGCCGATTCCTTCCCTGTTCCTGCCCCACTGAGGAATTTGCCCCGTCTCTAATGACCTCGCTATCGACGAGCTGTTAAGTCATACCTACCAACCCAAAAAAACTTTGGTGGCGTAGTGGTCAGACCACGGTGAGCTGAGTTTGATACCCGTCGGGGTCAAACCTAGATCTTCGGACGTAGGAAAAGAGGCAGAATTTGACGTTTGCCGGTGGGTTTTCACAGGGCGCTTCGTTTTCTCCCGTCATTACATTCCTTTGCTGCTCCATCTGTACGTGAATTCATTATATTCTTTAATAAAGACTTTAACTGGCAGGCGCCGCCCAAATCACTCACTCATTCGGCATTCCATAACCCAACGTACTTGACTCAAGCTTAGGCAGGCAGGGCGCGTCCGAAAAAAGCAGCAATAAAAACACAAATATAAAAGACACGCCTCAATGTTCCGCAAATATATTTGCGCTATAAAAAATTTCGTGAAATTTCTGCGCCTCCACATATATCTTCAGCAGAAGAGAAACACCGGAATATGCAAATAAAAAAAAAATCCGCGAGTTAGACTATGCCAAGTGACGTCACCAGGATTTTATTTTCGGTCTTTTAGAAGGAGGGCAGCAATATTTCAGAAGGAGGAGGCCCAGAAGCTGCGGGATATCAGGGTTGTGCGAAAGTGGAACGTTAAAGTGTTTGCAAATATTTAGGCGTACTCGGTCAGTCTTCGACAAACTCTGATATAATGACAAACTAAGCTCACGATCGGAACATATTTACATTATATAAATGTCTAGATAATAACGATATTTTGCAAATTTGCTATACTGCAATGAATATGATGGTCCCAATGACATGACATTAACAAATAAAGTAGAGTACGTTAACGTAGATTCTCTATCGGAATATTGCTATTTTTTCCTGGAAGTATTCGAAATAATTATTTTTACGGTAAATTTAATTGTATAGATATTTTGAAACAAGAGCTAATATTTTACGAGGAAGTACTGCGGAAATTCGTTAGACGTAAGAGTGCCGAGAGTGCAACAGTTTGTCACAAATAAAGGGTCAAAATTGAGGCCTAGTGCTAACTGACGACAGTTATCGTGAAATGATACCAAGAAGATGATGCTGTAAAGTAGACAAGAGAGGATTTTGGAGCACTCAGATAAAACAGCGACATAGGAATATCCGTCCCATTGCCAAGCTGAACCTGGACTCAAACCGAGATCCTCAGAAGTTTGAGTTAACCCTCTAACCTATGAGACACTTATGGTCACCTAATATAACTACAAAAAGTAAAAATTTTATAACAGTATTGACATTTCGCTGTGAAAGAAAATTACAAATATTTTACATTCGTACCGTTGTAGTATTGTCTGTACCGTCGGAACAATTTTTGATAAGTAAGATTGCTTTGTAAGTCAGCGATTCCATCTTCCTGACACATGTAAGTTTTGTTAGAAGAGCTTATGGTTTATCGCAGGAAAAATGGCTTGGTTCTTAAGTTTTTTTTAATGTGACAACATCGTATTTCGTTATTGGCTGTCCCGGCCGTGAGCATGTCTGTGCGTGTATGCATGTAGGAAGCTTTCCCATTTCACAGCGCCTATAATAATTCTGAGACAATAGATTTTTTTTTTTTTGTGATTTGGCCTACAAAAAATTAAGNCCATTTCACAGCGCCTATAATAATTCTGAGACAATAGATTTTTTTTTTTTTGTGATTTGGCCTACAAAAAATTAAGGCGAGTAAAAAATGCTTTGTCCATTCATAAAAGGTTCGATGCGCTAGTGTGTTTTCGAATATTCTGTTTGTTCGTACAAAACAATTTTACGATTTACCAGCATGGATAATTGTTACCGACTTCAAACAGCATATTAGCGTAATTATTTGGAAATGAGGACCAGGCCATTAAGAACGACGGGAGTTTACCAGGAAACAAAGTCTGGCGTGCTGCATTATCAAAAACTTTACTCGCAAAGAAACGGAAAAGGAATACATCCTTTACAGACTTAATAATTAATTTAATATTTGGGTACCAAACTTCCGTGTTAAATAACAAGTATTATGACATACATACTGTAAATGTTTGACATGTGTACGTTGGTTTGGCTAATACATAATGTGCTTCGGCATAGTGACTTATAACGGACATTTTGGATAGCGCATTAAATAGCGAACATTTTTTTTACTCCATGCTAGGTTTCAGCATACTGTGTATAGCGCTGCAATTTTCTTCTCATTAGCGACTGGCGTAAGTGAAAGTAGATTTGTCTTTTTTTACTTGTCTAATGACGTCCTGCTAATCTGAAATGTATGTTATTCGTCTTAAAACAATTCAGCCGTATCGAAATATATAGTCTAATCATAAAATTTAGACGAAAGTACAGAAATTTAAATTTTGTAGTGACGCCAATGATTTTCATATATAATAATATACACACTGAGTAAAAAAAAGGTGTTGGCCTACTTAAATAAGTGTTTTTCTTACTTAAACAATGGGGAAACGAGGACAAGCTTTCAACGGTAGGTATCACCATGCTCGGTAATGTAAAATGCATAATGGTGTAACAGGCGGCTAGGCATGTAAAATGTTAGTGACGTCCCAACTGGTGACGTCACACAGCAGTATAATACACACGGCCGGTCTATACTGCGTCTAAAGGCAGTACCTATGTATCCTACTTGCAGCAGGGTGGGCCATACTGCAGGCCAGTTTTATGAGCACTGCTGAAGGTTTGTATAATACATTCTCGGCAGCTGATTCGCCATGGAAATAAGTGAGTTGACAACTGCTTGTACGTTTGTATGATAAGTTTTTGGTAGGTGTTTCGTCAAGCAAATAAGTAAGTCGGCTACTGTTTTATGTTTGTTTGATACGTACTTCATAGATATCTCACCATGCAAATAAGTAGGTCGATGACTGTATTTACGTTTGTTGAATACGTTCTTGGAAGGTGTTTCACCACGCAATTGAGTAAGTTAGTGACTGAATTTAAGTTTGCGTGATACGTCTTTCGTAGGTGATTCACCATTAAATTCAGTAAGTTGCTGTACGAATCACCATTACTGTAATATAATAATAACAATGTATTTTGGCTGTAGTACACGCATAGGCAGCCGCGAAACCTTTCGCTTGATTATAAAATTACAATGGGCATATATGTACATCGGGTGACGCGCCTAAGGCAGGCCACTTGAATAACACTGCCAATTTCAGTGATAGAAGAAAAGAAAATGTTTCAGACAAAAGTTGCTTGGCTCCAAGGCACTAATAACTTGATAGTGATAATGTCCCCGTACCTGGAAGGGTAAAGAAGATACAAAGGTCAACCGAGTTAATCTAAATGGAATGATAATTCAATAAACACACGTCGACAGTGCGTATGAAGATGTAATAAATACGATGACATTTGAAATTTGCCGGTCATTCCAGATCGCTGAATGTCAATGACGAAGCAAACTGCGCCGCCGCACGGAACAATAGGCCGACGTAGCGACGTCCTGTAGCGACTGTAGCCGTCATGTAGCTGGCGTTTGTTTAAACAAACGCCAGCCTCAGGTTACGCTTCCTTTGTTATTTTGTTATGATAGCAGGTGTTCAAATTGGTGACCTTGTGCATTGATTCATATTGTAAAGCGATTCTGAGCGGATAATACCGCACGTCGAATTTCATCTGGACTTATCGCAGAACCAGCTCGTGTTATACGGCCTTTTATGTCTTCGGGAGTCGTAGATGGGTATTTTTAGACTTGTTGCTTTTATGTTAAACACAGAGAAAAGGTTATAGGCGTTAAGTATGGGCAACGTGCAGGCCGATCCAACGACCACTGAACGTTGTGTTAAGAACCATTTATTACATCACCATACGCACTCTCAAAGGGTGTTAATAAAAATATTATTAAAAATAACGAAGTTGAAATTTGTACCTTCTTTACCCTCCCACGTACGGGGTAATTATCACTATCAAGTTATTAGCGCCTTGGACACAAGCAACGTTTGTCTGAAAACTTTTCTTCTACCACTGAAATTGGTGGTTTTTTTCTGGTGGCCTGCCTTAGGCGCCTCACCCGGTATATATAACAGCGAAATTATCATTATTTGCTGGTGAACATACAAAGAAAGATAATTTCACAGTTTCAATCATTAGTAAGTTGTTATTTTATAAGTAGGTGAATATATTATATATGGCTGCCTATACGTGTATAATACAGCCAGAATGCATTATCATTATTATATTGCAGCAATGGCCCTTCATCCTATAACTTAACTGAATTGCATGGTGAAACACAAGGTACACAATGATTATTTTACTACAGGAATTTTAAGCATAATTATATGGTATAAAATTGCGATGAAATATAATTGATCAAATTTATTCAAATTCACAATTAACATACACGGGTACAAAGAAAGTAAAAAACGGCGTATCAGGAGAATAAATTTCTACTGGAACGTTTATTTATTGTACGATATTTTAAGTTTCGTATAACTATAGCTAAGTAAATTTACTTTCGCTGTATGCTTATAAGGGAGGTTAATTACTTATACTACAATAAGAACGCACATGTATACATGCATATTATATATATTACTGTCAAAAATTCCTCAGGCACCATTCGTACGGTACAAGGGAAAAACAATGAACGTCATTGTTTTTTGCTCTTGAGTTAAATCATTTTAAAGTTGAGACATCCAAGGCATCTTCCCCATACAGTAATGTGTATAATACACCAAAGGAGATATAAATACAAAAACACTAACTGGAATCAGGAATAAGTGGACGCACAGGAAAAGCATAGATCATGGAATTATCGCGACGAAAATCGCGATGTTTCACTTCATAAGTGCAGAGAGAGAGAGAGAGAGATAGAGAGAGAGAGAGAGAGCGAGCGGGAGGATTACACTGCGTTCGTATGTATTGCAATCCATTTGTGTTGAATAATAATTAGCATTTTGCCTATACTTTGTAGGATTTTCTTTTCATTCGGAAATACATTTTGACAACGTACGTATAATGTTAGGCAGGTATATGTACTATGATATACACNACTTTGTAGGATTTTCTTTTCATTCGGAAATACATTTTGACAACGTACGTATAATGTTAGGCAGGTATATGTACTATGATATACACGATGTATATATATTATTGTAAAAAACTTCGGAAGGTGATTCCTGGGATCAAAACAAGCAAAAATCGTCGTATGAACATACGTCCGACAAAGCGTTGTTATTGAGTTACATATGTTTCACATTGTAGTAACGTGTATCACTACCGCCATTTACTGAGTTATGTTTGGTTTGGAAATGAACGTAACAACTCACGAATGCATTACGACGCAACAGTTTACGTAGTGTTTTAAATTGTACATCAGGGGCGGAATTAGTTTCCCGTACACAGATGGCCAATGTACGTCATGTAACTCAATAACCACGCAATTTAGTACATATGTTCACAGGACATTATGCTTGTTTTGATACCAGGAATCTGCTCCCGAAGTTTGTTACAATTGTTTAGATACTTAGATACATCCTGTATAAAATTTACTATTCAATCCACGATTTTGAAAGTTTGAACACTAGGTATCAGGAAATTCCACATGTAGTCTATAATTGGACCAAAACATTGCCGGTTTAGTCAATGTTTTACATGCCTAGCCGTCTGTTACACCATTATGCATTTTAAATTACTGAACATGGCGATACCCTACGATTGGAACGTTATTACCGTTTANCCGTCTGTTACACCATTATGCATTTTAAATTACTGAACATGGCGATACCCTACGATTGGAACGTTATTACCGTTTACCTATTGTTAAAGTAAGTAAAACACTTATTTAAAAAGGTTTCATCCTTATTTTATTCTCCGTGTAGTCACTGTGGGTTTTGAAAATAGAACAACGCAATTTCCAATGTTTTCTCACGGCCTCAAAAAAAAAAAACTGCCACATAACGAGTACATACACAGGCATGTTATAAATACACATTTCATGCAGCTACAATCAGTTCAACATACAAAAAACATCCATTTTCGCGTTTGCAGTTAACATTGGAACCACGGAAATATATGCATTTTCCTTTATAGCTTCGAAATTAACTCAAAAATACCAAAATTATTTTTACTCCAAAACCAAACATAAAACTACTGTAAAGTTAACCAACAACACTTCATCCATCTCATAAACATTACATTCGGCGGGTTTGTTTTTGTGAAATATTATGAAGAATNGTTAACCAACAACACTTCATCCATCTCATAAACATTACATTCGGCGGGTTTGTTTTTGTGAAATATTATGAAGAATTAACGTTATAGTTTGTTTACACGAGTAAGGAACCATTTTAAAGAAAGAAATACGTTAATAACAACATTTGTTATAATCACCGGACCCAGATGGCATAAAAATAGTCTGTCTCCTCTGAACTTGCTTGGATAAATAAATACTTACTTAAAATATCCCAATTCATTCAATTAATTTAATGAAATAACTACTATCGTTGGACACAAAAATTTGCTAAGCGTAACTAGTCAAACGTCCTCAGAATAAAACGACGACTGTAACATAAACCGTTATTGAATATTAAATTAAACAAGCACATTGGCTATGTTAACAATTTCTTTTTAAAACAAAGGGTTCTCTGTGGTCGCACTCTTTACGAGTCACGTGACGACGTCGAAATGACGGTTTTAAAACATACAACCTAGTAAACACATATCCCCTACATCAAGACAAAAGTATACACCGAAACTAATACGGCTAGCTTACCTTTCTTTAAAGCGGTCTGCCAGTGTTTCCAGTTTCTTCGTCAACCATGTTGCTACCAACAAAACGTGGCACATGACCGAGCTAAGGACAGTGACGCCCTACTGAGCAAATTAGAAACCATCTGGATGTAGCACGCTACTTGTAAGAGATTTACATACGGCTGGCTGGTAATAACAAACTACAATGCGTTTTAACGGGAATAAAGTGTGTTTACCCATCCATAATGCTGCTACACCTTTATCAACATTTAAAGTTATTTTACGTATGTTACAGATGGTTTTGCAGCAACCCAGTATTTTGTTCTGGAAATAATTATTTAAAAATATTACTAGAGATTTTCATCATCTCGTCGCTGTTATATTCCAGTGCAATTATTTTGACTGCATCGCCTAATATACTGAGGCGTACAAAACTCATGGGATATCTCCTAATATTGTGTCGGACCTGCTTTTGCCCGGCGAAGTGCAGCACCTCGACGTGGCATGGACTCAACAAGTCGTTGGAAGTCCCCGGCAGAAATATTGAGCCATGCTGCCTCTATAGACGTCCATAATTGCGAAAGTGTTGCCGGTGCAGGAGTTTGTGCACGAACTGACTTCTCGATTATGTCCCATAAATGTTCGATGGGATTCATGTCGGGCGATCTTGGTGGCCAAATCATTCGCTGGAATTGTCCAGAATGTTCTTCAAACCAATCACGAACAGTTGTGGCTCGGTGACATGGCGCATTGTCATCAATAAAAATTCCATCGTGGTTTGGGTACATGACGTCCATGAATGGCTGCAAGTGGTCTCCAAGTAGCTGAACATAACACTTTCCAGTCAATTATCGGTTCAGTTGGACCAGAGGACCCAGTCCAATCCATGTGAAAACAGCCCACATCATTATGGAGCCACCACCAGCTTGCACAGTTCCTTGTTGACAACTTGGGTCCATGGATTCGTGGGGACTGCGCCACACTCGAACCCTACCATCAGCTCTTACCAACTGAAATCGGGACTCATCTGACCAAGCCACGGTTTTCCAGTCGTCTAGGGACCAACAAATATGGTCACGAGCCCAGGAGAGGTGCTGCAGGCGATGTCTTGCTGTTAGTAAAGGCACTCGAGTCGGTCTTCTGCTGAGTACAGCCAAAGTTCGCCGCACTGTCCTAACGGACACGTCTATAGTACGTCCCACATTGATTCCTGCGGATATTTCACGCAGTGTTGTTTGTCTGCTAACACTGACCATTCTGCGCACACGTCGTTGGTCTCGGTCATTAGGTGCAGGCGGTCGAACACCGCGTTGTCCTTGGTGGGAAGTTATGCCTGAAATTAGGTATTCTCGGCACACTCTTGACACTGTGGATCTCGGAATGTTGAATTCTCTTACCATTTCCGAAATGGAATGTCCCATGCGTCTAGCTCCAACTACCATTCCGCGTTCAAAGTCTGTTAATTCGCGTCGTACGGCCATAATCACGCCAGAAACTTTTTCACGTGAATCACTTGACTACAAATGAAAGCCCAACCAATGCACTGCCCATTTATACATTTTGTACGCGATACTACTGCCATCTGTATATTTGCATATTGCTATCCCATGACTTTTGTCATCTAAGTGTATGTTACTGCTTTCTGATGCACGTATTTTTAGTTGCAAAGTGCAGTGCATTGCTACCCTTTTTGTATATTTTGATAGCAGCTAAACACATACTTATTTCACACGCCCCATCGGATTACATATGTAACATACAACAATAACAAAACACAGTAGTACAGGATATCACAGTAAACACAACAATACACTGCAATTCTAAGTCAATTCAAATGTCCCAAATTAAGAATAAATTTGAAAAAATAAATAATTCACTACTGTGTGTTATAACACTAGTACTGATCAGAGGTAAGTATGTACCGGCCACAATTGCAGAAATCATACTCATTAATAAAGAACGGAAGTTTGAAGGGTGACTTTAGAAGTGCGCATAGCCCCCGCCTTAAGAGGTAGAGTGCTGGAACAAAGTTAGTGCACACCTTTGAACCTACCTCTTTCAATCCCCTCCTCCCCCCTCCGGGAATATCATACTTGTGAGGAGGGGTCTGTTTTCAAAAGTTTTCGTATCTGGAAGCCGCCGTTTTCGGTCGATTTCGCCAGGATTTGAAGGAGGGATGTCTCTTTGGACACTCCCTCGGTTCACAGTTAGTTAGACCCTTTTGAATAAATGTCGGTAACATAATGGTTTACCATAATATATACCATAACTATAATACAAAGTCGCCTGGTCCATATTTTGCGTACCATTAATTATGGTAGTGTACCATAACTTCGGTAATTTGTACGATAATTTCTAAATTCGTACCATAATGAACTTTGCACACCCCAACTTTACCTTTAGGCCTGAAATGAACATGGTTGGGCCATACAAGTATTAGATCTACACCACACATATCGGTATTTCGTACGATAATTTCGGAATTCATTCCGGAATGGACTCTACACTTACCAAGTTTATCGCAGGCCGTATTTATGACCTGGGTTTCAAATTGCACGCATGTAAATGTTTCAACGTTCTTGAGTAAGAACATGGGTTATGCTGGCCACCTAGGAAAACATTCATACAATTACACTCTGTCAAAATTGCGCCCGTTTACCTGCCCCACCCAAGGATAGTGAACCCGCGGATTACGGCGGCCAACCCCTGGTTATTTTCATCAATGGAGGACAAAGAGTTTCCGTAATATTAACATATTCGGTTACTCATAGATGCAGTATACGAATTTAAGATAAAATCGGTTACATAGATTGATAACTAGAGCACACAAAGTTTAAGTGTCATTATAGCTGCGTTTCTAAAAACAAGAAATCTGGAACACTTGAAATATACAAATGAACATTGGTTTCCACAGTACAACTTCTTCACCAAATTTTTTGGGAGTCAGTTGATTGTCTCCCGAGATATGACATAAACATTTTATTTTAAAAGTGGGTCTTAATTGCAAATTAGCTGTGAAATGAGGATCTGTACACACAATTTTTTGGCTATAAAGATACTGCCAGCATACAAAGTTATGTTGAAATTTTTTCCGTAGTTTCGTAAATACATATACCATATTGTAAAAAATGTTTATAAGGCCACCATTTTGAAAATAAGTCTCTGACTCTATCAAAACATATTAAAAAAAACATGGCCAGCGTATTGCTGCTTGTATGCCAAATCTGATAGGAATCGGTTGGTTTTCTCCGTAGATATGATAAAAAATTTAATTTGCCATATGATGCTATTATAAAAACTGTTACCAGGGCGAACCACGTTCGATTCCCGTCGGGGCCGTACCCGGATTTTTGCATCTCGGAATAGTGGAGGATGATGTCTCTGATCAGCGGGTTTTCTAGGGGATATCCCGTTTCCTCTGCCCTTGCATTCCAACGCTGTTCGATACTCACCTCGTTTCACCCTCATTGGCTCTCAAGACCTCGACGTTAAGGGCCGCCCAAATCTCTCCACTATAACCCACTTACAAACTGGCGGACAAAAGAGATGTGTGGAAACATTTGATGGTATATACTGTCAGCATACAGAGTAAGTTTGGAATTAATTACATCATTTTACGATAGAGCATACTGAGCTAAAATTACTATATGTACGCTATTTTAAAAATAATAAGTGCTCGAGCTACCTAAAACATACCGGTTTACATCATCTGACGCAGTACTAGTTGTTTGCCAAATTAAGTAGGAATCGGTCAATTGTTTCCCGAGGTACGACACACAAACTTTATTTATTCGTGTGGCGCTATCTTACAAAATGGTGGAAAAAAGAGGCTCCGTGTGAACACCTATGATAGTTGCAATATATACTGCCAGCATACAAAGTTAAGTTGAAACTGACTACATCGTTGAGACAATATAGCATACTAAATTAAAATAGAGATATGGTCACCATTTTGAAAACAAGTGTCTGAAAATGGTTTACGGAGATATAACATAAAACATTATTCAATCGTGTTGCGCTATCTTACAAAATGGCAGTCAAAAGTGGCAATGTGATGGCATATGTGATGCTTCTAACTAGTAGACTTAGCATACAAGATGTGGTTGAAATTGGTCGAAGGGAATGATAGATATGCCAAATAAACCTAAAACATTTCAATGGCCACCATTTTGAAAATATGTGCCTAATCCATTTAAATTGCTTAAATTTACATGGCCTACCATAGTATTACTTGCCAATCTGACGAAATTTGTTTGAGGAGTTGCCGAGATATCATTTAAGGCATCATTTTTTTCATGCGGCACTATTTTCTAAAACGGCTTTCCAACAACAATAACAATCTCTAAATACAATACTTGCATGGTGCACTGCCATCATACAACATTTGGTTTAAGTCTGTTGAACGGTTCCCGAGATATAACATATCGCTCAAAAATTTTAATTGATAGCAATTTTGAAAGTAAGCTCCCGGTGTGGTGGAATACTATAAATGTAAGATGCCCTTACTAAGAACTACCTGTATACCTAATTAGCTGGAATTTGGTTCAAGCGTTCAAAACTTTAAGGGGAGGACTCACACGCGTACAGACACACACATACACACAGGCAAGAAAGTGATCTCATAAGCCTTTCTTTCCTTCGGAGAGTACGCTAATAAATCGTGCTCATACACCGAATAAATAAATCTAAACGATTCCTTTTGTTTGTGAGTCTCTAAGGTCTCCATACCACCGAGTACTACTGTGACTTGGTCTTGGTCGTTTCAAAACAACGGTAAATTAGTCTACTAACTGTATGTAACTGATAAGGCGTCTATTAACACGTCTAGTCGTAGACAAATTGTTAACGCTACGGATGTTGTGAAACGAATAAGCAGTTTTACTGAAAATACCTACATCTATACAAAGCATTCTCAAACCATAGAACTAACGAAGAACTTGATACTTAGCGTGTTTTAATGGTAGTTATTTATGAGCTCACTTCCGCATCTGCGAATGACCATACCCGCATGAAAGAGGCTTGCTTTATTGAAAGACGTCCTCCCGCTGTGCAGCGTGTCTTCTGTACTTGACGTTGCAAATGAATGTTTTAAGTGATTGTCGGGAATGACTCAGTGTAATTCCTCTCCTAACCAAAGAGCTTAATGAAATTGTCTTTAGGCACGAGGTGGTAATTGAATTTTCACTCTGGCATGGTTGTAAATTTGTAACAGAGGGAACGTTTCTCCCCGAGTTTGCGTATATATTGATCATTTAACCTTCTGATTAGTTAACGTCGTAGATTTATGTTAAGGTTGTACTAAGAATCCTGCCAATCACAGATTAATCGAGACAGTCGTAAAGGTCAATAAAGAAGATTAATAGCTCTGGCTGTTATTGTTTTCCCAACTTACGCTTCCCGCTAAAAGTACAAGCCCATAAACGCGTTGTGCTCTAGCCACCAGTCGTATAAGAAATATACGGGCCACGAACAAAAAAAAAGTTATTTTCATTGCGTGAGCCTGCAGGTATAATCTATTTAATGTTTATGACCACTCTTTCATTAATGATCAATTAAGGTGCATCATAGAGACTGGCGTGAAGCTTTAGTAGTCACGCAGGTAACTTTCTTACCCTATCACCGTTGTTATTCTGGTTCGGTTTACAAGCGATCCGACATCAGACGCTTCGGATGTAGGAAACTGTGGCTGAAACGACCACTAGGAAAGAGTTTGGTTTTCTCGTAGTTCTGCTGTTCCCTAATCCACCGACTATGACCCAGTTCACGCCGGCGTAAAACATCCTTCACGTCAGTCCTGGGAGATTTACCAGACTGAAGTGCCTACCTGGAAAATTTCGAAACGTATTTGGAGGGATTATTTGCCATATTAAAATACTTCAGTTTTAAAGAAACCTGCTGAGAGCCTAGAAGCAAAGTATTTGAGTGATATTGAAGAATAGTTTTCTTTTAACACCATATTAGATGCCTTTTCTTTGATTATACATTTTAATATAAAAGTTTACAGCCCTTCTTAAAAACGTTAATTTCAGATTACATTGAAAGAGTCAAAAGTATCCTTTACCTCCCACCGAAGAAATTCATAGAACTAGTATGTGTTTCTTCATTAGCAATAAGTTAAAAATATCACAGTTCATAAAATGCTCTAAAATCTCCTGCTGCTGTGTCTGATGCCTGCCTGTCAACCGGATAATCGTAGGTTCGAGTCCTACATCCTGAACTTTTGTTGATTTCAGAGACTTTTTTCAGGGTGATTTTTTGTACGCATGGTATTGAGGTTGTTTATGTATTTAACTAATCCGCTTGGCCTGTCTCCATATTTCAAAATTGTTATGCCGAGTGCGTCTGGTTGCGTGGTTAACATTACAGGCTCCTGCCACATAGTAACTTAAGGCTATTCAAGGTAAAACAAGCACGTCTGAAAGCCCTGCTTAAGATCTACTTGTATGCACATTGTGTATTCTTCCACTACATATATGTACAATTAATATTGCAAGTACCTGATCACTTTATTCATTCGTCGGTCAAGGAAAGCTATGGAATTAGTAGAAAAGTAAATATTTTACAACTATGCTGATTCTGACTCTAATGTACATTAAAACACAGAAAGCTAAATAAATCATTTCAGTATTCAGAAATGTGTACCTAGCATTAAGACATGGAAGAACTTTCCCTCCATCATTACCAAATTTACTGAGCGCATGCCAGTCATCGTACCCGTTAAAATATATGCAAGTGGAGCCAGTGACATTTTTGAAAAGTTGATTCCAAAAGTGCTGACATAATCGTGAAAAGGTTATACTTACGAATACAGAGGTAGAACAGGATCTTACAACTGCAACTCCAGCCGAACACGCAAGCAACGTTGTGTCACTGGCCAGCAGAATGTTTAAACGGCGTTCGCCAACCAGCGCCTGGCAACCCACTCGCCAGCCGGCGACCCAGTAAATAGTGAACCTTTTGCAACTCGCAACGGCAAATCAGACGCAAGGCCCGTTCCTGGAGCTTCACGCAGCCAACCAGGTAATGGGTACGCCCACATTAAAGGAACCACCACGCCATTTCGTTTCTGTGTACTTATTTGCTCTGTCGTCCTGTCGAGAAGGTCTCCAGTTTTGATGTCGACGTGCTATACAACTGGCGGTTTAACTGTTTTCCTCACATTTATGTTTTCCTGCTCCGCTCCAGTAAATACAACTGTCATATTCCCGTCGAGAAGGCTACAGTACCTGGTGGCCTTGGTTGTTGATGATTTGTCACCTTCGTATTGTGACGGCCTAAGCGCATAAATATTCGCCTAAGTACAACTCGCCTTGGATTGCTGTTTATGCATGAGGGTCGTGGACATTGCTTACTTTTGGTGCGATGGGACCCACTCACCCGACCATCTCGCTGCTGTTGCATGCATGAGTGCTGGGCGGCAAATGGCACGTGACGCGCTAGTGTGCCACTTCGAAGCCTCGCTTGCTGCCACTCCCCCCCCCCTCTGCGCTTCACCATGAAAACGTGACGCCGTCATGACGCGACCAGGAGGCGTTTCCACTCCGGAATCTTCCGAAAATATTTCAGAAGACAACGACAATTTTGTATAAAATAGTTGCCTTTTCCCTTGTTCGGAAAGACAGGCCAGGGTATTTATTAGGGAAGGAATCGTCGTTCCACTGATTTAAAGAGAAGAGAAGGGGGGATTTGTTCTACAGCATTATTAAAATATATGTAATCATTTTTTAATTATTTTGTATAAAACAAATTATATATATAAATTGAAATGTCTTTGTGGGGAAATTAAAGTAATGGGATTTAATTAAAATTCATAAATAGATTTTGTAATCCCATATTTTGTGAAATGATATTTTTGTACTTCAGGAAAAGGGGAAAATATATTATGGTAACTACGATTTTTTTTACTGTGCAAACCCAGACTAAGCTTTAAGATACCCTTGATGACACACTAACGGGAGGTCTCTATTCTTTGAAAATCGAACATTCTTCCGGATAAAAGAAGAAGAAGTAAATAATTAATTTTGCAAATGGTCGCGCGCACTGTCACCTTCCAGCCCAGTCACTGGGTTTGCGTTCTTTCCCGTGGTTTTTGAAGTCAGCATTTCTTATTTTATACTCATCAGAGTGCCAATTTGCATATTAATAACACATTTACAATTCCTAACAGTACCACGGTTTCACTCGGATGACGTAAGAATAGAGTGAGACGGTTCATGACAATTTTGATTTTACATATGATGGAAGTATAAACAATGAGACGGAAGTATATCCTAAGTCGGGTTTTAAAACGTGCCCATATCTATTCTTCGCACTTTACGCAATCCTAAGCGATATGCCCTACTAGGCTGGCGTTTAGAGAGGGCCTACTAAGTATATGCTGGGTGGAGCGGAAATCACAGAACACAGTTTCTATCGCGCTGTTCATATGTAGAGGACGCCAGTGCACAGGAAGATAACGCTGTGGCTTTTCTTGTTCAGTAAGATAAATGCGTGTAGCGTCACATTTGTGGATTTAGGTTGTCTCTTTTGACTTTTATAGTTTCATAAGCTTTTTAAACTTAAACTTTCGTATTGTTTATTAGGCGGGATAAAGCTTGGATTTTAGTGTCACTACTTCCGACATTAAACTACACCATTGGGTATCGCCATGTAAAAATCTTACTTTGCCTCTGCTGTCACTGGCGGGAAAATTTGACCACCGTCCTCACTTTGTTATACTACAAAGCAAGATAAAGACGATAGTTTCTGTATTGAACTTTTTATTTGGTTCTTTAACTGCTAATGTTTAATTCAATGTAAAAGTAACCCAGAACGCGTCGCTCAAGTGCACTTTCGAACATCACGCTCACCAGGCAGAGCGAGCTGAGTGGATATAAGTGGTACAGACTCATATATAAACACAATTTCTGTGCTATCTACGTATCCATAATTCCAAACTTGGTATACTATATTTTCTGTCTTGATGTATATCACAAAGATCGTCTTTCCTGCACATGGTCTATAAACCTCAACCTCAAGATATTATCTCTTTGATGGCAGCCATTTTGCCTTTTGTACGCACTCGCTTACTGTTAACTATGTTTTTTTTAAACATTGTATTCTCTTTCAGGGAATAGATTTCTTTTCCTGGCAAAGCCGCTTGTTTTATTTTCCAGTAGGGCAAACTGGGTACGGTTGTAACAATTTTGCTTTGAACGCTCGTAGCATTGCCATTCTGACTGTAAACAACCAATAAGTCGCTTGACATAGAAGAGTACACTTTTCACCTCAAATATATATTAAAATGATACGGCTAGATGCAATAGTTGCCAGACAGGAGACGTTTCACAAAACGTGTGCCACTACTACAACTTACCCCATGCCAAGGACGGTTTTAACAGTGATGGGGGTCAGTTGAAACATACACAAATAATACACAATGCACGCATTTCAATCAGTTTTAATACTAATAAATCACATGTGAGTACTTTTACATTATTTAAGGTTAATATGGCACCATTTTAGTAACATTTTAAACAGTCTTCTTTAATCGCTTTATAAAATTTAACATTTTCAAGTTAGCGTCATATTTAAAAAAATCTGAAGCTAGTAAAAGTGTATATAATCAAGCAAAACCACTTCTAAATGGAGGTATCTTTAAGTTTTATTTAATGGCGAGTTCAAATGCTAATTTTCTTACATATTTAGTAGAAACACTGAAGTATATATATGCACAATGGATGAGGTATTTGGCGAGTAGATGTTCTTGATCTTCCGAAAAGACTCTGTTATGAGCTACATATCACATACTAATATTTTCTGCCTCGGCACCTTCGTTCGTGGCATCTCTCTTTCGTATGTATCGTAGCAGAGAGCCGTGGTTAACTCTGTAGATCTCTGCTGCTCGTCTCAAAGAACTCCCACTTTTAACTTCGTCGTATGCATCCTTGTAACGTGATATGT
>NQII01000975.1:807607-873286 GCA_002778355.1 Clitarchus hookeri | reverse complement strand
CCCCCCCCCCTCACCCCTTGACTTAATGTGCCAGTGAAATGGTCTCAGAGGCGAGTGAAAATAACCAACAAAAAAACTAATAACTGTTTACTTACCTCTTAAGGCCACAGATTACGTAGGGAAAATCTCAAAACGTAAATTACCATATTAACGAAGCAACTCAAGAAATAAATTGATCAAAAATACCTACTTTTGGCTGACAAAACACAATAGATCCCTCTACAAGCAAACAAAGCGCGTGGAGGGCGATGCAACACTGCCGATCAGGTCCGTACAGGTAAGCCGCGTGTCTTTATCCTTGTACCCCTCACCAGTCCGTGGATAGTTTTGCGAATATTCGAGTTGTTACAACCCTACTCTGTTACAACCGTACCCAGTCTCCCCTACCTAGCCTTATTGCTTATGTCTATATAAAATAAATGTTAGATAACGTTTGAAAAATACCATGATTTCCCCAATCCTCATTTTGTATTCTAAATTAAACAGTTTCATATTGTTCGATGTTTAGGAATTCTTGATTGTTAGTTTGGATCGTAAGCATTTTGATACTGTTAACCAAGGTTATTTTATGAGATACAACACTTACGGCAATACCCTATGCCTTTCTTCTTTCCCTTTCTTTGATGCACACGAAGACAACTGTAAATTTAACCTTTTTTTTTTTTTACGGGAAAATCATATTTTAAATTTTGTGATAAATCTGTTACCAGTTTAAAACTTCCATTTTAACGTAAAACAGACTGTCATTGGTTATTTGCTTCTTATGCTACCATTAATGTTTCTTTCTTGTGCAGGCATACTACGAATCCTTTTCCACTTTTTCTCTTGCTTTATCAGGCACTGGTTTGATAAACAATGCATATCATTGTGACATTATCAGTCCCATTTTCAGAATTTCTGGTTCTGTGAATTTTGCTACACAGTATAATCTATCTCTGCCTGTCATCCACGTCCCTAAACTAGTAGCTAAAATTTTTCATGTAAATTGTTCTCCTTTCCATTACCTTACCATGAAAAAATAAATGGCGTGTGGGGAGTGCACCCAAGGCAAGGTGACACCCTCCGAGTGACGGTCTTTCCAGCTGGGACCCGTAGGTGACCGTCATCCCCGGGCATGACAGAAATGAAACCCTAGAATGGAGCGGCGCTGAAATGCCAGGGCAAGGGAAACAGCAGTACCCTGAGAAAACCAACCAGCAAGCGATATCGTCCAGCACGATTCTCACATGCGATAATCCGGGAGTGAACCCGCCAGGGATCGAGCCCGGATCGACGTGGTGGGAGGCGAGCGCCTTGGACACTACGCCACCGCTGCCCCACCTTACCATGAATGAATCCTTTGTTAAATAATTTGACACTCTTTTGGCTTCACACCCTCAGGGAACCAATTTTCAGGATGTCCTGCGTCTCCTTCGCCCTCATCCTACACAACCTCCAGTCAACCTAAATATCATCTCCATTATTATATCTTGTATCGCTGCTGTTTTTGTTTCCTGCTTGTTATGTATTTTTGATTTTAATCCAAATTCTTGGCAAAGGGAAGTTCCCCACCTTCTGACCGGCCGGTTTTTGTGCCAGAAGGATGTGTTATGATTCCTTTGTTTACTATATCAACTTCTAATGATGGCTAATTTTTTTTGGGCTAAGTATCTTTGTTAAAACTTAGTTTGTCAATTTTAGTGTGTGTGTTAGTGTTTGCCACACCTTGAATCCCGTGGCCTCGTTGAAGGGAGGGAGTGTGTGCCATTTGTAGACATATTTAAAAAAAATTGTATTCTCTTTAAGGGAATAGTTTACTTTGCATCGTAAAGCCGCTTGTTTTTTTTCCAGTACCTAGCCTTATTACTTATTTATATATAAAAGCAAGGGTAGATAATGTTTTAGTTACGGTTTTAGTAATTTTGTTTACTCAACTAGGAATGTTCCAAAAATTTCGTTTTTTTTTCCATTTTGAAATTTATTGGTGACGAGTTACACTGATCAGGTTAAGCTGTTGTGTCAACTGATTGAAATATCTTTATTTAAAGTAATTGCAAAGTTTGTAATAAAACATCCTATAGTTGGTTTGTGAATTTCATATTTAAATTTTATTCTGTGAGTGTAATTTTATAAATTATTCATGGTATTAATGTAAAATACCTCGAAATAAAAAAGGACAGTATCACTGGTTTTGTGTAAAGCGACTTCATATCTGTGAAAGTCACTGGTATTTTCGGAACACACCCTACAGCTTTCTTCTTGCTTTCTACTCGTTATGGCGTGACACAAAATTTTATTAGCTCCGGCTATTATCTGGTTTTAATGTAGTGATCTTTTGAGTTTTACCGCTTTGGGTGAGTGTTTATTGTCCTGTTTTTTGATCTTCGCCTCAGTAATGTATTATTTCGTCCTTACCTCTTTATTTTACGCGTAAATTTCTGCATTTACAGTGGTTAACCAGTTCGGTTGGAAAATGTTGCTTTGAGGCCATTTCTCTACCTTGCTGCCGAGACGTTGCAGATTTTCTTTGAAGTCGCCTTGCGTCTTCTTGATGCCGATTTTATAATGAAGTAGCACCTATGGTGGCGTTGGCAAGGGAGATGTCCCGAAGATGGGCAACGTCTCAGGTAAGTCCAGCCATTTTTCCATCATTTTTGGATTGTGCATGAACCTTTCAACTATACAGAAATCAAGTCGCCTTTATTGTTAAACTTATTTTGGACTCAACCCATAAAAAAAAGGCAACCTTTAAATGTATTCGTTATAGTTCGACATATTTTGTAATTCTGAACTTTAATTTTTTTTGTTATTGTGAGATCCCAACAAATTAACGTTAATATATTTTATAAAAACCTTTATTTTATTAAAACAGTTTGTTGTGGTCAAATACCAAATATATTATATATCATGCCTTTGTTAATGTTGTTACTGTTACAAATTTAAAATATTTAATTATTGTTGTAGTGTTTAACTTTTATTAAAACTCATTTTGGTCACACGAATGTAAGTTCTACTTTCTTTATCAACCACCTTGATTTTTTCTTTAAATCACAGTTTTCTTTATTGCTGTATGTAATAATATTAATTATTATTATGTATGTGTAAGGGTGATGAAGAAGGAATTTAGTCTCGGTCTCTTTGTTTCTCTGTGTTAAATTGGAGTCACACCTACACAACATGATCTTACGGAGCTTCACCTCCCGCGTCCATCGTGAGTGATCTTAGGCTTGGCGGAGCACCAAACACCGGTATCCCACTGGTGTGTGGAGCTTCTGCGCCAGGATCGTTGAAGAGAGGTACGGCGCAGAACAACTTGTAAAATGCACGTTGTTATTTACCACGAAGCTTCTACCCTGTTACACCATTTTGGTCACCTTGGGCACTACGCAGAAAAATGTGGGCAATATTGGCGCTGTCTGTGCGGAAAAAGTACAGATTGACACAACTTTTTGTGCGCAAAAAAAAAATCGAATAACGCAGAAGCGGGGCGGAACTGAAGGCTGTGACTGACTGTTGATGCTGTCTGCTCTGTCTGGCTGGCGTGTTCTACAACAATGTGACTCCGCCTTTACTGTGACTGGTCGTATTTTCGACCTCGGTTGGGTGCAATGAAGATGATTTTGTCAAGTGGTTTACCATGCACATTACATAAAAATGACGACGTAGTTCCTGTCTCAGTTCACCGCTCATTAGATAGAGGCACTTGTTAGCCTTGGTACCTACAAGGAATAAAGACAGTGTAAGGTGTCATTGCCTCGCCTTCGTCTAACTTCGACACTCAGAAAATTTAGTTAGTAGGCCAGTCAAGATATAGTCGCCAACAACGGGGTTGCGACACCAAAATTATTCTACTAGACATTTTAGTTTAATTTATCGGTGTACTGATATCAAGACTTTCGGCAGATACACCTCTGCGTATGGTTGCTAAGTTGTCGTTTAACTCAGGAATTTTAAAGAACCGAAGGCTGAATTTAATTTTTTAACTCCCAATTCTAGTATTTTGTGACCAGGGTAAATTAAAATGCACGAATTTCTTTGTAAGTCATTAAGAAAAATGTATATTTTAATTCACATTATTTGCCAGGTAAATGAAGTAGCGTACACATCAGGAAAATTCACTCCCTTCTTACTTTCATCCCAGTGGTCTGCGAATGATTGTATAGGAGTTATATTTATGGCTACTGAATAGGCAGAATAACATATTCATATCACAGCGTAACTAACATAATAATACCAGAACTTAAGAGTTTTCTTGGTACCATCATTTGAGAGTTGACGTGAAAATTGATCTCAATAAATTCACGCAAATATATTAATACATAATTTGTTTATATATGTAAGAAAACCAAAAACTCTTACGTTCGCCACTGTTCTGTCCTTTTCCCCACGAAGTGGACGTTTATGGTTGTAGATGACAATTTTGCTGTTACTGACACAGATTTGCGCAACTGTGTGAGTTATGTAGGTTCACAGAAAGGGAAATGCGTGGTTATTTTATTATATGGGCAAAATTCTGTGTAATTAAGGAGGATAAAGTATATGCTTCGAAACAGTCAACACTAAATTATTAATGTGTTAACTATGCCAACCCTAAGATTACTTCGAAAGTGATTTATTTGCCAAGTTTCAGTTGGAGCTACCGTGCTCAACGCAAAACTGAAGCAACAGTNAGATTACTTCGAAAGTGATTTATTTGCCAAGTTTCAGTTGGAGCTACCGTGCTCAACGCAAAACTGAAGCAACAGTCACAGTGAATGTTCCTCATGTTCGTTGTAAATATTACTTCGCAACGAAACGGCAGCCAACCGGTGTCTTAGGCAGAAGCAAACATTCAGAAGTTACCTTCTCTGAATACTTTCAACAAAAACACACAACTTGTGATGTATGAAACGCTATTCCTAAAGCAGTATAAAGGGAAATTGTTTCGCGAAGAAACTGTAGTGGTGAAGCCGAACAAGCTTGCGCACTTCATTCATGTACAACATTAAGGCGATTTGCAGGTAGGAAATAAAATACTCGTAAACAGAAGTAACTGTTGTTGTCCTGTTTGTTGTTGNTACTCGTAAACAGAAGTAACTGTTGTTGTCCTGTTTGTTGTTGTTCCTGTAAGTATAAATAAAGGTCCTACAATTATACACGCCTTTTTGTTCCGTTCACGGAACATAAGTTTTAATTTTTTGGTATTTCCTTTCTCTCTTCTCTTCGAAACTTCTTATGTAGCTTTTTCTCCAATATGATGCATTTTGTTGTTCTCGGTGAAGTGACCAGCAGTAATCACCCATCNAGATTACTTCGAAAGTGATTTATTTGCCAAGTTTCAGTTGGAGCTACCGTGCTCAACGCAAAACTGAAGCAACAGTTACAGTGAATGTTCCTCATGTTCGTTGTAAATATTACTTCGCAACGAAACGGCAGCCAACCGGTGCCTTAGGCAGAAGCAAACATTCAGAAGTTACCTTCTCTGAATACTTTCGACAAAAACACACAACTTGTGATGTATGAAACGCTATTCCTAAAGCAGTATAAAGGGAAATTGTTTCGCGAAGAAACTGCAGTGGTGAAGCCGAACAAGCTTGCGCACTTCATTCATGTACAACATTAAGGCGATTTGCAGGTAGGAAATAAAATACTCGTAAACAGAAGTAACTGTTGTTGTCCTGTTTGTTGTTGTTCCTGTAAGTATAAATAAAGGTCCTACAATTATACACGCCTTTTTGTTCCGTTCACGGAACATAAGTTTTAATTTTTTGGTATTTCCTTTCTCTCTTCTCTTCGAAACTTCTTATGTAGCTTTTTCTCCAATATGATGCATTTTGTTGTTCTCGGTGAAGTGACCAGCAGTAATCACCCATCATGCTGACATTCCACAGTCCCTGGTAACGTTTCTCCATCACTTTGATGTCCTGGTGAAACCGCTCCCCCTGCTCTTCACTCACATCACCCAAGTTGTTAGGGAAAAAGTCAAGATGGTTGTGTAAGAAGTGGACTTTAAGGCTCATCAGGCATCCCAGATTTTTCTACTTGTCTATCAGATTAGCTACGATAAGCTCATAGTTTGGGTCTTTAACATTGCCCAAAAACTTAGTCACAACTTGCTTAAATGATATNAGCTACGATAAGCTCATAGTTTGGGTCTTTAACATTGCCCAAAAACTTAGTCACAACTTGCTTAAATGATATCAAAACTTCCTTTTCCTTTGTAGTCATTTTTGTTTCAAAGTTGGAATCGAACATCATTTTACGAATGTCAGACCCAACAAAAACCCCTTATTTTAGTTTGGCTCCTTATAAATGAGGAAATTTTTCACATAAATACTTAAAACATTCACCATCTTTAGGAAAGGCTTTTACAAACTGTTTCATGAAATCTAATTTAATGTGAAGAGGTGGTAGAAAATATCTTTTTGGATCTATTCAAGTTTTATGCAAAATGTTCTTCTTTCCAGGTGTTAAGGNTGAAGAGGTGGTAGAAAATATCTTTTTGGATCTATTCAAGTTTTATGCAAAATGTTCTTCTTTCCAGGTGTTAAGGTTTTTCTTGCAGGCAAATGTTTTGTGGACCAATGTCGATACATTGCTCTGCTGTTACACTCACATATCAAACANAGGTTTTTCTTGCAGGCAAATGTTTTGTGGACCAATGTCGATACATTGCTCTGCTGTTACACTCACATATCAAACATGGAAATTTACTAAATCCCTTTTGTTGGCTCAGGAGCATGCAAACAACTTTCAAATCGCCACACATCATCCAATCGTGAGCAGGATAGTTAATTTCCTTTAAAATAATGTCTAGATTTTAGTAAGTTTCCTTCATACGAACTGAATGAGCCACAACAGTGAAGCATAAGTATTACCATTGTGTAAAAGAACAGCTTTTAAGGTGGTTTTTGATGAGTCTATAAAAAGCCTCCATTCTTCATTGTTGTACTCAATTTCAAATTCATTAATTAGACCACCAATATCATGGCAGCACACCAAATCCTGTTCTTACTTAANTTGTTGTACTCAATTTCAAATTCATTAATTAGACCACCAATATCATGGCAGCACACCAAATCCTGTTCTTACTTAAAAAAACTTAGTGAACTGTTTATCTCTTGCTCCATATTGATAAATGGATGCTTCAAGTACCAACAAATGCTTTTCTTTTAGCCTAGAACCAAGCAATTCAGCTTTCTCTTTAGTAAAACCCNTTGTTGTACTCAATTTCAAATTCATTAATTAGACCACCAATATCATGGCAGCACACCAAATCCTGTTCTTACTTAAGAAAACTTAGTGAACTGTTTATCTCTTGCTCCATATTGATAAATAGATGCTTCAAGTACCAACAAATGCTTTTCTTTTAGCCTAGAACCAAGCAATTCAGCTTTCTCTTTAGTAAAACCCAAATCTCTTACCAAATCATTTAACTGAGGTTCTAAATTTTCTGGATGACATTGGAACTCATCATCATCCGGTTTACCTTCATTAGATTCAGTTTTACAGGACTGATAAAGTAAAACGTCATCAATAGCCTGTGGTGACTCAGGAACAGGAAGTCCCGGACCATGACTGACTGGCCAAATAGCTGAAGGAAAATTAGGGTAGACAATTACTTTCTTATTTTTGGAGTTATATCCAGTAACATCAATGCAACAAAAATAACAATCGTCTGAATGGTTTTTTGGTCCTCTCCATATCATGGGTACTGCAAATCTAAAAGCTGCCTTTTCTTTTTTTGACCATTTTCTAAGGTCTTCAACACAAACATAGCATACCTTGTGTGGAGCCCAAGGTTTTTCTTGATCACCGAGTTTTATTCATAAATATGCCAAGTACAATTTTTTTTAACAAACTCTGTACTCTTTCTTTGATATTTTTAAATTACAAACTCAACATATATATAACAAAAACTTTTAGGAAAGTTTTTACAACCACGGTTAGCCATACTTAGAGCACATTGGCAAAAAGTTGAAAAATGAGGTTGTGTTGACTGAAAGAAAACAAACAGTAGTACCACCACTGCCAACCTAATTTCATTTATATTTACTGTATGTTTTAGTATAATGATAATGTATATCAAGTATATAAAAATGTATATAAAAATATTAATAAAATATATAAAAATTCACAGATATTAGATAAAAAAGTATTTCTCACATTTCGTATATTCAAATGGTAGGTGTTATGACTTTTTAATTGTTATTTTCGGACTCAGCACACCAAAAAACATAAGAATCCTGCAAAATCATTAAAAAGGTTTTTTTATTGTTAGCCTGTGTAATTAATTTATAAATTATATTTCATTCATAATTAATATGAATAAAACAAAAAGAAAATAGTGGTAATGACTAGTAAGAAATAGTTCTTACGCAAAATTTTATTAGACTTGGTGCGCACGAATGCGGTTCTCTGTTCCCTAGGTGTATTTTTGTAAACTCGGTTAAGCTTTGTTTGCATGAGGCGGAGGAATATCCTGGAAGTAGAACATTAGCAGGGCTTCAGAAAAGTATGAAGTAACCGTGAATGGCCTATACTAGGAGTTTGCTGGCGAACGGCGTTCCGAAATTTTGCTGGCCAGTGACGTCATTTTGCTGGCGTGCGCGGCTGGAGTTCGTGGAATAAGTGCGTGTTTCACGACTGCGAGCCTACGTAGTAAATATTCCTAAACATTGTAATCTTTCATATCCACAATTACATTAATTTCATGTAGTGCTGTTATCTTGACAGTGGTTTCACAACTTCAATTTATTATATCAATAATAAGTTAAACATACATCCTCACAGAAAGGGGAATGCGGTGGCCGAGCTGTTAGGTTGCTCGCCTTCCACCAAGGCAAACGAAGTTCAATTCCCTGCCAGGTCACTTCCGGATTTTCGCAATTGGGAATTGTGCCGACGATACCGCTGGTCGGCGGGTTTTCTCGGGGACCTCCCGCTTCCTCCGTTTTTGCATTTGGCGCTGCTCCATTCTCACCTCATTTCACCCTTATCGGCTGCCAAGACCTCGTTGTTAAGAGCCGACCAATCTCTCGATTCAACTTAATAGATAGATTTTTAGTTCATAACTTAATTTCCAAAATTGACATTGCATATCAGTGGAGAGAGATCTGCTTGCGGATGGGGTGGGATCTCGACGAGACTGAGGCATGTTGTACCTGGCGCATCAGCTGTGCAATCCTGAGGAACTCCTCTGCACCTAACCAGTACAGGATACAGTCTCACTTTGCTGATGTCTGGAGATATAGTAAAATAGTATTAAAAGGACTTCACAACAAATCCATGAATGACATTGAGCTGGGTACTAGATGCATTGCCGTTATATTTGTTCTGGCGTGCGTTGTCAAGTGCTGCTGTGTGTGCAGGTCCGGGTGCTCCGCGGTGGACGGCGATCCCTGGCGCCGTTGTTGCACGCGGCGATGGTAGGGTGGCCGGTGTTTACGGCTCACGGCTCGCCGGCTCCTGATTAACGCCCCGTCAGGGCGCGTCCGGCCCGATGATCACCTGCACGCCGTGGTCAGCGCCGTCTTCATTTGAGGGGGCGGGCGCCTCCAGGNACCTCCACTAACCCCCTGCCCGACAACCGCCCACGTCTCCACGACTCTGCGTGGGGACACTCCTCGACGTATTCCCCTTCGCCGTCCGAGTCGTTCCCTAGGCCGCCGTCGCCTTGCTTATTAGTATGTACGCCAAAAAGAATTGCGTAATTACTTGATGGTAAACTGAGCACTTTTGAAAGCTCTGCTTAAGACCTTCTTGCATGCATACTTTGTATCATTGCGCCCTATGTAAAATTAACATAGCTGTGTGCCTGATCACTTTTTTCATGCATTAGTCAAGTGAAACTGTGAAACTATAAGAACCGTAAATATTAAAAATATTTTCTCATTCTTACATACGCAGCATTTAAAAAACCCTAACGCAAACTAAATAATTTCAGTGTTTCTAAGTACTTACATAGTGTTTTTAATTCTTTGTTAAAACACGTAACAAATTTCCCTATGCTGTTACCAACTTTACTGAACGCGTGCAGGTCAGTGTGTCCGTTAAAATATGTGCAGATAGGAGACAGTGACATTTCTCAAAGGTTGATTTCAAAAAGTGCTCACTTTACCGTGAACAGTCTTTATAAATAAAACTAACCTACTGCTCACTGTTGCAAGCAACTGCTTAAATTTCCGTCACGTGCTACATTTCCTTTTGAACCTGTAGAGTTCTTCAGGGTTCCTGCGTCTCGTGTGTTTTTTTCTTCTCCAGTCCACAAGTGGGAATCGTGCCGGACTATACCGCTGGTCGGCGGCTTTTCTCGAGGATATCCCCTTTCCCCCACCCTAGCATTCCGGCGCTGCTCCATACTCACCTCGCTTCACCCTAATCGTCTCTCAGCATCTCGTTGTTAAGAGCGGCCCAAATCTCTCGACTGAACAACATTCTCTGTTCCGTAGCCACCAACATGAACTCTGCCCCATAGGCATGTGCAGGGTTAGGTAATGGAGGTGAAACCAGTAAAATGAATGTTCACTTTTACGAGATTGAAAATACAAAGTAAAATTTTAATTAATCACAAATAATGTACACTACATTAAACTTATTTTAATTTATTGGCAGTTTCAAACAACGCAGACTGTCTAGTGAAAATACGAAATTGGGTAGATTATTTTTCTTATCTTAGTAACCTGATTCAATGAGGGTGCAACTGCACCGTTGCACCCATATTACACAGCCCTATGCGTCGGCCATTGCATTTATCAACAGCACTTGAGTAGCTGAGACACCAAGTGAAGAACGTCATGGAATGTTAAACAGTTGCTCGTTTTAGTGAGAAGTAGCTTAGTTTCAATTATACCAAAACTTGAGCAATGGCTTACGGCTCAAGGCCATGAAGCAGTTGCTCGTGAGGATGTTGAGGAAAGCTGTTTTTATTTATACGAAGCCCAGCAGATACTTGAACTTTATGAGTTTTGAGCAACTGCTTACATTTATTTAGATCACACAACATGTTGCAGCACTCTAGTCTCATAGTCCTGTATCAACCTAAGAAATTAATCACAAGTTTACCTCCACAATGAATACATATAATGAGAAACAGAGAATAGCAAAGTTTTTTTCCCCAAAATTCCATATGTTGGCATACCTACAGTTGCTGAAGAAAGAGTCAAACGCATAGGGGAGTTTTAGACTTTGTATAGCCGTGACTCCAAATATTCCTATGATTTCAGCTTGATTTTTGGTACTTTTTCTTTACTACAAATAAGAAAAAACAATTTAGGAAGGTTGCTAAAAAAATTACTGTGTACGTATTTGTGTTGGTATCATATGTTGATTGGCTGCTGCGAACCGCGAGGACTCTTTTTTACTTTGACCTGACTGGACTTAGTTGGGCTATCCTGTCCTTAATTATTTCCTGCTGGTTCAAAGCCATACAAGATGTGCCAGGCCAAGTTAAGTCCAGCGACAAAAGTAAAACAAAAACACACAAGTGTCTAAAGTATAACTGAATCTGTCTTCAGAAAACAACGCGAATTTTGCAGTTCTTTAGTTAGGGGCACGAATATTTCAGGAATTAATTTGAAAGCAATTAAAGATTACTTGAGCACGGGAGCCTTTTTGCGCGTTCAAAGGTACAGAAGCAAGAGAGAGATACGGGCGACATTAACACACACGCCTAGGGCCTCACCGCTCCTACGTGCAAGCCATGCAGTGCTACCGTCGGTGTGGCGTACTATGCACATTATATGTGTAACAGTGAGAATTTATTACACGCGATGTAAGAAAACAGGTTCAACTACGTCCATATGTCTGTACTTTTCTCTTATCTCTTAATGAAACTGCACCGGATATCTCTAAATATGTGATATTTTACTATTTTCACGATTTTTTCTCTTTCAATATAAGTAATAAGATTAAAGTAAAGTAAAGAGCTAAGATAATTGGTGTTTACCTTGTCGTGTGACGGTTTAGGGATAGTAGAGCGACGCTGGCCCACAACCACCCCCCCCCACATAACAAGGGTAGAGACACGTGTCACGAAGCAGGTGAACAGCCAGAACGGACCGCAGTTACACGTGTCTTGCTGCGCGTCCTGCTGCGTAGGCCTCCCGGCCAGCCCCCTTCACCCCCCTAGGCCTCTCGCCTGCCCGCGAGATCTGTGGAGCGCAGAGGTTTCACGCAATATCACCAAATAATCATGTGTATTTCGCCTAAACTCAGAAAATACGCACCATGGAAGAAATAGCTGACGAGCTGGATATTGGTGCCGAGAACACCCCCCTCCCCCCTTAGCTAACCACAGGTCAATGTGGAAAAACACCGAAGAAGTAGCTGACGAGAGTAAGCTAGGGGCGAGGTACTACCCCCACCCAACCCCTTCTGGAACCAGGACATGTGTTTTGAAAGGCATTGTTCTGCGTTCTACCACCTCACCCCCTCACCCCCTCACTGCACAAGGCAACACGTGCCGACAATTAAGGATGGACACTGGCGAGCATAAAAACCCATTTTAGAGAGTAGTGGGGAACAGTTCATTATCACCGCGCCGAGGGGACAGTTCATTATCACCGCGCAGAGGGAACAGTTGCATCAAGGAATCGCGAGAAGACATGAGCACGAGTCCGAACCGCAGTCCAGGGAGACGGCAGCACCTGCGGGCCTTCTTCCAAGGCCTACCACTTCGCCGGAGCTCATCCCCCAAATGACAGCCTACCAACACTCACCGCTGAGTTAAGTATAAAAATCGGCGCCCAGAGAAACCCCATTCAACCACGAAGTCGCCCAGTGAATACGATTAGTCAAATTAGGTACCACACCTCGGAAGTGCTGATGTATGTAGTTCTTGTGTAAACTCCAGACAATATATTCGTCCTTAAAAATGAAACAGCAACCGACTAAATTATTGCAAACCCCTTAACCTTCAGGCATCATATAGTCTGTGCCTGGGGGCATTAACGACACTATAAGCCACTCTGTCTTCCACAGTGGCTGTATAGCGTCAACCTTTTCTGGTAAAATGTCGTATTCCTAGACTATTTATGTACTGCGATATGCCTAACGACGTAAACAACAAATGAAACAAAAAAAAAAGTCAGGGCTTCTAACTTTTTAACTACAGCCACATGTACGTTTTATTTTGTGTTTCTATTGGACACAGTCTAAACAACAATTATCCAATAACGAGCCTGTAAAGAAAATAGTTTACCGAATCGCATCCTACTTGGCCTAGGTTAAAATGAAGCCACCAACAATGGGTAACTTACTGAAGCTCGAGTGCACAAAGAATTGTGGAGTTTTACTTGTTGCCAAATGAATACGCGAAATTTCCGGGTCTCTAGTTATTAGAGATGTGTAAAACTGGTGAAAGGAAGATGAGATACAAATTATATACGTACTTTTTTAATATGGCAGTTAGATACAAATATGTTGTACTATTCGTATAATTCTCACCACTGTTACTACCAAAGGGCTACCTCTTCGAGGGGTTCTGTTGGAACACAGGGAAAAGGCATAGGAACATCTGCCTTATTTTAGGAGTCAAATTCACATAATTTTGGCTGTAATCTGCATTTAATCTTGCCGACAATCTTAAAATTCTGGTGCTATTGAGACAAATCAGTTTTCAGTTAAAATAGTAATGAAAAATATTTCTCTGGAATTTTATTTTTTCACTTCAAAGAATTCTGGCAGTTTGCCAAATTCTGCTGTTAACGTTGTGAAAGTAAAACCCAAGAGCATTTCCACGGAAACACACTAGTACACAAAACTGAGGTATTATGTACGTCAGTGCATTTCCACGATCATAAGGAGAAAAAGAATACCAGTTTCATCTACACCACACCTTGAAGACAAATGCATCGTAATGTGGACAGTCATCCATAAACAGGAAACGTACAAACCATTGCGGCCTTGAAAATAAACGTCTGTTTAAACCCCGCGCGCTATAGAGCGACGATCAAACACTTGTAGGAATGTATGTAAGCCCAACATGATTCTTCTTCAGACGAATAATTCGCCATACCATAATGGTCCACTTTAATGCTGTTATCGGGACTTTAACCTTATCCGTTCCTGCCATAATGTAAACACGCTGGTATAGGCTGTTCACGGTAAACTGAGCACTTTGAAAAGCTCTGCTTAAGATCTGCTTTTACGCACATTGTGCATTCTTCCAACATACGTAAAATTAACATTGCCATGAGCCTGATAACTTTGTTCATACGTCGGTAAAATGAAACTGTGAAATTATCAGTAAAGTAAATATCTCACACTGATGACTATTTTCACTAACCTTCATCGTTATCGCCTTGACGACCGTTAAGCTTGAAGGCTCGTCAAACTTCGATTACTCATAAAACTTCATCCCTTTTCATTAATTTTGAATGCCTATTTTTAAAATGCTGTTACTTTAAAGGACATCAAGTGCTGTTTGGCTTTACGTACAATTAGTCTACAAAGTTAATCGAAGTTGCACTTGATATATATAAATGTATAATAATCAATTAGTCAACAGAAAAAACATCCAGAGCTACTGCAGGAAAGTAGTTTGGAGCTATTCCTGCAAAAAAAAATTATCAAAATATACTAGTTTTTAATTGGTGAATAAAAGGAAATAAATGAAAAAAAAAAAAAACTGTTGTAATACTAGAGAAAATGGAGGAACCGTGAATAAAATTGAAAATCTATGTAGTTGGGTCTTAACGATGCTAGAGCGTCTGAAGCTTTTCGTATGTTGCAACTCGCTGTTGCTATGGAAACACCATTCACATTAAAAATTACGGTTTGCAAAGACCCGTCGCATGATATCACAATATTAAAAGCAACTGTTGGACAGGAGTAAGTGGCAGGTTCCTGTTCGTTGCATATTTCAACAGAGCTTCAATTTCCTATATAACTTTTAAGATGACTAGCTCCAATACCTTGTATCTTCCAACAAATTTTTGATATCCTGATTCACAGAAATTTGTATTTACGTTAATTAATGACCTTTCAGGTCTCACGGCTTCTAAATAGTCAATACAGAGAAAATCTGTTTCAAAATTAAATGAGATTCTATCAAGAAAATAAGTGTCCACAGACTGTGAAGCAACACAAAACTNAGAAAATCTGTTTCAAAATTAAATGAGATTCTATCAAGAAAATAAGTGTCCACAGACTGTGAAGCAACACAAAACTAACATACATAACTTCAAATGCCACACATTAACATTCGTCAAATACTTGCTAGTTGAAGAAAAATATCATAAAATTTGGCGTTGAGTTTGATGACAGGCAGGGATAATGATAATTGAGGAAATTAAANAGTTGAAGAAAAATATCATAAAATTTGGCGTTGAGTTTGATGACAGGCAGGGATAATGATAATTGAGGAAATTAAAACTAAAGCTTTAACGATGTTCAAGCAATTCGCTGTTCATTAAAGGCGGTAACGAATGTTGATGAAACTGGCAATGAGTCTCTGACAGTTAGGGCCAAGTAACCCTCTTCTCAAACTCCTTGAAGGTCCTCAACCGAACGATCGACTGACTGTGTATTGTCGGAACCTCATCTGCAAATAACGCTGTGTGGGATGAGAACGGTTTGGAACGCAGTAATCTGAGTTCTGCCTGTTTCCAGTCGCCCGCCTATTCTTCCTCGCATTACATCATCGTTATGCGTTCTTTNGCAGTAATCTGAGTTCTGCCTGTTTCCAGTCGCCCGCCTATTCTTCCTCGCATTACATCATCGTTATGCGTTCTTTGATCCAGTGAGGTCGAACGAATACAAGTTGCACTTCCAGAATACGCCCACTAACCATTCCATTCCGTTCAGCCTAGTGTGGCACCACGCCCTATCTACTTAACGATCGTGTTNGAGAATACGCCCACTAACCATTCCATTCCGTTCAGCATAGTGTGGCACCACGCCCTATCTACTTAACGATCGTGTTTCCAGCGTCGAATTGCGGCCTGCGTTGACGCCACTTGTACAGACAGCTCAGAAACAAAACAAAATATTGTTTTAATGCCGGTACGATCGATGTTGAGTTGAGAAGTTTTGGCCAGCGAGGTCTTTATTGCCGGTGAAGGTGAAACGAGGTGAAGGTAGATCAGAGGTGGAATGCAATGGTAAGGGAAACAGGAGCACCTCGAGAAATCCACCATAGCCCTCACGTTTTTTCCGCATGAGAGAATCCGGGTGACCCCGCCGGGAATCGAACCCGGTTCGCCTTGGTTAGAGACGAGCAGTCTGACTACTACACCACAGCGGGCACATGCTCGATATAGTCCACCTTTGCATAGAAGTTCATTCAGTGACGTATCTAGAGACCCTCAAGGTTGTGACTACTTGAGGGGTGGGGCACTGTGTATAGCGTTCAAACCACATACTTACCTGCGGTAAGCATGAAGTTTTAATGCTATAATGGGCCTAACTGTCGGCAAGCTAAAAACTTTTTTATTTCTTGTTGCTGTACTTTACGTGCATATGAATACTGCATTATCAACAATGCACGTACTAAATTTCAAAAATACTCTCATTTTATCTAGTCACAAATCAAGCTGCAAGGCGCGAAGAGGTGTCTCACCCACCTTAGTCCCCTTCTTGGATACACCCTTGAGTTTATTACTGTCCTTAATTTTTCGCATGAGAGCTTTTTTACTACAAAGCATNTCCCCTTCTTGGATACACCCTTGAGTTTATTACTGTCCTTAATTTTTCGCATGAGAGCTTTTTTACTACAAAGCATCTCATTGACAGAAATGTTCCTCGAGTGGTCGAGTGTCGTAACGCTAAAAATACGAAACACTTTTAAATGATGAAGGAAATTAACGTATAATTAGGTTTGAAATTAAAAATCCAACTCCGAGTTTGTCAAACCTCTTAAGATTCCTTCTTACAAATGGAAGATGCGACATTTGAGTCCATTTTGAGACAATAAGATTATAAGCTCGAATACTGGACAATACGTAAAAGGGTAAGTTTATGTCTTTATGATGCGGCAACTTTCCCATCACCTGGAAACCAGGCTTGCATAAAAGCAGGGGCGTTATAAAACAATAATTCGTTGAATTCAAACGTCAGAACTTCCTTATGCAGGTCGAACTGGCGACTTGTGTTTGGATACCAAACAGGCCTGGGTCCAGGGATTTTTCACGTTTAAGAAACGAGACTGAAGTTTCTGATACACTGAGAGTTTCCGTTCCTATCTCTCCTCCGTTGTGCCCAGCATCTTGTCTCATTCCGTGAAGCTATTATAGTTGTCCGCCAGGATGCCTGATTCAAGGTTCGCTGAGCAGACGGTGCCCATACACCACACGGTGTTGTCATTTCTTTTGCATCTGGGATAGGAGTTAGTTGACAAATACTTCAGGATACAACGTTCTTCAGAGACAAAGGAAAACAGTACAGACAGCTGGATTTTCGCATCTACAGTAGAAGTCAGTGGACTTCCCATGGTGAAGAGGAGAACTTTCAACCCAGAGTTAAAAACGCGTGAGCACACAATCAATTGTCAGAATAAATAAACAACGTCTTGAAAATTCTCTGCATTTGAATAAACGATCCATATAAATAGTTAAGGGTGCCAACGAAGCCATTAAAGTCATTTTGGGTATTTTTCTTTGTATAACCCTTTCGCAGTTAGTTCAGATTTTTTGAAATCAACAATAAAAAATAGTTCCTGCCTGTAATTGCATGCGTTATAAAGAAGAGTTTGAATTACTTACTCCTATTTAAATTGGCAGTCATGCAGGAAAAGTAATTTTTAACATAATATTTAAGAGTGATTTGTGGACATATTGGAATTTACAGATTTTTAATGTTAAAAGACGCACGAAGGACGTATTCGTGAGGGATAATGATCTTAAAAAAAAAAAATTATACTTATTTATTTACACAAATATTATTTACAGCACTGCTGTATCTATTTCCTCTTTTCTCTTTTTATTTCCCAGTGAGCTAATTTTTAATGTTTATTTCAATTCTAATTAAAATCCTTTTCAATGTCTCTGTTTGGTCATAGTCAATTAACTCACACTCATAATTAACGCATGTTCATTCTGTCTGTTGCCATAATTTGAAATGTCTTTCACTCAAGCATCCCATCCAATAGTCCAGTCGGCCAGTCGCAATATTCTCTGCACCGGTGCTCGCAGTAGCAGATTTTACTCCCGTCGGTCACTTCAATCGTCACTTGTTTCTCTTCTCGCTCATCGTCTATCGCTCAAGGTCACGGAATCGCCCAAACTCCAGACACTCATCAACTCCCGGCTCGGAGGCCCATCGCGCTTATATTGTTTCAGTCACCCGATCTGGAAGGTTCGCCGCACCCCAAGTAGCACTGAGGGAAACTAGACCATTATCCAGAATATTCTTAAAATAAACGCGGAAATTCAATCAGCTGAAGGTCAGGAGCACGTGAGCCGCAAAAGATTTATCGCAGCAACACGCTTTTCGTAAAAATATACGCGCTTCTTGTGTTATCGCTCGCCAGCCCTTCCAAATTTCCTCTCTTCTTGCCACCCGCTATCATATCACTACTCTGTCCTTCTCTTCCACTCGCTGGCGCAGAGGTCAAGGGAAGCGAGCGCGTAACAGTATGATAACTACGTTCCTAACAAACTCGAAATCACACAGCGTAGAAAAGTAGAGATTAAGCACTCTTTCCAAAATTTCTATGATGACCCCTTGAGATAATGTCTAATGGTGAGTGAGCAAGTGACTGGACATGCCTTGTTTCCCTACACCGTGAAAGTGTGACGTCGAGTTGGGCTTATCAGGGACTTCCGCTTTCGAAAAGACGTGATCCACCCTCGCGCTATTTTCTATTTCCGTTGTTCGCAGATCGTAACAAACGTATGTATTTTACTTCCATTTATCTGCGATTTCACTGCCTGCTTAGTCGTTCCTGATACGAAAAGATCAAACCAATTACAGCTGCGTGTCCACACTCATCTCATGTCACGATTTGCGCATCGTTCCGCTCTGCCAAATGATATGGTGTGCACTGCAGAATAAGTAGGAAATGTAGCGTTCCTACACAATGCACTGTCATTATAAAACATAAACTGTTTACCGCGTGGAGAACTGTTCTGAAACCACCGGGCGCATTATTTAAAACAATTATTTCTAACTAATAAGAAAAATTACAGACATCACTAAAGAAAAATGTAAGCTTTAATGAACCGTGCCGTAGGAAGAGAGGCAAATAAAGAAGGACTCAAGAGTCCTATAAGTCCCCCTTCCCTTTTTGAAAAAGTGTGCTGACCCTTTCTCCCCCAGCCTCTTAGGCATGACAGGAAGTTAAACATAGGTAAGAGATAGGTTATTGCAGTGTGTATGCTCACATTTTAATCAAAGTAAAAAATCAAGTCGTCCTACCACGTGGCGNGTGCCGTAGGAAGAGAGGCAAATAAAGAAGGACTCAAGAGTCCTATAAGTCCCCCTTCCCTTTTTGAAAAAGTGTGGTGACCCTTTCTCCCCCAGCCTCTTAGGCATGACAGGAAGTTAAACATAGGCAAGAGATAGGTTATTGCAGTGTGTATGCTCACATTTTAATCAAAGTAAAAAATCAAGTCGTCCTACCACGTGGCGNTAAGAGATAGGTTATTGCAGTGTGTATGCTCACATTTTAATCAAAGTAAAAAATCAAGTCGTCCTACCACGTGGCGCAAGACACTAAATCGACAATTGGCGGTTGCTCAACTCCTTTATCGTCCTTTTAATTTAGGCTTTTATGGTTAGGGACCGAGTATGGTAGCGCATTGGTAATCCAATGGATTCGCATTTAGTAGGATCTCGGTTCGATTCCCGATCCGGCCATCATAAACTTGGTTTTCCATGATTTAACGAAATCACTTCAGGCGAATGCTAGGAGGTTCCTTGCTACAGGCCATGGCCGATTCCTTCCCCGCTCCTACTTCTCTGAGCAACTTGCTCCGCCTCTAATGACCTCGCTGTCCACAAGACGTTAAGTCCTGCTTTCCTATCTTTATGTTTAGAAAAGCAAAGAGTAGACATACAAAACAAAATCAGAATATTGACATTGGTGAATCTTATGGCTTGTGAAGAAGAGTGCATTGAAGAGATTTGGGTGGCTCTTGACATCGGGATCTTGAGTCTTGAGAGCCAATGAGGGTGAAGTGAGGTGAGTATGGAGCAGAACTGGAACGAAGGGGCGGGGGAAACGGGAGATCCTCAAGAAAACTCTCTGACCAGCGGCATCGTCCGGCACAATTCCTACTTGCAAAACTCTGGAGTGAACCGGCCGGAAATATAAGCCCGGCTTGCCTTGGTGGGAGGCGAGTAGTCTAAACCACTCAGCCACCGTGGCCCTGTTATGGCTTGTGAGTATTTTATTAACTAACGTGTAGTGTTTTCATCCCCATCCACTTTTTCACCACTTGCTTTTCTTTCAGTCTCCTCCCGCTTCTTCTATAAGTAAAACTATAGATTAGTCCCTGAATTACACAAAATCGCGAACACTCTTGCCACTACCATTATATTTTGGCTGCTGTACTGACATGAAAACCCTGTTATTTTTTTGTGTTTAAATCAAAAGATTCTTCTTGTTTGACGTTGCGGGTCTGTCATGGACTAGTCTCGCGTGGGGTGTCAAATTGCAATCCAAACGTTTTGAATTGTGGCCTGTCATCAAGTGAAATCGCGAGTTTTACTTCCCTTGGACGCAAATACGATTCTGGCAGATGGGAGACTGATGAAAACATCTTTGCTGATTGCCATATTTGGTGGTCTTCAATTATGCGCAATTAAGCGATTGGGTTACTTAGAAAATGTTACACTCTACAGCCTCTCACAGTTAGAGTTAACGTAAATAAGTATGTTTACCCGTATTTTTAGGAGTGAATCAAAATAATAATTCATGATAGTGTAAAATTGTCTGAATCCGGTCAATCGACACATCGGGTCAGTAGTGTATTTCGCGCTTTTAACAGTAAACGAAGAGAGAGGAGATAGTATAGTGCTGCCATCTAACATTGAAAAGCTCAGCTGCACGGTTGGGCTAAAGATGTTTGCGAAGTGACCTACACAACTCTTTTTCAGTTCTTAGCTCTTTTGTAGATGTAAGAAATCACACGGGTATGTTTTTCACTGTTTTCTTATTTTCATAGTTTTTTTTTTCGTATATAAGAAATACCAATTATAATATTCAAGCACAACGAATCATGCATNCTTTTTCAGTTCTTAGCTCTTTTGTAGATGTAAGAAATCACACGGGTATGTTTTTCACTGTTTTCTTATTTTCATAGCTTTTTTTTTTCGTATATAAGAAATACCAATTATAATATTCAAGCACAACGAATCATGCACGGTAACACATACAATAATGTACTATAACCTATTTCCGTTTTATCGCCAGTTGCAGTCAGTGTTGCCAACTTAATTTTTTTTAAATATTAAGTGTTGATCGGGTGAATCGGGCCAGTGCTCATATGGCGAATAAGGGTAATCCATTTCAACGTATTTTATAGTGCGAAATACTTACGTGGTAGCTTTTTCGTTAAGAGTTGGGCAAGAAAAAGTAGAAAACATCGCAAACTTGGAGTGAGGAGAATATGTCAAATGCTGTGGATGCCGTGAATAACAAACAGGATTCTCAGTAAACGGGCAGCAGCTAAAACGTACGGTCTACCATTTTCATGCGTTCAACGATGTTATTTCCGTGGTGTGGTAGTGCAACTAAACAAGAGGGGTGGTCTAACTACTTATTCAAATCAACAAGCGCCATAGTATTAAAGCATATTGTATAATCTTATTTCTCATCTGTGATTATTTTCCAGTGTGTGCTGCTGACCCGTTTCACCCTATTCGGTGACCCTATTAGGCATTAACGTCGGGTAAATATGGCGTGTTACTGTGTTTGATATGTGATCTAATTTTCTAGAAAGGGCACCTTATTAAATTACTCCAGTGAATGTAAAATATATTTAATATATCAACATTTCAATTCATATTATTAGTATGTGCTAAATATCGTATTTTTAATTATTTATTAATGATTTTGCATTTTATGACCCGATTAATACCACTTTACTCTATGCCCATTTAATAATCAGGAATTATTTTATACAAATTAGCGTCAAATAAGCAGAATAAAAAAAATATTGGATGTGGTTTTCAAACTCACACCATTTTGCAATGCAAGGAGAGTTTTTTAAAAAGAAGTTAATGAAACGAAGTGGTTTATCTAACATTTTAAACTACAATAGTTTTAATTATAACTTTGTATGACATTCAGTTAATTACCTCACAACATTAAAAACTCAATTGGCACGTGTTTACCGCACACTCAAGGAAACAGGTTGGAAGCCACATGTTACCTTAACCGGGAACCATGCCAACATAGCATGTAATGAGCCCGTTTGTATTCGTTACAGTTTAACAAGGACGATAAAGGCACATGAAGTAAAATAACGACATGGTTTCAGTAACTATAATAGTTCCACTTCTTATCTTCATCTCAAAGCAAGCCTTAAAAGAACTAGTAACACGCCTATTTCAAATATAGAAGAGCTTTAGAAAAGTATATTTAATAAAAACATATTTTTCAATGGGCGTAACTTTCTACGCGAATAAAATATATATCAACGATTTATTTATATGTTTATTAAAAAATTATCAAATTTTGAGTTGTCATTGAAGTAGTGTTTCTTTAGTCTTGCTGACCTGGATTGAAACAAACGTTTTTATTTTTTGTGTTTACTACCTAGTAGTGTTGTTAAAAAATCTACGTTTTTAAAATAGGTGCACTATACTGGTTGTCCCCATATAATTAGTCTTTACATAATACGCTTAGGAAGAAATATGTTAGTCCCTCTCTGTCTCTGTCTTTGGTATTTATTTGTTATGTAATTTCTAACGTTCGTGGCTTAGTTGCTTATTCGCAGGTTTATGGCTCGAAAATACCTGATTTAAACCATCGGTGAAATTATTTATGCGTGTAACGATTTTATTACTGAGTTCAAAATTTTCACTTTAGAATGAGACGTTGACCCATCTCTTGCCCTTCTACACAATTCAGTTTTTAAAAATGAGGGAAGAGGTGAATGCCTTTAGCCAAGAAAATGTACACTCTTAGGTTCCCGAAAATCTACAACCTTCGTCATTGAGAGCATAGCGTGCGCCTGGGAAATATGCTATTGTGAATTTTGTTTACGCGCCTCTTTGTACATGGGAATGTTTCACACAAAACACCGTCTATGACCTCTATGCGATTAATAAAATTAAAATCAGCAAAACCTGCAGTACCGTTGGGTGAAAATAACACTGTTGAAGGAATGAAGCCAAACGGCAATTTTAAAGCATTTTTTTCGGACCTAGATTCCTGGCCAGACAAAAGACAGCTATATAATTGCTTCTCGTGACGACATCGTGCGGTGAGCCAAGTAACATGCTAGCCATCGCTCATATTTCTCCCTCAATCCCTTAAATTCGGCTTTCGCCCTCACCAAAGTACTGATGTAAAGAAACAGAGCTGTATCATTTCGCCGCGAACGAATATGGTTGTACATGCGGTAACTATTTTGATGCGATGAAACAGTCATTATATCATAAAAAACAGATTTCACACAATCGTCAAGATTGCTTTCTTAAAATTCTTGTCACTCTGCGACAGGAGTTAGACGCCCAGGCTTTAATTACGTTTTTTTTTCTCTCGGGATTTTTGCCGTAGGCTACTTCGATAATTTTATCGATAACCGAGTACATTGCCGTCCATTTCTCAAATATTATTTCTTTCCGAGACCGCTTATTTTATGCAATCGTGACATTTATAAGTATAGGCTGTTAACAATTAATAGAGCACTTTTGAAATCATCATTTAAAAATTTGCTCTCCCTCTACCTACATATATTTCAAACGCGCAGAGTGTCTAGCATGTGCCTAATGAAGTAGGTAACGGCGGACAGAAAGTATAGTTCCTAATATCAACGTTTGAATTAAAAGGGCTGGGTAATCATTCCTGAATAATAAAATACTGTTTGCGATTTTTAAACGATTATAAGAGTATGAGTTAGAAAATTAGTAAAATTTTAATTTTTTAAATAATAATTTTACAATTTCATTTGACAGACGCCTGAATAATGTAACTAGACCCATGGTAACGTTAGGTATACATATGGCAGGAGAATACAAGATATGCATACAAGTATATCTTAAGCAGGGCTTTCAAAAGTGCTTATATTACCGTGAACAGCCTTTAATCATCATGCATACTGCTGCTGACCGAATCAACACGCGCACATCACTCAACTTACAAACGGTGTCCTGCGCACTGCGGCAGACACGCCAGAAGTTTTAACTTCAAGTAAAGCTGCTTATTTAAAGTATGCAGAGAAAAATCATTAGAAACAGTTCATACAGTTCTCTTTGTGCCAATTTTTAGCGGTCGTCGTTGAAAATGCCACTCTACTCTAGTACTTTGCTCGCGTCCTCGACACACTATTTTAGCAATGACCACGGCTCACGGGTTCGTTCAGTCTAGAGACACATCAAAACCGCGAGAACAGTCTTTCAATGCGCATGCACATCATAAGATAAAAAAATTTATATAACGTAACGAAAGAATAAATAGTTCATCTTCTTTTATGTAGTGGAGTTAGCACAATATGTTCGCTTAAAATCGATCTACTTTAACATAAGTTCAGATAGATTGCGAAGGTTAACCAATCACAGAAGACTGACCCACGAGGGATTCTTTATCCTTGTAATAAAGTAAGAATTTAATAATTATAGCTCGTGGCGCATACATTTGAAATTCTTATAAAGAGAAGGAGCCATAGCTGGTGCCACGGGCAAACGAAAAAAGGTTTATAGAGCTACCTTGAATCATACCAAGAAACTGACTTCGAAATCGCAGAAAATTTATTTTTTAGGAATTTGTTATTCATAAGGTAATATTTATATTCAATGCTAGTGCAATAGGAAGATCATGCAGACATACGAGTAATACATAAGTTAACAAAAAATTCTCTGACCGCACCGAATCTCATGCAAAATGTTCTGTATTGAACTGAAATAAACTTATGACAAAATGTTTCTTACCCATCTGAAACAAGACAGATTCAAAACAGATTTAACCAGCCATATAAAAAAAAATGGCACAACTTGTTGAAAATATTTAATAAGTAAAGTTTGTCTGAAGAATTTCCCATNAAACTTATGACAAAATGTTTCTTACCCATCTGAAACAAGACAGATTCAAAACAGATTTAACCAGCCATATAAAAAAAAAATAGCACAACTTGTTGAAAATATTTAATAAGTAAAGTTTGTCTGAAGAATTTCCCACAAATACGTTGCAATATAGTAAAATCACGTAAAATTATTCCACAAAACTGATTTAGAACTATTGCATTTCAATGTANTAAATACGTTGCAATATAGTAAAATCACGTAAAATTATTCCACAAAACTGATTTAGAACTATTGCATTTCAATGTAAGATGTGCATTTGGGATTTTTTGCTCAATTTTTGTGTTTTCTATTGGCTACACAGAGTGAGATTGGCTTTCCACATCAGTAACTGTATAAAGCTAACTTGTGTTTTAAAAGTGAATATATGAGAAATTTCCGTGTTGTACTACATGTAATATCATTTCCATTTACATCCACAGTAAATTTGAGACTATACATCTAATTTCTTCTTCTTTTTCTCTAGTAACATAGTAAGAAGAAATACCGTTGTACGAACCAAATTTCTGGGCCCATGAACCGCATTAGTGTGTTAATATAGGGCCAGCAATCAGATTGGTTGTTGGTACAATTTAAATATTACACTGATATTAATTGCAACATAATGTATGTTATGGTCTCGTCTGTGATTTTATCTGCAACTATGAATATTGTTCCTACGTAATAAACTTACAGAACATTGTTATGTTGATACAGAAGTCTGGTTGCTGCTACCATGAAACCAGATTACAGAACTGCTGTGTTGCCATTTCTCTGCCGATTATTTTTGTCAGTGCAACATCATGTCACATTGTACGTTTTTTCCGAGGAACAGCAACACACTTTGCTACAACCCATAAGCACATTTACGCAGGCGTGCGTAAAAGTGCTACATTTGCATGGCATTTGTCTTTTTATCGTGATGTTTTGCGCTGCTCACAAGAGCGAAGTGCGCTGTTGCTTACGCCTCAATTCTATAGTCTATTCGCTGTTTATTCACACTTTTTGATTAAAACTTTGAAAAATCACCTCATGTATGATGTATTTAGTTATTTCTAGCGTTCTAAACCTATGTAAACTTAGAAGTATCTTATTTTTCGTTAAATTGAAGTTTTACTTATATTTTATTTATACGTCATAATCATTCTATTGTAATTAACGTGAATAGAAACAGCTAGATAGAATGTGTGCTAGCAGCGCTTAGTAGGAAATATATCTAATGCAAAATGTTATTACAACTCAGTGCGAACGGATTCGGTGCGTTGTCTTTTGGTGTAATTTTCTAGACTTATCTAAGCTTAGTTTGCACGAGGCGGAGGAATATCGTGGAAGTAGAACTTCAGCAGGTCTTCAGAAAAGTGTGAAGTAACCGTGAATGGATTATATTTTCGTGAAGACGTGTCGTAGACGCGAGTCGGAGACGAACGCGAGCCAGCCCGAGGCGACGCTACGGGCCAACATACACTCCCGTCTACTGCCGTCTGCTGCCAGTGAAGAGCCACTCATCACTGNCCCGAGGCGACGCTACGGGCCAACATACACTCCCGTCTACTGCCGTCTGCTGCCAGTGAAGAGCCACTCATCACTGCACACTCACGCAGCACGCCCCGGCTGACATGTTTATTGTTTAATCTCGCCTTCACAGGAACATCAGAAATAGATACTAGCTTGATGGTGGTGCGGGGAAGGGGGTGGAATATAAAAAAAACCCAATTTTTCAAGGCAACCCCCACCCCTTCCTCTTTTTTTCTCTACCCAAGCTTCTCGTCGACACGGACGGGAGAATTATAACTCCGGCAGTAATTTACCGGAGCATCAAAGGTCACCTTGCCGGCTGACAGATTTAGCTGGTTGGAGGAGTTGGGGGGGACCGCTTGCAAATTACCATCACTCTCCCAACNGCATCAAAGGTCACCTTGCCGGCTGACAGATTTAGCTGGTTGGAGGAGTTGGGGGGGACCGCTTGCAAATTACCATCACTCTCCCAACGCGGGGGAGGGGCGAGGGGATATTACGTCTCCCTCCCCCATATTTCGTCAAGAGACGGGCAGCGGGTCCCTTCACCTTGGCCCGCGGTCAAAAATCTTCGGGGCGCCCCTCCATCCGGGACAGGACTTAGCGAGCGCAGCGAGTTATGGAGCCGAATTATCCACGCTTTCATCCCCGCCCTCCCCCTCCAACCAACCGTTCCTAGCTCGACCACCTTACTAGACTCCGACCAAACCATTCCACGCTCCGCCGACACGACAAATTCTCATAATAAAATCTCTCGTCCTACGTTTCAGCCCCCTTACGAGCACCGCCGTCCTTCCACTCTTCCGAGGACACGCTTAAAAAAATACTTAATACAAGTTTTCAAATTAAAATGTCTTCTGGCGGTGTCGTCTGTCCCCGGCCACTCGTCTCCTCGCACACGCTGGTTCCTCTTTTGTTTCTTCTGGTCTCTTCTTAGCTTTTTCTTTGCTCCGCCACCGCCAGAAAAGGGGAAGGAGGATGGATGCGGGAGGGAGGGGTTGCTTCGGAGACTTCGCCGACCACTGCTGTTGTTATTGTTGTTGTTGGAAATGAAATGTGCAACCAGACATGGCGTAATTAACATTCGCGTCGTCGCTTGCGCGTGGAGGGCCGGAGATTTTTTTTCTTTGAGTAGTCTTATTCTTCTTCTAGTTCTACTCTTCTTCCTCCTTTCCCCTCTACGTACGCTTTTCGGTTCCTTTCTGCTTGGCGGCGCGGCAGAAGCGCGCATGCTCACGTGGGTGTGACGAAAAGATTTCTTCAAATCTCAACCCCCTCCCACCATTTTCCCTGCTGGTATTTTTTTTGCCACTGCTGAGATAGCCTTCTACTGTCTTGTTACAATTGACGAATCTAATCTCTTGTACAGGAAGAGCAACTTTAATACAGGTACTAGGTAACAAGCCTCCGCTGCGAAAACCACACTTTGATTCCTACAGGAAGCAAAGATATGAATGAGATATGAATGAGATATAATGAAGTATGAGTGACGTTAAGTGGGGTAGACTACCCCTGGGATAGGGACAGGCCTGTCAGTCCAGGCTGGCCTGAATAATGCCTCAGGATGGTAAAGGGTGTGGGAATGGATGGGGAAGGTCTCGACTGCAGTGAAATAAAGTTGGAAACGGGAACAACTCGAGAAAAACCCCACTTAAATATTGTCCTCCATTTTTTTTTTTTACTTCGTGGAAATATGCTGGCGAAAATGTTTACTAAGACAAAATTACAAAAATACAAAAAACATTTTCGATATATTTTTTTTATAATAATTCACCGAGTATAACTGTAAGATAAGGGACCTTGCCTGCAAGGTATCATTAATATAAGGTGTCACTAATCAATGAATGAAGCACGACACCAACTGACTGCTCGTCCAGCTAAAGAGTGCATAATCACTAGAAACAGGAAGTCAATGTCTGTCGTTTAAAACAAATTCAGAGAAGGGAACGAACGACAAACTCAATTCTCAACCCAGTTTTCACAATTTGTTTTACGATTCGTTTAAGACGAGAATTGTGGAAGATAGCGGTCACGTAATGGTTTTAAGCTATCTTGAAGAGCTCACGCGTATAATGAGTAAATTACTCACTTTACTTTCTTTGCGGGGTCTGTGAAGGTAAAGAAAGCAATTCCACGTAATTTAAATTAGAGCGCAAACGCTGCTTTGAAGCCAGGGGATATGACATCTTACAAAGAAGACAAACATAACTAAGTAACAACCTCTTACGCTTAACGTCCTCCATCCGGCGGTATACTTTTTACTGCTCTTATAAATTAGATCGTGAGGAATTTGGTAATGTTTCTTTGAACTAAAACTGCCAAGATGGTTCTTCCCAATCATTAGACAAAAACGGAATATAAATCATTAACATACAATTCTTTAGCAAATTATAATGCTAAGTATTATAAGCCCGTGTATGGTCTGTGGCTAAGAATAACATAACTAGTAAGTAGATGATTTATGATAGTCCAATGGGTAATAGTATGTGGCATAGAAGTACCTGCAGAGTTATTCAGTTACGAGCGAAACGTAAATCATAACGATTTGAATGATTTTCACGTCGTGGGACTGGAATCAGGGTCAGACAAGGTCATAAAAAGCGTTAAGGATTGCCGCAGTTGGCAGAAAACCAGAAGTAATCACGCGGATCCCCAGAGGAAGGTCACACTTCCAATCCGGTTCTTTTACTTATAGCCGTGCGAGGTATTCACGTTAGGGGTATCGACCTGCGTGACGCAGTTGTTCGGAATGTTAGCTATTAGGGCAGAGGGCCCGGGTTCGAGTACTGAGTGCTGCGTGGACGAGTGTGGCGATTTCAGGTTTACATTTATGTTTAATGTACTGTGTAAGCTACGCTCCTTCCCCATCTTCAACATAAACAAAGAATAATTTTTAAATTTACAGTATACCAATTTCAGTATAACTTTGTGCAGCGTATTTCCATCTTAAATTTAAGCTATACAGCCCCTAACATTGACGAATTCTTAATCGTCCAAATGCTGTATATTAAGAACATAGTTGTTTGCATAAAATATAATCTTAAATTAAATACGGCAGGTGCTGCGAAGTTACTTTGACTCACATTAGTTACCCCACATGGTTGTGCTGTCTTTGCTGGGAAAGTGTACTTTTAATCAAATTCGGTAGGTCGGGAGCATATTTATAAAAGTATTATGATATATAAATTATTTCTGAACCACTCGTTCTGTCGTGATCTCACAACTTGTCTCTACTTAATGGGGAGTGAAATGTAATTAGCGTGACGTGACGTAGATAGCAGCTGTGCAGGTGAACATTAACAACGACCATGTATAAAAAGGGGAGGGGGTAGAGTTCTGGGATTCTAACCCTTCCCTTAACAACTCAATTACATTTTTAACTGTCGAAATTTTATCACGAATAACCTACGCTGTNGGGATTCTAACCCTTCCCTTAACAACTCAATTACATTTTTAACTGTCGAAATTTTATCACGAATAACCTACGCTGTCCTATGAATGGGCATAGTGACATATTATTGCACATTAAATTGTTTTAAAACACGATATTAATGTGTAATACAGAAATATACATTCTTGAAAATGTGTTGTGACAAAATTACACACGTGCTAACTGTAAAAAGATAACTTAATTGTTAATCCCCCGTTCCTTTTCCAAAGATATATCTACGGCCCTGACATTAACATTAAGCATAAGAAATACAGATTAACCCAAATAGACGAAAAAAGTCGCGAGTAACTTTTTTTTACGGGCAATAAGCTCTACATGTATTTGAGACGCACTTAGAAAATAACGAAGNGGGATTCTAACCCTTCCCTTAACAACTCAATTACATTTTTAACTGTCGAAATTTTATCACGAATAACCTACGCTGTTCTATGAATGGGCATAGTGACATATTATTGCACATTAAATTGTTTTAAAACACGATATTAATGTGTAATACAGAAATATACATTCTTGAAAATGTGTTGTGACAAAATTACACACGTGCTAACTGTAAAAAGATAACTTAATTGTTAATCCCCCGTTCCTTTTCCAAAGATATATCTATGGCCCTGACATTAACATTAAGCATAAGAAATACAGATTAACCCAAATAGACGATAAAAGTCGCGAGTAACTTTTTTTTACGGGCAATAAGCTCTACATGTATTTGAGACGCACTTAGAAAATAACGAAGNTAAAAGTCGCGAGTAACTTTTTTTTACGGGCAATAAGCTCTACATGTATTTGAGACGCACTTAGAAAATAACGAAGCAGGAAAAAAACAGCCAGTGTTTAAGAAAAACTGCAGCATTTCATGTGAAAAGGTAAATATATACGTTCGTGGAACAGAGTGATCCACACAAACATTTACCATTTGAAATGCCGATAACCACAGAACAAACAACAACACAAAGGTGCAATCACGTCACAGAAACGAAGAGTAACCATGGGAGATTCACGTCATTCATAGTAAATGTTGTAAATGGCCGCCACCTGCATCCAAGCATAACTGCACCCGCCGCAGCATATTCTCAGATGTTTTCCGTAATGTGTCCTTTCTAATGTTTGCGATTTCAGTCGTGATGTTATATCGGAGTTGCGCAAGCGTACGCAGACTGTTCCGATTCACTCTTTCCTTTAAGGAAGCTCCACAGGTGGGAATCTGGAGAGATTAATTTCGGGGATCGAGGAGGTCACAGGTCCTTGGCGATTACTAGGTAATCGAAGAAGGTGGCTATGAGGGCTATGGACACGTTAGACGTACAGCATGTTGCACTGTCTTGTTGAAAAAAATCCCTCCTGAAACCCTTCATCTTCGAGTTGCTCCAAGAGTTCATAGAATATCGATCCGAACACCTTGGTATTCACAGTTTCGTCGAATAAAATGGGGCAACAATTCTGGAAGCTGACACTGCGCACAAGACCCTAATCTTTCCAGAATGCAGTGGTGTTTCGTGGGTGGTGTTGGGATTATCTGGGGCCGAATATCGGGTGTATTGGGATATAATGTAACTGGCACATGGAACGAGGCCTCGTCCGTAAACCATGTTATCGACAGAATGCCTGGCCTGGTAAGCAGATCATAGATGGAGCAGCAATAACGCACATGCTTCTGCAAGTCTGGTTGTTTCAATTCCTGCACCACGTGCACTCTGTATGACCATAAAGGCGATTTCTTTGCTGCTCTCTGGCATGTGCCGTATGGGTAGCCTGCCTCCTGGATTAAGCGGTGCAATGATTTGTCTGGAGAGTTCAGTAAACGATCTCGAACATCGCCCACACGAACTTGCGGCAGTGCAGGCCGATGTTTCCCAGTTTCACTTAAAAGTTTCCTAGTTTTATAACTAGCTATAAAATTGTTGACTTCGTTGGAGCGGTTCGCACACAGAATTCTCTTCGATATGCCAGTTGCGTTTTAACCAGTGAATTTGTTTTCCAGTAAGTTTTCACAAAAAAAAAAACACACACTTTCGAATTGACTAGTGCATACTTGCGATTACGACGAACGAATCACTACATGCACAATAACAAGCTATAATAAGCAACATCAACATGGCAGACAATGGTGCCAGGGTTACCAACCTCCAAGGAATATAGACATCATAAAATGCGCTTTCACACGTATCCCGACTCCCAAAGAGAAAACATTCGCTCCTTCCAATGGTAAAGGTTTAAATGGATCATACTGTAGAATTAAGGTAAATATTATTCGCAACAACTCTTATGTATCGCCAAGTGTGCAGCAAAAGTCAAATAGCGTTTAATTTTTTTCACTACTATGCGGAAACGACCAGTGATTTACTGTCAGATAAGCGATGATGTAATATAGGCCACCCAGACTACAATTAGTAAATCGAAATTTCAAGTGGAGACGTACCTGAGCGTTCACGCACAGTGTGTAGTGCCTTACACAGTTGACGCGACAGTTTCTCGCCATCGCCAAAAGGCCACTACGCGTAGTGCACTGCAGTACTCTGATACATTCTTTATACCAGTCATTTATTTAGATGTGGTTAATATTTCAAATTTTGTAACCGAAGTAGAAAGTCATCCTGATATATGGAATGCTTAGCAAGAAATTATACTTCCATTTCTACTGGCTGTTGATGAAAATGTCTTCATGAAAGAAGCAAGGGTAGTAGTTTAATTGTTAATTTTGTTATTTCATTATATTTAATACTATACTTTATACGGTGTTGTAACAAGAAGTTAGTTTCACACTCTAATCAGTTTAGGAATACCAGAAGTTTTTTATTTCAGTGACTCACCAGTCTCCGTATCTACTGTAGCGTTCCAACACTGAACTACCTCTCTTCCTACACATCTTTCAAACTCGCGTGACTTTGGCTACGTTTATCACACTCTTTAATAAAGTAAGTTATGTGATATACCAACACTATACTTCTGACAAAGTTATAACGCAGACACTTTAAAACAAAATGTTATTAGTTTCCCTAAAAGCGCAGATTTGAGGGTAAAATCAAATATAAACCAATATCACATAATTTTTTTAAACTTGAATTTTAACACTTTTTTATGCAGTCCTTGAGCTTACGTTGTGGACATACACACAAGACGAAAATTAGTCTACTTAATCTTTCATCTATGGCTATCGGTAGTGATCGTTACTGGAGTCCCAGTGTAAAACTTCTCTGTAGATATAAAAAAATATAGTTTTATAAATTTAGAGTTATTTCTGGCACTGCCCAGGTTGTTAAAATTACAATTAAATTTTCAGCTAAAATTTTTTGCGTCATGATGATGAATGACTGTGATAACGACGATGATGGCGATGAAAATGACGACGACGATGGTGATAATGGTGGTGATTATGATGATAATAATGAGTGTAATGCGGGTTAACATCCATCGAAATGATAAGTCTTTCGAGAAAAGCCCCGTTGGCACCCGCTAAAAAAAATTTGTTTGGTCAAATTTCAGAAACTCGAATTTCATAGCCAAGAAACTGTACAAATAATGATAATTTAAACAAGAACTTATGCAAAATGTACGCAACTGAATTAAATGTTTTGCTTTATCTGTAGAACTAAGTACAATATTTGCATTCTCTAAAAATACATCAATGTTTAAAAAATATTAAAAATATTTACTTCTAATCCTGGCAGCATCTATGATGTCACATGCACTTGGGACACTCCACGAAGTTATGTAGCAGAACCATCACTTCTTACAGGCTTGATGCGAAACGTCTGTATGCGCCTTAGAAGAGGTGCACATTTCATTGGCTCTTACACTTCGTTACGTCACGTATTTTTCTTTCTTGCCCTCTAAGAACTCATCAGCAGTGTCGACGAACTTCTGTCAATTGTTCTCTATGTTGAAGGGTGTGGCTGGCTTCACGTCCACAAAAACGACTAGCCATCCTTTTGGTGAAAGGCTGTTCACGACATAGTAAGAGCAATTTTAAGAATGAAAACCCGTAAATTAAAATACACTTTCCATTACAACGCGTATGTTAAAGTTCATGTTGGCAAGTAGGTTCTTGGTTAAATTCAGGGAATTAATAAAATTAGTTGTTAACAATTAACGTTGTGTTATGAGCGTAATGTTTACGTTTGTGATATCTAAAGCAAGTAATTCTTTTTTTTTATCAATAAGAGGATTAATTGAAATGCTAATAACACATTTTCATTAATACAAATTACACGATTTTACACAGAGGACGACTGAATGAAGTGATCAGACCCACGGCAATGTTACTCTTACATATGGAAGAAGGTAAATCAAAAAGTTGCTGATGTTTCTAATGAGCCTACTTTCCTCAACATGGGTAAAATAAATAATAATTAAATATTTTTTTACAAACTCAGTTCGTAGGTAGGACTTATCGTCTCGTTNCGATTTTACACAGAGGACGATTGAATGAAGTGATCAGACCCACGGCAATGTTACTCTTACATATGGAAGAAGGTAAAACAAAAAGTTGCTGATGTTTCTAATGAGCCTACTTTCCTCAACATGAGTAAAATAAATAATAATTAAATATTTTTTTACAAACTCAGTTCGTAGGTAGGACTTATCGTCTCGTAGAAAGCAATGTCATTAGATATGAAAACAGAAACATATGCAACGGTGGTGAGATATTTACAAATATACACGTGCCTTACCCGGGACTCAAACCTAGAAAACCTCGTACCATAAACTAGTCTGCAATGAACTGCAATACGGAGGTCGGGTTCGAGCATCATCTTCGAGTTTAATCAGTCTTATTTTTCCAATGATAAGATTTACTAACCCAAAATATTTACAGAGCCATTATTTTGAAAATAATTGACTGAGCAACTTAAAACATGAAAGTTAACATGGCCTACCATAGTGCTTTTTGTGTGAAGAATTTCGTGTAAAATCGGTTGTCTGGTCGCTGAGCTATGGCATAAAAAATTTATTTTCATATTTGATGCTATCGTACAGAATTGCTAAAAAAAAGAGGCTCTACAGTTTATACAATGCTACTAATGCATACTGTCTACATACAAATTTTGGTTGAATTTGGTTAAATTATTTAATTTATGTGGCAAAATTAACTAAATTATTTATGACGCAGCCGTTTTGATCGTCGCTGTTTGACCCATTTAAATCATGAAAGTTTACATAGACTTCTGTAGCATTTATAGTGTGTGCAATTTTGTACACATTATTTGAAATATTCCAGTTTAACATTTGGTGGGAATCGGTTCATTGGTACTCGAGATATGGCATAAAACCACCATAATTTTCAAATGGCGACCTTCATAAATGGAGGACAAAAAAGTAACGTAGTTGTATATCAGATTATTGCATACTGCCTGTATACAAAGTTAAGGTAAAATAGATTACGTAGCTTCGTAGATATAGCACACAAAACTAATATTATGTTATAGCTGCCATTCCAAAAATAAGCGTGTCACACTTAAAAAGTACATATATTGATATGGCCTACCATAGTATAACAACATAGCCAAATTTTGTTAGAATGGGTTGATCTTTTCACGAGATATGAGGAAAAATCTTTATTTTTTATTGGTGGGGCTATCATACAAAACAGCAGAAAAATGAGGCTTTGCAAAGGCATATTTGATGGTTGTAATTAGCACTGCAAAGTTAAGTTGGAATTTGTTTAATTGATAGAATATACTGAGTTAAAATATTTAAATAGCCACGATTTTGAAAAAAAATTGCCTGATCCAATTAAAAAATACCAGTGTACATCACCTGCTGCAGTCCTATATATTTGCTAAATTTTGTAGAAATTTGTCAATTATTTCCCAAGCTATAACATACCATTTTTATTTATTCACATGTCTCATTCGTACAAAATGGAGAACAAAATATACTTTATATAGATACAGTTGATATTTGTAATATATACTGCCAGGATACAAAACTAAGTTGGAATTGATAACATGGTTTCAACGATAGAGTATTCTAAGCTAAAAATACATATATGGCCGCCATTTTAAAAATATGTTTTTGGCATGCTCAAAAAAAAATTGTTTAACATCATTTGCATCAATAATACCTGTTTGCCAAATTTGATAGGAATCGGTGAGTTGTTTCCAGAGTGATGACAACAATTTAATTATTCGCAGGGCCCTATCTTACAAAATGGCGGAAAAAATATAATTCGTGTATATACACTTGATAGTTGTAATATCTATTGCCAGAATACAAATTTATGTTGGAATTGATGACATAATTTCGACGATATAGCATTAAAAGCTAAAATAACCATATAACCGCCATTTTGATAACGTGTTTCTGACATGCTTAAAACGTATCATTTAACATCATATGCATCAGTATTACTTGTTTGCAAAATTTGGTAGTAATCGGTTTATTTTTTTTTACCGAGAAATGGCATAATATCTTTATTTATCCATATATCGCTATCTTCAAAAATAGCAGAACAAAGTGGTTATGGGTTGGTTTATATAATTTTTATAACACATATATTCAGTATACAAAATTTGGTCGAAATTGGTTTAATGGTATGGTAGATATACCAAATTAACCTGAATTATTTGTATGGGTGCCATTTTAAAAATAAGCACCTAATAAAATGTTATATTTGACAGTTACTTGGCGTATTATAGTAATACTTACGTGCCAAATTGGGTGATTATTGTTTAAGTAGTTTTCGATTTATTGAAGTTATACTTCTTTTGGCGCGTTGAGGGTAAAAGTTTAGTGTACAACGGAAGTTGCGACCGCACAGCGTAACGAAATTCGACAGTGAACGTGGTAGGGGTATGACCCAACGTGCATGCGCGTATCGTCCAGCTATATACAAACGGAAGGTACACAACATAGCACGTAGTTATATTTATAACCGACAGAAAATCAGTTCATGTAATAAACAAATTGAAAAATATTTCATTATATTAGTAATTCATTGCGAATATATATATATATATATATATATATATATATATATATATATTCGCAATGATATTCGCAATGATATATATCATGATAGATATATAAGATATATATATATATATCTTATTAATTTATTTTACTTATATTGTCCCATGACAAATTTGTTATTTACAAAAATTGTATAGTAAATTTCAAAAGTGTTTTCAAGTATTTTAGGTTAATTTTTGTAAGTAATATTTTATTTAGTTGTACTTATTTTGCACGTTGAGGGTAATTTAATTATGTTATTTAATAAAACCTTTATTAATTGTAGTTCATGTCTTTCTTGTCATTTTATAGTTTTTTCTACTTATATAAATTATTTGTATATGTAATAAAATTTTATTTTAGTCACGCTGAAGATGTATAACTTCTAACGCACGTACATAAGTACGCGCACCCATTAAAAAAATGTAAAATAATTATTTATTCATTTGGTGCTATTTACAAAAAGGGGGACCAAAAACAATATTAATATCAAAATTGAAAGCATGCTTGATGGTCTGCTAGTATACAAATTTTTTTAAAAAATCGGTGGAATGGTTTTCGAGATATGACATCCAACCTCAAATTTTAAAATAGACGAAATTTTGAAAGTAAGCGCCCGACGTGGTCGAAAACTGTAAAAGTTAGTTTTCCCTGCCAAGTATTATATGTATACCAAGTTTGGTAAAACGTACATACACACACATAAATACGCACACAGACAGGAAAGTGATCTCTTAAACCTTATTTTACTTCGGAAAGTAGGCTAAAAATGGAAAAAAAAGATCATAAGCAGAGCTTTCAAAAGTACTAAATTAACCATGAACATTTTATAGTGTATGTTCATTTATCATGCTCAGTACCGAATTTTTTTAGCTAGAGCGGTTTTATTCCACTGAGCGATATCTTTTAGACTAATATTTAATATTGTGCTACTTGCTTACCAAAATAAAGAATGGAATTGTGGATGTATGTGCAGTATATTTTAAAACTTAGACAATATTAACAAATAATTTTTACCCGTGTGATATAGTTTCATCGCGTTGAAAGCGTTAAGCTTGCCTCCCGAGGGCTGTGTGATTCCCGTCTAGGATTAATGAACTCCTGAAAATTAAAGTGGAATATACGCAATCCTGATATCTCAGAGCAGTACCGCTGGGAATAATAACAAATATAACTGAAAATTTATCAAATTTTCTCAAACGTGTACATATATGAACGAAATCGCGTCTTTGAGGAGCGGATTTCTGTGATGAGGAGCTCAAAGGATAAGCCAGATTTAAGTAGGTGTTTTCATGTTTGTTTCGGAAAAAGTAGATAATGAGGTAGGACTTAGCGTCGTTTTAAAAGCGAGATCATTAGAGACGGAGCGAGTTGCTCAGAGAAGCGGGAACGAGGAAGGTATTTGCCACGGCCCGTAGTAAGAAACCATCCCAGCAGGTACGAAAGAATCATAAATCTGATAACAACACCATGGGAAAACCGAAATCAGTCGAAAGTGAGCTGGGTAGAGTTCGCACGNACTTTTTCAACTTGGCGGGAATTTTCTGAATTGCTTGCGCGGGCCATTCAAAATTCGTCCGCGGGCCACATCGTGGCCCGCGGGCATAGGGTTGAGCAGCCCTGCTCTAGCGACTATCGGCGTCCACATTCGCGTCACAACCTCGCGGACAGAGTAAACGTGATATTACGTTTTCATTCCGCGAGGATGTTTCTCAGGAAGCTGCAGTGGTGAAGTGAGCTTGATTAAGGCGTCGATTCGAAGTATTAGATTGCGTCACGTTAGTGCTCTTTCTTCAGCGAGTTCTTTCTCGGAAACGCGACAGTGCGCGCCTTTGTCGCCATGCAAGGCAGTCCAAACGGCGCTGAAAGACGCATTTCTTGGAAGAGAAATACAAAATCTTTATGAGCTCGTAGGTGGACGACTCGCTATATATCCGCCGGGAGATATAGGGTGGTAGTGCCGCAGAATACCCGGTTTTTACTCATTAATTAAGGCGTGTGTTGCACTGTAAAGCTGTACCAGTAATTGCATTCAGTGAAATATTCCCCCTTCCCCAAAAAACTTTTTAATCGGTACCAAAAGCATCCCTATACAGTAGACCCCTACTTTACACTTTTCTAGGGACAATTTTAAAATGGCGGAGATAGTGTGTGTGTGGTGGGAGTGTAGCAAAGTTGAAAGACTATCTTGAGCAGTAAACGTTAATATACATTAATGGGCAGTATTTGTACTGGTTTAATATTTTAACCTGCAAATAATACATTTTAAGCCCCGTTTACTATTTAGGTCCGTTTTGTATTAATCGAAATATATTTGACCAACTTTAAAGATACGTCCTCCTCGACTGTCTCTAAAAAGTATTGTTAACGTTTGTTTACTTAGATTACACCGGTAAGATTTTAAGTTTAATTAGGGCTAAATCATAAATATTATATTTATCTCCAGTTAAGATATTCTTTGGTATATAGACCTGAAACAGAGCTAATATTTTTTTCCAGTGTGATCATTTTCAGGTGTGACACATTCACTTTCCAATGAAACTGCATTGTACACGTATTTTTGTACTTGTCGGCATGAATATGTATTTAAAACCTTATGAATTTCCAAATTTTATTGACCATGGATTGAAAAAAAAAAGTGTAAATCAAGAAAAGTCGTTTTGAATTGCAGTGCAAAAGGCAGCCATGTAATACATTGTTAAAATAGGGAAAAATGATGACACCTGAATAAATTAGAATTAAGGGGAAAATGTAACTGAGAGGAATGTGAAGAAGAACTGCAATTGTTTAAGTACAATTATTTTACTTGACTAATGTGCCATTCTGTGGCGCCATGGTGTTTTTATTTTTTTTTTATATATTTGCCCTCAATTGGGTAAAGTTTGCTTCTGTTGGCAAAGTCTTGTTGTCTTTGATTTTCTGCTGTTAATTGTCTACTGGCAAACTATTTATTTCATGCTCAAACTTAACCTTGAAATTTATATTATATACATGTAATGTAATATTTATTTTCATCACAACTTGTATAAATTCTTAAAGAGTAATGTGTTCATTGTTCATGTGATTTACTGTTCCATAAAAATGGTTCGTTTAGGTTTTCTTCTAGTACAAAATAACTGTGTGTTGCCAATTTGTTAGTTATGTGTTGTAAATTTGTCAGTTATGTGTTGTAAATTTGTCAGTTATGTGTTGTCAATTTTTCAGTTATGTGATGTCAAAATGTATGTTGAGTTTCTCTGGTTTTGTGTTTTGTTCAATCTGTTAAGATAGCAGCACTTGAGGTATAATACATTATTTATTTTCACTGGCGTAATGATTACGTGTTGTTAGGTCTCCAAAAAAATCATGAACAAATAATTTGTAAAAAACCTTGGAAAAAAGTAAAATATTACTGGTCAATCTACTTGTAACTGTTACCACGAGTAGCGGTTCCTCTGTCGAACCACTACTCTGTGGATTTATGATTTCCAGTGCGTTGCTCTATCGTGCTGACGTGACCTTCTTCCCTTCACGAAATTATCGTTATGTAGTTGACTCTGTTTTTCTGAAGCTCTGCTGATAATTTATTAATTAAGTGGGGACAAAACATCTAGTACCGCCGTTGGCAAGAAAAATGTAAATCTTTATTTACCCGCCCATGTTTTCGTGTTTTTTTGTTGGAATGTTATGACTTGTTGGTTTATGTTAAGTGCGGTCCGACTCGTTGGCCAGCTTTCCAGCCATGATGTGTAAGCTGACTTCACGGTACAAACTGCCATGTAACTGTTCTTACTCCTGTCCGATGGCAGTGGAACTGGCTCGTGGAAGAACCTAGTTAAACAGGAAAGCCTGCATGTTACAAATTTTATTTTCTAATCTTGACTACAAAGAACTCTCAAGAAGATTTTTGTGTTACAGTTATTATAAGAATCATTTAATTTATTTTCTTAATATTTGGGTATCATGAACCCAACAAACTTACAATTTTGCAGCCGTTATAAAAAAAATTATTTATAAAATTTTGTGTGATAAATTCACAGAGATGGAAACAAACAATAAACAACTTTATTTGTTATGTAATGTATATTGAACAAATTATCACGATGTGCACCTCTTTAAGGCAAAACTTCTACCTTTGGATATAACTCCTATTATTGTTATTAATATATTTTTTTAAATCCTTGTTACGAAAAAAAAAAAAAAAGAGACTGAAACAAAAAATACTCAACCAACTGTACAACTCGGCAACAAGAAATATGCAAAGAAAAAGTCACGTAGTATTTGTTTACATGTTTAATATTTTTATTTACTTTTTCCCTATAACCTTACACTTGCGCAAATTGTTTTTGTTATTTATTTTAAGGATGACTTTCAGACTCGGCCTAGTGTTGAACCTTTATCAAAAAAACATACACAGGCACAACTAGATCCACTCCTTACGTTGGTCACCTTCGGTCTGGCGAATTATGTTTTGTAAGGATCATCACGATCACTGGTATGTTGTTCATCTGACCGAGAGTGGCGCAACACTAATCAGTAGGATTTTGAGGAATATAGCAGTTTCCACGGTTTCAATGTTTCATCCTAAGAATGTGGAGTGAGGATAATCAATTCCTATTTTTGGACAACTCGTTGTTACAAATAAAATAAAATTCAAGTGTTAGACCTATTACTTGAAATAAAATCCTTCTCCAATTGTCGAATGATTTCTGGAATCCTTCCTAGCTATCTTAGAAGCGTTATTTGTCTTATTAACTAGCCACCGAACATACGAACATGTGCATATGGCCGTAGCTAGTGATTACCGCCTTCACAGAAGGGACACTGACCCATTCCAGCTAATACATAGTATATTCGCGGTTTCTTCACATTTTTTGAATTAAACTTTTGAAAAATCACCCCACGTATGACGTGTTTGGTTGTTTCTTAAATACGCCATGCATCACAATGGTTTAATACTTGCGTTAATATAAAATGCGTTAATTTTTGTAAAATTGAACTGTTACTTATATTTTATTTATAAATTGTATTGCAATTAAAATTAATACGAATAAAAAATTAAAAAGGAGGGCAAATAAGTGTGTTGATAATTCCTAGTAAGAAATAGTTCTTATGAAAAATAATAATTACACTGAGACTACAGAGAACGCACGAATGCGGTGCGTAGTACTTTTGGTGTATTTTTTTAGACTCGGTTAATTTTTGTTTGCATTAGGCGGAGGAATGTTCTGGAAGTAGAACTTAAACAGGCCTTCAGAAAAGTTGGAAGTAACCGTGAATGGACTATAGTACGGGATGTGTCCACTTATCGGCTATGCTGATTGGATTGGATTGTAAAGGGCTTATTAACGTCCCCCGGCGTAATGCCTGAAGGCATATCAGGGGACTGCTTATAGACGAACATGCGACCTAACTTAAAGTAACACACATGTTTTACCTGGGACTCGAACCCAGAACCTCCCGCACCCCAGACTGGTGGCGCACCAACCGACTGTGCCACGGGAGGTCGGTAGGCACTCTGAGGACTCGAGTTTCCACTCTGCGAGGCTGAACAACGACACGAAGTTTCGCAGGAGCGTTCGTACATCCGTAACTGCCAAGAGCACGTCAACAATGATTTGTTCTGCTACGTGTTGTGAGTCCTCGGCACTCGTTATTCACGGCGCTTGGCCCGCGCACTCGGGGTCATACTTACACGTCAGCACGTCGTCGGCGGTATAGTGTCCCTGCAGTCTGGCCCGGCCCCTACACCCACAAGCCAGGGAGGTGGCGCTGTCGTGCCACACTCGACTCGCATTACAGGGAAATCACGGTTCGGTTCCCCCTCCGGCCGACGTCGTTTCGGTTCACCACGTTTTTCCGAAACCACCCGAGGCAAAAGACGGAATGCTTCCTTAACACACGCTATGGACGATTCATTCCCCAGTTTTGATTGCTTAAGACACTAGATCCGTCTATAATAACCACGCTGTTGACGAGACCTAGACATTAAAATGAACAAATGAATCGTGGACCGACAAGGTCGCTTGTTCGACCAACTTCTCCTCCCCGGGGTGTGTCCATTGTTGTATAACACTTCTGCTTTTGGGGCTTGGTACTCACTCACTGGTCTCCTGTCCAGGCGAGCCAGGTGGTTCGATTCCCCGTGGAGTCACACACTCGGATTTCCGCATGTGGAAAACGTGGCGGATGTTACCGTTGGTTGAGTTGAGAGATTTGGGCCGCTATTAACAACGGGGTCTTTAAATGAGGCGAGAATGGAGCAGCGCCGGAATGCAATGGTGGGGGAACGGGAGATCCCGAGAAAACCCGCTGACCAGCGGCATCGTTCGGCACGATTCCCACTTGCAAAATCCAGGAGTTACCCTGCCGGCGATTGAACCCGGTTCGCCTAGGTGGGAGGCGAGCAGTGTTTCCGATGGTATAGTCTGTTCCACGAACTAGTGCACTTTTTTTTTTACCGTTCTGAAAGCAGTTTTGCATACAGTTGAGTGTGTATATTTAAACATAATCTGTGGCGAGGGGAGACACCGATGTATCCATAGAAACAGCTTTAAACAGGGCTGCCTTCACAACTGTCAAAAAAAGTCTACTCGCTCGCACGACAGACTATAGCCGGGTTGCCCCGGGATGCTTTATTCCCCTCCTCCCCGTCTACCTTAGGGTCTCATACTATGTAAACCATCAAGGATGAAGGGCGTCTACAGACCCATACTTGGAAAGCCCAACTCTCGAGAGCACCTCTCCATAAGCATTACTAACATTAGTTTCTCCTTTTTCTCCTCGCCGGGAGGACCCCTCACGATGGCTGGGTTTTAATAACGGAAGAACATTAAAGAAAACTAGAAAAAATTCCGTATACCCTTAGGCGGTAGTCGAACTGGCAGGCAGATCTTGTAAGTGGCCTCGTGGCACTACTACATAGACGAAACTTAAAAGTAAACTATATTTTGTAATTTAACTTTTGATGTTGTGTAGCCGGAAATTTTACAAATACGAATGTTCCAATCACCTACGTATTGATTTTAACATTCGCGAATATATAAACGTGTTAAGTGTAAAGCGTTCTGAGATGTGTTTATATTAAATCTACTGATGATATTATTGAAAAACTCTTATAGTACACCAAAAATATTATGGCATTCACGAAGTATTATAAGTATATAGAGGCCGATTGTGAATATAAAATATTGTTTTTTATTATATGCTCAGGTATTTTTTGAGTTCCTTCAATATGCACCTCAATTTATAGTAGCAAACGCATCGTTTCGTCATAAATGCGAAATGGGCAACCGCCTACTGTCTAAATCGAAAATCAAAATTATCTTATTTTTTTTACCAATTTATTAACTAACATAAAAATTAAAACTACTCGCATTAATTTATTTTTTCTACTTTTTAACAGGGGGGGGGTTAAAGAAACACCACCTTGTCTTCTACTTAACCAAAGATTACAATAATAATAAACTAAGTAATCTGAATAAAATTATATTGTTAATACCAGCATTCAATGCTTGGAAACCGAGGTCACAAGATAATATTCTTCTGTTTCAGACAAATTTTTGTTTGAATTTGTTAACATGTATCTTTTAGTGTAATTTATATAATTTTAACAATTCTTTTATTTTTAAATTTTTTAAGGTTTAATTACGCTTATCTCATGGAATTCAAATGGCAACATTATACTGGCGAATAATTCCATGAAATCTTCAATTCCTAGAAGCATATAAAAATACTTATTCCAGATTTCATTAGATTTAAGAGATTTGTTTGATTTGGTAATTTATAGTCGAAGGATTCCGGAAGCAGAATTTTCATACAGACGGCCATTATCGGGATACCTTTGTCCGAGCTCTGTTATTCTGTTTCGATAACCGCCATCTCCAAGTCTGTAAATTAAACTCTTTGTGAAATACCTATTAAATGTCATGATCTTTGGCATTGTCCATTAAAGTGCATATAATTAGAAATATTACAGAAAATTCTAAAGATTTCAAATAATTTTCTGAAATAGACAAAGAAAACGTTTCCCCTTGCCCTATAATCCCGCTTTAATAGCTGCCACACTGATATTTATTAACAACTCAGGAACTAAAGAAAAACAAATTAATTAATAAGAAACTTAAGTAAATCACAAAGATAATGTTGCCAGATTTTAATTTATCGTTCGTGTTCGCTATAATTAAATTTGTTCATTACAATACAAAGAAAAAGTAGAGTAATTCCCACAAAAATTTCAGAAATAATATGAAACGTTGTTACTGTAATGGTATTTAAGGAATTAGGTTGACACTTCCAGTTTGATACTCCGGCGAGAGTAACAATTGAAGCAAGTTAATATTAAATAAAATATCGTTTTTAAAAGATTTTTTCTTTGTTTACAATACAACATTGCCTTTTTATTATATTCGTAAATAAAAATGAAAAATAAAGATAGATAAAATTTTTAAATCATCATAGCCGATTTAAAAAAAAAAATTATCTTAGTTACGCAATTTTGCATGAAGTGAATAAATAACCTGCGTACATTTTCCTTAGTCTGTGTATGAAACTATGCTAATAAAATATATAAAACTTAAAGAATTAATATATATTTGCCTGTTGTTATACTCTCACTGGTCTCTTAGCATCGTGGGTAAAGAAGAAGTATAATAAAATATTTTGTGGTCCTGGTTTTGTTCCTTAAGAACATTACTTATTTTAAAAACCGTCTTTTAATATTGATAGCATAGTAATGCAACACTTTCTGCTCTACCTAGGTCACTTATTCGTCGATGTATTGGCTACTCTGGACCACGAGTTCGATACCAAATGGAAATATACACGTCAGTTGTGTAGAGCGATATTTTGAATGCCAAATGGTCGACATTCTTTCCCTAATTATTAAAATGGTCGTGCAAGAGTTTCTTCTAAGGAAAACAAGTGAAAATATGTTAAAATGCGAAATGGTTAAGCATATTTTTCACATTATTTTCTTAGCTTTCGTGATTACCTTTTTTTTTCAATGATATAAAAATCTCAAAAACTTCTGTTTAGACATTACGGCTCCAAATGTACGTACATATCCTTCATGGTCCCAAGTGATCAGTTATGATTCTTTTTGCTCAAATTTATCAAATTCATGAAAAGTCACAAATGATGCCGGTTGCTCAGCAATTCACACAGAACACACTGTTATGGTGTGATCAGGCCTTAGCTGAACGGCTTGCCTGATCACACCTTCAAACATCAAACCTGGAAACGAGCGGGATTGCAACGCCATCATTTGGTCGTCGATCCTTGTGAACGAAGACAGTTGCAGAAATCCCCTCCACCGGTCACTGAGCGGGGCCGCAGAGCCACGCGCTTGATATAGGCCAGCGTAACACCCGGAACAGCGTCTGTCNGCCTTAGCTGAACGGCTTGCCTGATCACACCTTCAAACATCAAACCTGGAAACGAGCGGGATTGCAACGCCATCATTTGGTCGTCGATCCTTGTGAACGAAGACAGTTGCAGAAATCCCCTCCACCGGTCACTGAGCGGGGCCGCAGAGCCACGCGCTTGATATAGGCCAGCGTAACACCCGTAACAGCGTCTGTCGTCTTTCGTCTTTAGTCCTTTGGCCGACCCGACCAGCGAAGCAGACCAGGAAGATGGGTGTGTCCGGCCGGCGTTAACCGTCTCGTAGAATCAGCCTCCGGCTGCAACAAGGTGATGACTTTCCAGTTAGGTTTAGTTAAAATGGCGTGAGTGAAATGTAATGAATAATAATCTTAAATTCAATTTAAAACTCCCCCTATCAATAGCCATTTAAATAGCAACTGCATAACCTTCATGTAATAAAACCTCATCAGATACTGTTGTGCTCTACCGAATCATGAGTCATTATTGAGTTACGCCCCCAGCAACTTTCACGAACGAAATGGCTGAAAAGTTAGTTCGTAACAACCCTGTCTACAGCCACTCTGTTTTCATGTCCTGGAACGAAAACATCTTTTTCAAAAGATGTGGAAATGGAGAATTACCACGCCGAAGTCCAGTTAGTCGCGTTGTTGGTGTGAATAACTGTGTACTGTGTGGAAACTTCATGTCTACTTTTACTTTAACGTTTACATTTTATTTGTTCAAAACGTGGTTGCAGTAATGGGAAGGGCGATGGATGTTTTTCATTTGAAGCACAGCGATAGCCTCGGTAACCACATATAACTACACTCTAAATTCGAATCACTTGAAAACCAATATTAATATTACGCAGTGAAATCCAACTACTCGAATCATTGAAAACGGCTCCACTTAGAATCAATGGAAAACCACTGACTGTTTCAGTGAAAAAATTTTCACTGATCGAATAATGCCCGGTTGCAGCTTAACAGCCCTAAACCAAGATCCTAAGATCTTGGTTCAAACATTATCTTCAGTTGGATCCGAGTTCCAACGTACGACGTGAACTGCTGTTTGTTTTGTATGATTGAAAACACTTTGCACAAACTTTTTTCGTTATTTTTAATGCCAATATTATTGAAGAAGGTAGTGTACATAGAACTATACGGTGTGATGTTTTATGTGTTTTAAGTAAAGTATTTGCTGTACGAATTTTACTGAATGATATTCAAGTGTGTATAATGTTGTTGTGAATTAAAAAAAAAAAAAAAAAAAAAATGTACTTAGCGCCATATGTTGGCATATTTTCATGCTACATTTGCTGGCTACGGCTGTTCTTTCGTGAGCAAAAAATTCGACATGAGATTTAGCTCGTGCGGAAAATGAGGACAGTTCCTGATATTCTGAATGGCTTTTCCAGNCTCGGAGGGATAAGCATGAATTTCATTCTCTCTTTACAAAACGTAAACACCAACTTTAATTTAATAAATGCATTGCATCTTGAAACTTTGTAAAAGGTCTCAGTTTAAATTTTACAACAGTAAAAAACAACAGAATCCATTTTTAAACGATATAAAGATTACAAATTTTATTTCTATTAAATAAATATATTTAACTGTGTTTTTATCTTCACATAACCTATATGCAACACATACTTTTATTTTTTTCTATTCACTTTATAAACACTTAATATGTATTTTTATGTGCCGAACTGAGCTTAAGTAAGAAATATTTGAATGTTTATGCCATTTTTAAAACAAATTTGCTTTTCAATATAACTTTGACATTTTAAAATAAAGAACTCATATTTACTTGATCTGAGATCATCCTCCTGAACCGTCAAAATGCGCGGTTCAAGGCGAGGTTCAAATTGATCTTAGTTTGGCGCGCCGAATACAATGGCGCAACAGCCAAATGTGCTTAACCAGGATAAAACCGGTATTTGATCCTAGATCATTGCTGAACCTCAATGGTACAACTGGGCATAAGTGAGTCAATTGCGTTCTGCGAATTAAATACCGCTCTTTATTTAGCCAAATAATTACGAGAAATAAACATATTTACCAAAGTCCATGTTTATATTGTGCAATTAAACGCAATTTAAAAAAGGGGGAACAAATTGGTGGTGTCTAGAATTTTAACCCAAAGCATCCCACTTTTATACCCTTACCTTACCATTCGAGCTACCAAACCAACGTTTACAGAAAAATGTAGAATTTGAGTGTAAATCTTTCTTTTCGCTTTTAGTATTATTGGTAACATTAATAATGTTAAAACAAAGAATAAGTATGAATGCAATAACTTCACCACATTTAATGCAGTTTAAACCTTCAAACCAAGGGATGTGATGATCAGGTGAAAACGAAATGAAAGACGTAAAAACGAAACGAAATATTAAATATTCATGTTACCTCGTAAAATTGTAATTACGCTATAAAAGACTAAACTTGTATTTAAAAAATATATGTTTAAAGCTTTTATTAGTTTATGCGTTGATTTTTTATTTGAAAAAAAAATCGTTTTATCAATTCATCATTCAAAAAACAAATAACTGAAAAACAGTGAATAAAATGGTTAATGAATAAATGGAAAATGTCACTGAATCAACAATATGTGAAGGAAAACTGGCATTTTTTCACTAATTCGTCAGTTAAAGTGGATGTTGAATAAGTCAGGTTCTGTTAACTGATTTAAACAGTGGAATTCTCACTGATTCAGATTTAGAGTGTATAAATTTGTATTTAGTTCAAGTAAGTTTTATAATTTCTCTAAACAAAAAAATTGTGGTTGTGTATTCGTCTTATAAGCTATATCGTTCGTATTAAGATTGTCGTGTTTAGCAGTGTTTTAAACCAGATATCTATTGAGATTTCAGATACGTTATTTAATTTTTATTGTGTGTACGAGGCCATGCGAAATGAGTAAGTACACTCTGTAGTACAATATTAATAAGCAAGCCGTCGGACGTCGGAGTACTCATTTTCAAGTGGAACGTGTAAAATGTGTCGATAAGAACAAGTGAAACTTTCGTGGGTTCGAACATTGCGAGTTGCTACTAGATCGAAATAAGAATGACGAACCATATCTTCCGAGTTTGATGAGTGAGTGAGTGAGGGAAGAGATTTGGACGGCTCTTCTCAGCGATATCTTGAGATCCGATCCGAGTTTGGTGAAGCATTGACCAGTGAAGTGTTTACAAGGCTCAAGACTTTTTCTCTTGGCACACACGCACACCTACACACGCGCATAAATATAAAGGATGTGTCGATTCATGTAGGAATGAACAGTATAGCTTAAAAACAAAAATTCCATATGAATGTATGTCCCAGGTGCTATGGTTTCAAAGGCAAGATCTTCAAAGTTTGTGCTGGAATTGTTATATACCGTACTTGGCACACTCCTTTCCGTGTTATTGCAGCTCTGCCTGAGTACCAGCACTAATTCACTCTGGCAAGAGAAGCTCGAAATATCAACCTTGTATCAGAATCCTAGCCTGCACACGTCGCATCAGTGACTGTCTGACACGCATAATACCCCGGATGTGCTACGGATACCATATAGAAACCTTCTTACAACTGCTGGTGAAGCACTGCAACGTCCGTAACAGGTTCTGCGTAAACGATGGCCTTGAGATGTTCCCACAGGGAATAATCCACTATATTCATATCAGAGGAACGTGCTGGCCAGGCGATTGATCCTAACGACCTATCCAGCTGTGAGGAAACCACTCATCCAGATAGACTCTGATCCCCTTTTCTGAAATGTGGTAACGCCCCACCATCCATGAGCCACATGCGTTGTATCAGATCCAACGTGGCATTCTCTTGTACCATAACTGTTGTTACAGTGAAATGAGCGTAGCAACATACAACACTCCATACACTCAGTACACAAAAATACGTATACCTACTGATTACCGCCAACAGCGGACACAGTGACATGGACCCGTTCGGGAACCACAGAACGTATGATATAATATAGACTTTCTTTTTTAGGTTTTCTGTCATCTCTCAGGTTACTTCACAAATAAATTGTCACACATTGTAGGTATATATTTAAGCGTGTGTACATATATATACAGTTTATTTGTTTATGTAGTAAAACTGAACTCTACCGACAAACTTTGGTAGGCGATTCCTCGGGAAACATTAGGTAGAATAAAGATGTGTGACCTATATATAGCCTAAGTCTATTCTTGAAAGCGTAGCTGAAGTTGACGTTTATTGCTAGTAACACAGCTATACTGAAATATAGGTCTCTGAATTTCTTAATAATAATGCATTTTTGAACAACGGAGTGTAATACGTTAAAAATTGGTTGCCAATATCAACCTAATTACGTAAAAAATTGGTTGCCCATACCAACTTAATACCGTAAAGAAGGGGTTGAATCCACATTATGCATTGAAAAAACGTAACTCTCCGGCATTTTCGAATTGTTCTACCGCGGGTTAGTAATCTACCTTGCTACTTACTATCCACGTCTCCCGCAGCAAGACGTGTTGAAAGTAAATGGGGAAACTGTGCTGTCTGAATTAAAACATGCTTTACGCTCCACGGTTTTCAATGGCTTTCAGAGGTTCTCAGGAATTAGAATTTTGTTTCGCGCAATGCGGGACGACGCCAAGTTTCGAGCATTCTGTTGCATAATAAGGTCAACTGGACAAACACATGAATCTCGAAGTTGGACTACCACATGGTAAACAAAAACTTCTACGTCTTTTTTTGCACTACACGCCACCATTTTCGATCAATAAATGCATGATGTGCTATGACTGAATCGCTACAACAGTTGCAGCGGCAGCAAAAAACATTTCACTAAGAAACCTTTACAAATATGAAAATATATCTACTATCTGTACACTTGGCGGAATGGTTTTAAGAAGCAGACATCAGCCCTCACACTCACCTGCATTTTGGTTGAACCATAGGTGGTATCAGAAAGTTTCAAGACTAACTCTGTTTTCAAGAAAGTACTTTATTTATCTAAGTTTATATAATGCCGGCCTCGAAATAGTGCCCTTAAACAGCACTACAGCGGTTCCAGTGTTCCTGCCACTTCTGGAATGTGTCCTGGAAGTCTTCTTCTCGAAGAGGGTCAAGCACCTTCTGTGATTAGCGCTGGATCTCCGCAGTGGTGTCAAAACGGTTGCCTTTGAGCTTGATCATCTTCTTCGGCAAGGGGCCGTAGTTCGCAGGAGCCAGATCTGGTGAGTAGGCTGTGTGCGGAAGTAAGACCATGTTGTTTCCGGCGAGAAACTCACGTGCGAAGAGGGTTCGGTGACAAGGTGCACTGTCGTCGTGGAGCACCCAGTTTATTTGCGCGACACAAACCCGGATTCTTTAGCTAAACGTCCTCCTTCGGACGCCTTAAAACCTGGCAGTAGAACGCACTATTTACGCTATGGCCCTTGGGAACGAATTATCGATACTCGGCCCGAGGTAACTTGTACATTGGCTACTTTCTGACTTTGTGGGATGCCTTCATAGTATTTGGTTATATTGAATATTACTAGTATTTATTCTTGCTGAGGACTCGTTATTCCCTCGGATATCTCCGGGTCGTCTCGAATAAACTACATCCTAACTACAGAAGTAGCACAAACGTACAGTTTTCTGCATTTAAGCCTGTCACCAAATCAGTCCGCCAATTATTCCGATCTGAGACGGCATATGTAATGTGTGATTCAAGGATCAGGAGGCGTATTTTAACGTAAGTAACTACAAGTACATTTTTGTATATTTACGGCACTGAGATAAGCATAGTTAATAAATAAGATATACTACCATGGTTTTAATGAACATGAAGTCTATAGCGCCTTCTTGTTAAAATAATCAATACCTTAATATTTTCACATCACAAAATGCTGTGAACTTATTTTAAATACATTTGTAGTATTACATAAGTAACCGTGGCAAATAGTATCGACAAAAATTTTCCACCGTATAGAACGTTGGGAGATAATTGAACACAGCGTCACACAATTACGTGAGCCAATCAACATACTCGGCGGCCGAACGTTTAAGGTTGGGAGTCTCCATGTGCTGAAATGGCTTCCCAAAGAGAGTTTCGTCACATAGCAGATAAAAACTGTGACAAAACAGCGTGGCAGTTCTTTTGACGTAGGCGTACGCATTCTCTTATTGGCTGCGCGATGCTCTGGTGACGGGCCTTGTGTCTGTTTGGCTACTGCAAGGTATGAAAAGATTCCCTGTAGGCTGGGCTGCCTACTGACAAGGAGGATGCCAGACTCTGGTTGGCCAACGACGTTCCGAAATGTTGCTGGCTAGTGACGCCATTTTGGTTTATAAGCGGCTCTTTCACCTCGGTATGCTTAAGTGCTCTGTAGTTTCGCAATGATGGGTCCACGTCGCGTCAAGAGGCAGGCTCTTCCCTCCCGCCACCCGCGAGTCTATTCAAAGTTCGCGTGGTGGAGAGCGAGGGTAGTTGGTAAACGTCCCTGACTACCACCCCTAGGCGAATTGTCGCCTGGAAACACGGGGAGTGCAGGATTTGCATTTCCTGTTCTGCTTAATTGTCCACGGCGCCGGGGAGCGGCCGGCCAAACTTGCCGGCCTCTCGTCATTACGTTGACGACCACTCGATCTGAGGCGACGACCGTTCGGCGACATTAACAACGCCTCGTCTGGCGCACGGACGTGCTAACTGCCGCGTGTTTGTCCTCGATCCCTAGGTACCGCAAGTTTGCTGCAGCTCAGCTTCACATGATGACTCTTACGAGGATCTCACATATTCAGTTCCTCTGTTAGCATAGACTGGCTGTTGGCAACGTATCAATAAACGTAGTCCTAGAGTGCAATATGTACATTTATGGCTACCAGTTGCGTGTGGCGAAGTGTTGCAAAGTAAGCTAGTGCTTGTTCACTACTGTACACACTAGAAGCACGCAGCAGGAACCAGTAACCAGAGTGGAGCCGGGGAGAAACTGGATGTATTGCGGCCACTCAAGAGAGAGTGGCGAGGTAATTATTACACATGAGCTGTAAAGTCAACTGCAGTATTACGTTTAAGTGGCCGATGTGTAAAGTAGCAAACGAGTAGGGACAGAACAGAGTTAAACACAGCTTACTTTGTAACAGTTCACCACACGCCGCTAATGGCTAGTAAAGTCTAATGTTTGATCTCTATACACATAAGAGCACGAATTTGTATAAAATCAATACAATTACTTTCCTAAGAATTCCTTGGTTTCCACTTGGATAACGCATCAATAAAGAGAAACAGTTCTCGACATTGTTAATCTTACATACATAGGAAGGATACAAAAAAGAAAGGGAAAATAGATCCTAAGCAGGGTTCTCAGAAGTGCTCAATTAACAGTGAACAGCCTATAGACAGCATTATTATGAACACCAGGGTACGAATTCGGCATGGAAGAGGGGATAGAAAACGTGTTATGACCTATGACCATAAATGTTTCAGAAGGGAGTGACAAGTCTTTGAAAATTGGGATGTCAAAGAAGTTATTTGCAAAATGTCCGAAATCACGTGAGATGAAACAACAAATTCGTGTATCCATTTGTGAACATTTGGCGAATGGCAGGTGATAACATTATAAAGGTGCATGCGCTGTTTGGAATTTCCATATTCACGTTTTTTTTTTTGCGGAAATGGACAGATAATATACCGAAACGCGATCCATAATGACGAAATGCGAAGCTGATCTCCGTAAATACTAAATACGGAACGAGATTATGCATGTCTCCGTATTTTTTGTAGGCCTAGATTCGAGTTTCAGTAAAGAACAGCTCCGAGTCTACAATAAGCTTTCTTCGCCACTACAACGAGAAAATTATCGTTTCTACTAAATTTAGGATATCCACGCCACTTAGTTCAAGTCATTCAAATAGCAAAAAGTAACATCAGGCACATTTAACAGTTAACGTTTAAACAATTGAAACACTAAGAGAAATTGAAAAAGTTATATTTGTCAAAGTTTACTTTCACAAGAAAGTTGCAGGTAATTGGCAAGGGCAATTGACGCTAATAACTTTTGGGTCGTTCTCAAAACTCGCTTGAGAAAGAAATTCCTTGACATTTTTCTTAATAATTTCTAACATAGACATAGTAATGTATCCTAGTAACTAAAATTTCAGATTTTTTTTCGTAATATTTACTCTAAACCGTAGGTAAAGTAGGTAAAGAAAAACAAACAATACGATTCACGGAGAGGTTACGTGTATTCACGGAAAGGTCTGTAAACTTTACGGAAATCTGTTATTGAAAAACAGATTGTCCATAATTTTGCAGAGTTTTGGAGGAATTCTTACCAGCACTTTTCCGTAAAAGGAAATATTTTTTTCTTTAACAGTTTGGCGCCCTTTCAAAAGATGCATGTTTTTCTTCGAGACCGTTCACTTGAGAGTGTTACATCGTGGCGGCGTTTGTGTTCCTTTAGGGAAGCTGGTTACCAACCCTGCATCCACGGAGTTTAAGTGGGGAATCAATGTTAAACGAATTCCTTCTAAGTGCATCGGTCTTAAAGGTAACCGTTTCAAACAGGAAATTATTCAGTTCAACACTCTCAGAAAATACTGCCACTTTAAGAAATTTAAAAAAATTTTATTATCTCACTTTTTTTTTGCAAGATGTAAATATTAATGCTAAATTTCAGAAAAAATATTTAAAATGAAGATTGGCAAGATTTTTTAACACATCAGAACTACGCTCCGAAAACTGAAAACAAAACTCACAAGGTTATACCTATATTTACTATTCCGTCACTGCTTAACAGGATCATACCAGACAGCGACAATAATTATAGTGACTACAAAAATATTTCGTCGTAACTACTTGAAGAGGACACTACTGTAAAACATTTGATACAATAAAGGACTTTTGACTGGGGCTAAAGGTAATCGGTGCAACAGTGGGTGATAACCAGCCAGTCACAGACGTTGTACGGTACTGTAAGCAAGTCGTTTGTTGTGTGGACCTGTAGGAGAGTAATGTGTTGGAAAACCGAGTTGAAAAACTTAGAGCAAACAAACTTGTGTTCTCGCAGTAGTGGGCATATGTCACTTACGTCTAACTTGTTTTCAAAGCTGGTATATGTGTGCAGACCTCAAAGTGTTAGTGATCCGTTGTTCTTTAATAAATGTCACCTGTAGTCCATTCACGGTTACTTACAACCGTTATGAATCACTGCTAAAGTTATACTTCCAGGACATTCATCCGCCTCATGCATACAAGGCTTAACCGCGTCTAGAAAATTACACCAAAGGGACAGTGCACTGAATTCGTGCACACTCAGTGTAAAAATATTCTGCCTAAGAACTATTTCTTAACAAACATTACCAAGACAAAAATTTTCTCTATACCTTTATTTATATTAGTTATAAATGAAATATTATAATTTATAGATAACATACAAGTCAAAGTAGCATTTACCCACAAATAAGGTTATTTAATGTTAACAGCAATCTAAAACGCTTGTGATATGTGACATATTTAGTTTGTAACCAAAAACGTCATACATGGGGTGCTTTTTCAAATGTTTGATTAAAAAAGTGAGAAGAAACCATGAATAGACCATATAAAACTTTTTACATTAAACGATTAAGCTTGTATGCGTAATTTTCAGTTTCCTTCTTATATTCCTGCGAAGTTAACTGGTTGTTAATTGGTAAGTGTTGACGTCTTTGTAGCGCGCGCACACAAACACACACACACACACACACACATATATATATTTCACTTCTTGTGTGTGTGGTTGTCTACGCTCGTCCGTTGTCCAAACCGTCTTAGGCCAACCACGGTTTATTAGTATAGCTATATGGTAAAGGGTTGGAGAAGATTGAGACAGAAAGTTTTGGCATTTGTTAAATCAGCACACATCCTTACCTTACACTGTACGCTTATCTTGAAAAATCACATTTGAACTTCCCAAATTCCTTTCAGCTGGTTAATAATATGTGTAACCTAGTAACAGTAATTTAGGATCGCTTACACATAGAGTAGGTTACACAATAATATTCACGGATTTTATGTTTCGTTTCACGTAGTATCCGACATTTTGCAAATAACTGCACTGAGTTGAATCAAACAAAGGTTGTTTGATGCAACTAAATTAGTTGTTTGCATAGGGGCAATAACATATTTTATTGTTGAAAGCAAATAATTTTGTTGTTCTTATTTTATTGCCCGAAACAAAGAATGGGTTGATGCAACTAAAGATTTGTTTGACTCTAAGTACATTAAAGAGTTTCAGTTAATGTAAAAGAAACTAGAAACGCGAACGAGATTCGAACCTATCTCATCTGCGCCCGAGCGTTACGTCTTAGCAACCTCAGATAAACTGAATACTTATAATATCTTAATTGTTTTTATTATAACAGGTTAGATACTGGATAACGTGCGGAAATATATGTTTCAAGTTTTACAGTTTTATTTTCTAGGTTCCTGTTGAACGTGTTTTATTAGGATGTTTATGCCATAATTAAGCAACAATTAATGCAGTAACAAACACTGTTATTATCATTCTTATAGCAAAAATGCAAAACGAACTCTTTTGCTGTATTGTCGAGCGATGACTATCAAATGAGTAGCCAAACAAATGTATACACTTGATTTAACAAAATATTTGTTGACACTCTAATTTACTTTGTCTCAACACAGAGGGGTTGTTACTCCAAACGTGTATTTAGTTAAATGAACAAAATTCATTTTTTTTGCATTTAAAAGTGTCGCAGCCCCTTAATAATTACGTTAGGCCATAGGTTGTATTACGATTACTATCTTGTTTTCCGTAACGGATTATCTCACAAAGTTTGCGTCTAGAGCTCAGGATGATCCTCTATATTTTGCTGTTGGCTCCTAGAGACATGATTATACAGGCTGCATGAGCGTCTCATATCTTAAAAGCATCAATTAATTTTATGTTCCATTTTGGCGTGACATAATCTATATTACACGTACAAATTTATTTATAAAAACATGCACCTGCTGTATAAGGCCTACCATGCACGATGACATTTTGCTAACTTTTCCTCGAATCCATCACAGCAGGTGAATTTTCGCTGTCATATGAAACATTTGCGTACAATCGAATATCATGATTTACTCCTAAATGAAGCATGTTATCGGGCAATCTGGATACGATGGGACCATCTGGTTATTGTTGACGGACGTCAGCAATCTTTATGAACATCTGCCCGAATATGGAAGAGATAAGGACTTCAGTGTATGTTGAACATCAATTATTGTGACGCTCTTTTTAATTTAAACCGCATTCAGTCGTCCGTTAACTTGCCATAGCCATGGTTTCGTCAAATCCTGAATGCTAGCTAACACGTACGTTTGCACTTAACTTGACAGCTGCTTCACCAAGTGAATCTTCCTGTCAGCGTGTTGCGGCGGAAATGGAGTATGAAGAGATTTGAGCCTCTTGAGAGCCTATGAGGGTGAAACGCGGTTTAAATGGAGCAGCGCTGAATGCAAGGGTGAGGGAATACGGGAGATCACTGATAAAACCCAGCGACGTCGTCCGGCACACTTCTAACGTGAGTAAAAACCGGGAGCGACCTCGCTAGGAATCGAAACCGGTTCGCCCTGGGAGGGAGGCGAGCGCCCTAAACGCTAAACCACCACTTATTGTCTAACATTCACTCGCTCTTAACAGGTAAAAAAATTAAAGGTGTTTAGCAAAGACAGTACATTTATATTAGGATAAACCATGTATTTTCTTAAAAAGATGCGACTGCAGGAATATCCCTGCAATTAGAGGAACGGTGAAATACCCGTGGCTATTGATACTTGGGGAAGGGGCTACATATTTTTTGACCAATTTCGTTTGGTGAAATATTTACTGGTCGTTTTTGTCTTCAAATTTTAATGTCAAATATGTTTAAAGTATAAAATTCGTCAATATGACAAGGACCTAGATCTGTTCAAGAAACAGCAATTTTTACTACGTTTCGTGGCTATTTCATAATTTTGCGACACGACAACGTTAGTAACTTGATAAAAATACCCAATCATTGAAAATTAACTTTGATAAATATTTTTAGCGTTACTTTTAGTAGGCTCTATTTAAACTTAAAATCTCGATTCCTACAAATTTACNAACTTTGATAAATATTTTTAGCGTTACTTTTAGTAGGCTCTATTTAAACTTAAAATCTCGATTCCTACAAATTTACAAAATTTATTTTAACACAAATGTTGATTTCAGCCAAAGTTTTTATTGAAGTCACAGTAATAGAAATGTTGCAATAAANAAATTTATTTTAACACAAATGTTGATTTCAGCCAAAGTTTTTATTGAAGTCACAGTAATAGAAATGTTGCAATAAATTTCTTTGACATCTTACACTTAGTTCACATGTGGTAAGTACTTCAATCTACTTTGAATTTAAAATTTATCTCAAAAGTTATAACTGAAAATTGGTGAATCGCATAACAAATTTCCGAGAAATATTCCTCATGGCACTATAATAGTTTGCAAAATTATTTTGAGATATAACCTAACACGTTACTTTGTTAAAATATTTAGATTTGTTAGAGAAATATAAACATTTAAAATTCCTATAGCTGGTTTCATTTCTTGAAAAGTAATATTCTTCCATTTTTCATACTTTTCTTAGACTATTAATCCGTATTACAACGATAAAGAATGTCATACGCTAAAAAAGTAGACAGTAATCTTACCTGTTGAACGCCATTAAGGCGCCTGTATAGCTGGCGCGCGAAAAGATTTGCAGTTAAAACACCTCATCATNTCTTACCTGTTGAACGCCATTAAGGCGCCTGTATAGCTGGCGCGCGAAAAGATTTGCAGTTAAAACACCTCATCATGGCCAAAAACATTTTCGAACTGTTATAATTTAGAATATTCTGGGTGTATTCATGCAAAACTAGTATAGGGCCCTGCATTGAAATTTTGGTACAGACTATACACCAATAAAACTGTAGGGTCAGCACTTAAACTCGCATAGGTTCATACGACACGACGAGAACCCAGCAAGTCCTGCNCACCAATAAAACTGTAGGGTCAGCACTTAAACTCGCATAGGTTCATACGACACGACGAGAACCCAGCAAGTCCTGCGCGTAACGGCAATGGCGCACTTGATGAGTGTAGCAGTGCCGTCCTTTCCGCCCCCGTGATTCTCGGCCTCAGACGTAGGAATACGGCTCCAGGTGGACGAGCACCTCAAAGAGGCAGCGGTGGTGTAGTGGTTAACCACTTGCTTCCAACCAAGGCGAAACCGGATTCGATTTCCGGCTGAGTCGCCCCCGGATTTTTGCACGTGGGAATCGTGCCGGACGATGCCGCTGGTCGTCGGGTTTTCTCTGGAATTCGCCGTTTTCTCCTGCCCTTGCATTCAAACGCTGCTCCGTACCCACCTCGCTTCACCCTCATCGGCTCTCAGGAGCTCGTTGTTAAGAGCCCACCCAAATATCTTTACTCACCCTTCGCTCACGAGCACCTCAAGTTTGGTGGGGAAACAATGTGGCTATTACGGTGCTGCATGCTAGTTTTCTTAATAGTGAAATGGGGAAGGAGGTGAGAGGCACGTAGGCAAACCAAGACTTTACGCGCGCGAGAGAGGATAAAGTAGGCAGTGAGGCAGGGAGGGAGTGGCTAGAAGGAAGGGTCCCCACGTGTCCTGTGTTCGCGCCTCGCGCGGGGCCGGCGACCACCCACCTGGCGACGTGGCGGGCGGATCGCACTCCCCCCTCCCCCTCNTGGCCGCTAGTTCCGCGTCTCTCTTCTGCTGAGCAAGCCTTCTGATTGACTGCTCGTGACGTCACCACCTGCTGCCTGCCACCCCGTGACGCGCTCGACCCAGCATCAAGATTTACAACCCCTCTTGCTCTGACAGAAACAATATTTACGTAGATTTACAAAGGGTTTACTCCATACCACAAACTGGGCCGAGGGGTTTGAATTCGTATTTGGGAGGACCTGAGTTCAAATCCCGGTCCAGACATCATGATTTCGATTTCCCAAGGTATCCCGAAATAACTCCAGACGAATGCTGGGATGGGTCCTTATTACAGGCCATGGCCGATTCCTTCCCCGTTCCTGCTTCTATGAGAAACTTTTTTCAGTCTGGAATAACTTTGCTGTCGACGAGACGTTAAGCCCTTACTACCTAACATACCTTAGTGTTTTACTCTTCGTGAAGCTATTGGAGGGTGGCTCTGAATTCGTTCACAATTTTGTAAAAAGATTCGTTATGCAAAAAAAATTAAAACTACGTCATACGATTTATTACACACAATGATTAGAAAGGAATCCATGCGCCCTTTGAAAATCGACAATAAGACGGTTTTGTTTTATAATAATTAGAATCTACTTTTGACGAAACAAAAAAATTCCTGAATTGAACAGTGAAATGCTGAACTGAAATCTGATATTTGTGAAAATTTTGAGGGTTATATCATTGACTTTTTGTTAAGAAAATAAAACGCTGCCTGACAGGTTGAATAGCTGCCAGGCAAACAATCGCACCCTTTCAAAATTTTGTATATTAGTTTGACAATCCTACAGGAATGCGAAAAATTGTTTCTAGTTATAACCTGGATATCAGTAATTATAATTAAGAATTCGGTGTATGTCCAGGGTTAAAAACTTTATACGATAACATCTCACCTACTTTATTATCGAAATGGTTGAGAAAAGAAGCTCTGTATGGACGTATTTATGGTTGTAATGAATAGTGCTAACATACAAAGTTAAGTTGAAACTTGTTACATGATTTCGTAGATGCAATACAGTATTCTCAAATATATATATATGGTAGCCAGTTTCAAAATAAGTGCTTTATGTAGTTAAATTGAATGCATTAACATGGCATAAATTAGCATTATATATATGCCAAATTTTAAGGGATTCGGTTTTGTAGTTCCCGAGATATACAGCAAATTTTTCATGTTACACAATCTTCCAAAATGGCAGATCTATAATATTGTGGCTCTTTAAAATCAATACTTACGTCATGCACTATTAACTTAACAAATTTGGTTGAAATTGGTTACATCGTTCCTTAGATATAATGTAGTGCTCAAAATTTTAACATTACGTCCATGATAAAAAACTATACTCCATTTCATGTAATTTCACTCAATTCTGACAGTTCTAGAAATGTAGCGCGGTGACCATGCATTCTTCCACCACAGCTGTTCTATCTATGAAGAAAACAAAGTGTGTAAACAAATGCTATAAGTTATTCAATGTACGTTTCATTTCAGCTTTCTTTATTTTTGTAATGGGCAAGTTATAATGCTGGGGCCCTGTCTATTTTATTTCGGGTGGATGAGACAGTATACTTTTGAATGTAGATATTATTTTAATGGGCGAATAGAAAATTTTGTTCGTACGTCGGTAACTTTAAAATTATTATAACGTGTAAAGTTATAACCTCACCGAAAGAAGAAAACGCGATAAATAGTATGTTGTTCGTACCGATGCGAATAATAAACAGATGTCATATGGACGTAAAAATTTTTGGCGAAGTTAACCTTACACTTGATGGATTTTCTATACAGTAAACGTGTTATTTTTACACTACAAAACAGTGTTGAACTTGTGGTTTTCCAGGCCACATTCATTTCAAACATTCTAATGACCATTTTGAAATGCATTATTTACAAAACACTTTGACCTATGGCTCGTAAATCCTATTTGAAACTCCTGAACACACGTTGTTGTGTGGCAGTCCTTGGACACGTTTGTCTGCCGCTGATACGAAATAATTTGCAGAATCATTCAGTAAATGCGACACTTGCCCAACTTCCCGAAACTAATAAACTGCGGAAAGAAAATACACTTTAGCGCTTCATAACACATAACGGTACCGAAAATTGCGGNTTCCCGAAACTAATAAACTGCGGAAAGAAAATACACTTTAGCGCTTCATAACACATAACGGTACCGAAAATTGCGGTCCAAGTAGTACACGTGTCGATAATATTACATTTCATGCAATAAAACTCACTACAAAGGCACCTCTATAACCAATTATGCTTAACAAAATTAAGCACAAAAATCATTTAATACCGAGAAAATATCCCGATATCACCGTTAAGGCACTCGCATAAATGTAACTGAAAAAGATCACATGCACAATGGCGTTCACAGAGTTGGAAATGTTTCATTGACCGTAACTGTCCGTATACTTCGCATAAGTCTTAAACATAATTTTTAACCAGATATATAAAAGCCAAAAAAATTATATGTTACTTTAAAACCCTAATTTAAACCACAAATAATGTAAGTATAATTTCAGTTTTTAATTACAACCTTCAGTACTATTTTATTTTCTTCCATGATGATCACCGATATCGTCAAAATAACAAAGTACATCACGCAACAAATAATCAGCTCATACAATACGTTGCAAACAAGAGCATTTACTGTTTACATAGTGTGTAGGTTGGTCANACGCAACAAATAATCAGCTCATACAATACGTTGCAAACAAGAGCATTTACTGTTTACATAGTGTGTAGGTTGGTCACATCGTCTGTCAAATTTTAGTGTATTTACATGAAATGCAGTATATTAAAGTCAGATGTACTTGTTAAATACTAAACGTGGAACGAGCTAGGTGGCATTCTGTTTACGGATTTAAAAGTTATTAGGGGAATGGGGGGACGTACATTACAGACAGACATTCAAGTGATTGCAAAAGCCTATCTTTCCTTCGTAAAGTAGGCTAAAAACAGAGATAAAATAGGTGTGTTGGCAATGTCTAGTAAGAAATTGTTCTCATGCAAAATATTATTAAGCTGAGTGCGCACCGATGCGGTACATTGTAGTTTTGGTGTAATTTTCTAGACTTGGTTAAGCTTAGTTAGCACGGGGCGGAGGAATAACCTTGGGCTTAAAGGCTTCAGAGAAGTTGGAAGTAACCATAAATGGACTTTACCTGACAATGAGTCGATCAAGCGCAGTTATGAGATTGTCAGGAAAGTGCGAAGTGTTGTGCGTGGCAAGACATCGTAAGTGGTTCACCTCCCGTTTCTCCCGCCGCGGACAGCGAGAGCAGTTGTCCCTCCGCAAGACGAAGTTTATCTATCGTCAGCGGGACTGACGTCACCCTTCGCCTGCTGGAATATTCGACTGACTTGGGAACCATTGCTCGCGTAGTTTGCTCGNCAGCGGGACTGACGTCACCCTTCGCCTGCTGGAATATTCGACTGACTTGGGAACCATTGCTCGCGTAGTTTGCTCGTCATCTCCTCCAGTGGCGCGACTCGAGGTGCAAGTAATCTTCCGGGCCAGGTCACCACAGCTATAAAAGCCGCGGCTTGCGTCTGTGTCGGTAGTCTGGTCTGGAATAACTGCTAGTGCGGAGTGCGCATGGCGTGGGCGAGCTGGGAGACAGCGCAGTGAAGAGCAACTGCAGTATGCGACATTCGGGACAGCAGAGACTGAGGATGACTGGGTAAACTGTAATAAAGTCAGACTTTTCCCTGAGTGACGGACATTTGGATGATGTAGATGTATGCAAATAGACATTCTGATAGTTTAAGTGACAGNGGACTTTTCCCTGAGTGACGGACATTTGGATGATGTAGATGTATGCAAATAGACATTCTGATAGTTTAAGTGACAGTAAGTTAGTATAAAAAAATTAATTAAAACTTTAATCACAATTTTGACTAGCATAAAGATTGTGTTCACTCATAAAAATGATAACTGTTATTAGTGTGGATATACAGTATATGTATTTGCATACCATTGTCAGTAAACTATAACATTTTTAATTAATTTCTTTATTTGTTACCATGAGTTACTACTCTACTAATTATTAAACTTATGTGCACGAAGCAAATGAAAGCTACATTTTACAAATCCGCTGTCCGCAAATAATATCGATGTCACAGTTTCAGAGTTTGAAGTCTAAACCATACCGTTAACGGTGTCGAAGAGCACCCGCGCGACAATGCGGCAGTATTGTCCGAGAAGAGGGGAGCATTTATGTAAGATATAACGGGCCCGTGTTTCCAAATGACTACTTGAAAGCCTTAGGCCTGTTTCTCCAGTTACAGAAGTCCTCGATGAGCGAGATGCTCGAGTAACGTTCACGCCACGAGCTGCCCGACAGTCGAGAATCGTCAGTCGTGTGGTTAAGAATTTAAAACCAGAGCCCAGTTTCATTTTGGTGCTAGGCCGTGCGGTCAGAAAACAGATCAGAATAACTGCGTAGTTGAGGCGTAGTCGCCACGACGCTGACGTCACTCTTAGAGAGATGGTGCCTCGTCGCTGGCTAGTGAGTGGTCACACCAAGCCCACCCGCTTCATCACCCCCTTCCCCTTCGCAGTGGCACGTCAGTCGCCACTGCACGTTCATAATGCACTCAACACCACAAACCAACCACGCCAAATCCCACGCGTGCACGGTCCCGTATTGACGCGTCTGTTAATCACATCACGCCTGTTTCTCATTTTTTTCACGGCTCGGATCTTGGCTGTTACCCTCGTTAAAAAGCTGAATCCTGGAAGGAAGCCCAAGAAATAAAACCAGCGCCCTCCTTCGCTTGATAGTCTTTCTGTCGCCACACACAAATAACTCCAACACCCCTGCACGCTTCGTGTATGACTAATTGCTTTTGAATGCTAAAAGGAAGTTGAACATTTGTAATGCAGTCTAAAAGTAATCGCGAAGTTTAGAGGAACAACANTGCTTTTGAATGCTAAAAGGAAGTTGAACATTTGTAATGCAGTCTAAAAGTAATCGCGAAGTTTAGAGGAACAACAACTCTGCAGCATACACCAAAGATTATTCTTTAGAACTGTTTATAAAATGGAGGTGCATTTTAGTGAAGTCATGGTCTATACGTAGGTGTTCTTTCATTTTACACTCTGTGTTTACGTGAAAAATAATCGCAAATCAGTAAGCATTAAGCCATATAAGTTTAAAGTTTTCTTCAGTGTACTGTGAAAGTTTTCTGATTGCTTTATTGACTTAATATCACCGAAATTTAAATAATTTATATTGTATTGATTTGACAGGTAATGGTTGACGCTTATATTCTGTACCATATAAGAAGGCCACTTTTTGACAGCTCGGCGAAAGTAGCGCCACTGTTTACATCTGACTACGTATCCTTCCGCCATCAGCTGGTCCGTCACGCCGGGGCTGTATTTTTTATCAACACGCTGTCAGCTAATCCAATTCTCATTGTACTGTAATGCTAAACAAATTTTAAGATATTTTAAGACTGACATCTGTCTAAAAATATAAGTAGGTTATAAAAGTAAAAATATAAAATGTTAGATATTTGATAACTCTTTTTTAATTTGTCCGAGATAGTGAATTTGGGTT
>NQII01000975.1:743486-807226 GCA_002778355.1 Clitarchus hookeri | reverse complement strand
GCCATGTTTCTCACACGAGAAAATTCGAGTTACTATGCCTGGAATCTAAGCCGGATAAACTTTTTTGACCAGTAATATATAATAATTCACCGATTATTATACTATATAGAGTCAGAGATGTAAGTGAATCCCCTATATTCCCTAGTTAAGAAATAAAAAATAACAACTCTCGTTGATACTAATATTACATATTAAAATAAATACGTTTTCTTCTAAGCAAAATATTGAGAAAAAAAAAATCGTAGCGAATAACGGCAACATAGTAGACGGCGAAACCATCATACACAGATTAATTTCCTGAAATTAATGTATCGTGTATAATTTTAGATTTTAAAAAATTACTTCAAATAAAAAATTTTGCTACCTGACAGTCGCGGACGCACGTTACACACACACACAGTTTTCTGTGGAGTAGTTGAAAAATGAGCGCAAAAAATCTTTCAGTTCTGACATAATATTCTTTTGAGATGTATAAAATAAGAGCGAGAGATTAACAATATTAGATAATTAAGTTGTCTAATGATTTGCATTAAATATAAACCACATAATTGTTTTTAATAAATTCATACCGTTTAGTTACGTAACTTATAAACACAAATAAAGGTAACAAATTTTTTAATTGTTCCCATAGATATGTAGTCACTTTGCGGAAACAAAATTTTTCAACTTAAAAATTTATTCTATTTCAATTTTCAAAACCGCAAAATAAAGCAATAAGGGCAGTTTCAACTTCATAAAACGATAACTTTGAGGTACGTTTACAATATAACGACTTGTACGCAAGTAGCTGGTAACGAACAAACGTTCAGAATCTCTGGAATGGGATCCGGGATAGGAGCCCGGCACCAACCACGACCATGTTATGGCATAACTCGGCCACCATCTTGGATCTGAATGACCTTGACCTATGACCTTGACCCGTACCCGTGACCTTGATGACCATAAAAACGAAAAAATGCCAAAAAAATTCCAAAAACAGTTAAAAAAATAGAAAAAAAACGAAAAGAAGTCTAAAAATTGAGAAAAATAGTTTTATCCTATACTCAGCTCACCCTAACCAACAATACTCCCAACCCCCACTCGCTCACACAATCATAAAAAAATCGAAAAAAATAAATCGCTAAAATTGCAAAAAAATCGCCAAATTAAAAAAATGTATTAATTGAAGGTACATATTACATTACCCCACTCTCCCCTTCCTCTTACCTTAACAGACGTATCCACCCCCTCCCGCCTGCCAATCATAAAAAAATAGAGAAAAATCGCAAAAAGCGAAACACATTCTAAAAATCAAGGAACTTATAACATTACCCCACCTTTCCTCACGCTCTACACAAACACACTTACCAACACTCCCAATACTCACCTACCACCGCCCAATCATAAAAAATAGAGAAAATCTAAAATAATAACAAAATAACGCTAAAAATCGACGAAAAAGTTACATCGATGACTTGGACCACCATTTACAAACAACAGCTGAATCCCCCAGCCCACCCCTTCACTACCACGAGGCTGCGCTGGTGATTTCACGATATCATCACATTGCCCGTTCATGATTGGAATTGTTCTTGTGGTATCTCGTCCTCTGCAGATAATTAATGTAGCTAAAGATGCGCCACATCACATTTATTCGTCTGATGTTTCCAGCATTCAGTCTGGTAAATTATATTTCATGTTCATTTTTTCCATCAAATTCTGCAGGGTATTATCTAACGTGCTCGTAATTTAACTACAGATACATTTCCCCACAAAAGTAAAACCACTGCCTAAAATTTCGAATACCAGTCCGGACCAGCGAGCTATTTGAGTGTAGATATCAAGAAGGAGTGTTGTTTAATAGCATACTTACGACCAACATTCTGATTTCATCTTTGCTAGTACCATCATTGACACCAGCTGGACTGCCTATGTTGTCGTCGATACTATTCGCAAATCGTTTGTGTAAAACCCTTGAGACTTGGAATTTACGAGGGCAGCTAGGGTGATAAACACTCTTATATTTCGTGCTTTTCTCAGACAACAATACTTCGATCAATCCCAATCATTTACAACCCTAACCAACCCTCACCAGTCCTCATCAATCATTAGCAACACTCCTCATTAGTCCTCAGCAATCATCACCAATCTTCCTCCGTAATCCTCCGCGATTCTCCGCAATCATCTGTAATAGGTGAGGATTGCGGAGGATTGCAGAGAAGGATTGGTGAGGGTTGCCAAGGATTTCTGAAGATTGGTGAGGAGGATTACTGAGGATAGTGGAGAATTGGTGAGGATTGCTGAGACAGATTAGCGAGGATTGCTGAGAAAGATTAGCGAGGATTGCTGAGACAGAGTGTTGAGAATTGCCGAGGAGGAATAGGAGGATTGGTGAGGAATGCGGAGGATTTTGGAGGATTGCTGAGGTTTGGTGAGGAGGGTCACAGAGAATTGGTAAGGGTTGGCGAGGATTGCGGAGGATTGTGGAGGAGGATTGGTGAGGAGGATTGGTAAGGATTTGTGAGGATTGCAGATTATTGGTGAGTATTGGTGAGGATTGTGGTAGATTGTGGAGGAGGATTGGTGAAGATTGCTGAGGATTGGTGAGGATTGAGGAGCATTGGTGAGAATTTGTGAGGATTGGTGAGTATTTCTGAGGGGTTTACTGAGGGTGATTGGTGAGGATTGGTGAAAGTTGCAAAGGATTGGGATTGATCGAAGTATTGATGTCTGAGAAGAGCACGAAATGTAAGAGTGTTTATCACCCTAGCTGCCCTCGTAAATTCAAAGTGTCAAGGGTTTTATCCAAATGGTTTGCGAATAGCATGTACGACAACATATGCAGCCCAGCTGGAGTCAACCATGGTAGCAGCAAAAATGAAGTCGGGAAATTGGTCGTAAGTGTACTTTTAAACGAACACTTCATTATATACACTCAAATAGCTCGTTGGTCCAAACTGGCATTCGAAATTTTAGGCAAATTTTTAGTTTTGTTGGGAAATGAATGTGTATTAAAATACGAGCACGTTCAATAATACCCTTCAGAATTTGATGGCAGAGATGAACATACATTATGACTTATCAGAATGAATGCTGGAAACACCAGGGAAGATAGTGCAATCTGTCTCCTCTCGCATCAGACGAACAAATGTGATGTGGCACACCTTTTGACTACTTCTGCAGAGGACGAGACACCACAAGACCAACAAACAAACATGAGCGAGCAATGTGATGGTATCGTGAAATCACCAGCGCAGTCTAGTGGTAATGGTGGGGGTTGAGCTGTTGTGTGTAAATTATGGCTGGAGTCATCAATGTAATTTTTTCCTCGAGTTTTAAGTTATTGTCTATTTTGAGATTTTTCTCGATTTTATTATGATTGGGCGGAGGTAGAAGAGGGGTGAGGGGTGTTGATTGCAATGTTGGCATCAAGCGAGGGGGGCAGTGGGGTAAAATTATATGTTCCTTGATTTTTAAAATTTTTTCGATGTTTTGCAATTCTCAAAACTGTTTTTCAATTTTTTTTTTTTAGAATTTTTTGTGTCTTGAATTATTTAAGGTCATGGGCAAGGGGTCAAGGTCACTGGTTAAGGTCACCCAAAACTATTCGAAAATGGCATGGTGACATAATAGGGTGGTCGGTCGGCGCCTGGCTCCTATCCCGGATACCGCTGCGCTCTACTCATCATTATAATTCTAATATACTCTGTACCATATATGAAGGTCACATTCTTGACAGTTGTGATCGCCACGCCAATGTTTACTTTTCGTTTATGTATCCATTCGCCATCAACTGTCTTTGATGCGACGAGTCAGTGCGTCCAGGAGGTGCTGTTTCGTGCGGAAATTAGTGAACTTATTGGGTTGCCGCGGCAGGCGGCGAGAGGTTTGAAGGGCGTGTGCAGGGTCGTTCGTAAAAGTTGTACACGAAATATATGTTACTTTAAAAATTATGCAGAACTCGCCAAAAATAAAACTATTGGTATATGTTTGTAAATATATTTTATAAAGCAAACGAACGCTATTCTCTTCTAGCTTGTAGTGCTTCGAAAATAACGCCACAGATGGCGCGCACAACATTTCAGTGCATGCTCTGAGCCACATTTTTTTTCTCAAGAGATAGCGTCTTTGTAAAGTTTACTGTTGCTATATTACTGGCTCGGAACGAAAGGAATTTGAAATATTTATCAGTCAGTTTATTAGAAAAAACCATATCATGCAATATTTCTGTATGATTTTGGAATAAACATCAAACACGCAAGGAAATCCGGTTTAGAGAGGGGGGATGAAACGTGAAAAAAGTTTTTGAAATTGCGTTTTATTTGGAAATGGGTCGTTTTAATGTAACTTTAATTTTGAACACATATACATTTCTACTTAAGCACGAAGTTTAGTTTTTAACACTAAAAACCGCTGTTTTATGATCACGTAAAATAAAATGTATTAATTAACCTTGGAAATCTTTCTTATCGCGTGTTTTCGGCTGGTCTAATGTGCGTCGGCAGTGCACTCAGAATAGCCAACGTAATATTAACTTTCGTTTGTTCGTGCATCAGCTGATACAGGATTTTGTAAATGGCACATTGTTTGTTTTGAATACGCGAAATTGCCACTCACTGACTGTCAGAATGTGGCCTTCTTATATGAAATGAACTAAATCTTCGGAGTTAGCTCTTACCGAGGGCAGAAATTTCATTGTGTTTACTGTTATAGTTCTTCTTTCGTTTGATTACTCGTTCTGTTGTTGCTGTTGCGTTTAGTGTGAACTTACTGACATAATTATGTATTTATTAATCTTACACAGTTGAGTCACAATGTTATGACGCCCAGCTGATATTCAGGAAAACCGCTTTGTGCATTATGCACAGGAGCTAGAAGTCACAGTAGTGATAATGTAAAGTTCTGGAAGTTTGCCAAGCGCATCAAGAGCCATGCAGGCTGCAGTGAATCCAACAGGTGTTGAAGGGTGCATGGTGTAAGATCCATACAGCGCACATGACGGTCGAGGTGGTCCCGAAAATGCTCGACTGTGTTCAAGTTTAGGGAATTTAGGAGCAAGGGAAGTATTAGGAAGCCTCTAACTGCCTTCCGAAAATTCTGGCCCTTTGACGTGTCGTCTTGTCCTGATCGAAGTTTTCATCTTCTCTAAAGAAGTCAATAATTTGGGTGTAAATTATATCCAAATATAACAAAATGGTTTTAGAGTGTTTTTTGGAAATATAAATGAATACAAACACTGTCAAGAAAACATTTCATAGACCGTTTTACTGCCGCCACCTGCTTGTGTTATTCTAACAATGGTTGCGTGGTTGTAATTTTTGGAGGTTTCTTTCCTTACACACCATCTTCCGTTCGTTCGATAAAGCAGAAAACGTGGTTCGTCGGAGCAGATAACCTGTTGCTATCTAAAGAGGGCCATAACGGTGGCAATGTCGTGTAAATTGAAGCCATTTACACTAATGGATTGTCGTCAGCATGTGTTCGGTGAACAGCCACTGCTTCAGAGCCCCATACGCAACAGGGTTTGCTGTGATAATGTTGTCTTATGTCTGGTAGCCATCCCTCTAATTCCTTTGGGCGCTTATTTGCTCAACTGTAGTGCGTTTCTGGACCCTCACACACCTCTCGCATCAGTGGCACATGATGCTCCGCATTTCCCACGATGTTTTTTTCGTAGCGGTGCCGTTTGTCAAATTACGGTACACTTTAACCACAACAGCAAAATAACAGTTTCAGAAATTCTGCCAACGCTTGGCCCAAAAACCGATGATAATCCCCTTTTCAATGTCTGATGAATCTCGTGTTTTACCCGTGAGATCAACGGGTGAAATATTTTCACACTATCTACATATTACTTCATATAAACACGAAGGCTGCTCACGACTCATGCCCTATTTCATTGGGTATGCGCTGCTGTCGTCAAATGTAGCATGTGGTCATAATACCATGTATATATGTTGGCAACAGTCACTCTTAACTTATTTTTGGTATTTATATCTTTGTAATATTCTCACTTTTCTGCGACAACATATAGCACTACGATAATTATTTATTACTATTTAACGCATCTGAGAGAATCATTTAGAGAGCACAGTGACTGAATGTAGGCGGGCGAGTATTTTTTTGCTGCAGAGTTCCATTGTAAAATTTACGTCGTGGCTGTAGCATGTAACCCTTTCAAGGCAATATTAACATATAATTACAGGCGTTGCAAATAAAAAAAAATTATCCGTGCTGTAAGTAAGTCGCAAAATGCAAAACAAACAATTACTAATGCTAAAACAAAACTTTAACAAATAATAAATTTAGCTGTGGAACGTGTTAGCTACAATTTGCATGTAGTGAAGTAATTTAATACACAACACTTTTTAATTAACGAGATCATATATCAAGCACAGCACTTGACCTTATTCGCCCGAGGCAAATGGCAAATAGGGTCACTAAATAAGGCAACTCGGGTCAGCAGCAAACACTAAAAAATAACGACACAAAATGGAATAGGACTATAAAAAATTTGCTTTTCCAAGTTTTACTTGAACAAATTGAATTGTATGAATAAAAATTATTAGGAAATAATATTCTCATCAAACATATTTATAAACAAATTTTGCTCCCGTTTGCAAATATAAATATTAGGCATATTTTTATAGTGTTTTAACGTATGAATCTAAAATAATATCTCAAAACATACAAACTGTAAGTACAAAGAACTTATTTACATTAGAAAAAAAACTGTACGTTTTTCTTACATAACAGGAATACAAATTGAGATAACGTTATATTAAGGAACCCTACCATTCTAAGTCAAACATCTACCACAAATAAATGTATTTTTCCCTTCTGCTCTGACGAAAATGTTTTGGTACCATTCTTAGCCTTTTTGACACTGAATCCAGCTTTCTTTGGCGATGAATCGTGGATCAGAGTACCTCAGGTTACAAATCAGCATGCAGAATCATCATCTTCATCATTATGATAATCATCAACATCATAATAATCTATGGATTCAGAACTGTCGGAATGATAGTTATCAACCTGCCAACAATTTTTTTCTTTCCGCAAATCTTCACCGGTTTTCTTTCGTTTAGGCATGTTACACCTATCCCTTTCGATCCGTACCTAACATTTTAGATTTTTTTTTCAGCTATAAATTCTGGGGAAGTTAATAATTTAGCCTTTTGTTTCCTTGCTGTTCGTTTATTTGTTTTCGTTGGTTTTACTGAAGTATGCAACAAAACTCGATAAACTTCTTTCGGACCTGCTAGTGCTAGGCGTACAAACATGAATAGATTAGGTTTTAAAGTTTCTAGGCCTACACTTCATGCTTCTTGAGCAAGACATAGGGCTACAGATCTAGTCGCAGATGTAGGAACAGTCTGCTCTGTTTGGGTTCTGTCAAAATGACTAGTTACACTTTCTATATTTCTGTCGGAATTTTCTTCGTGCAATAAAACTGGCTCACGGGGCTAATGATGGCAAATATTAATGGTCTTGAATTGCGTACCNCTTCGTGCAATAAAACTGGCTCACGGGGCTAATGATGGCAAATATTAATGGTCTTGAATTGCGTACCCGTTAAAAGTATAAATCACTTTAGAAGTAAAACCAGTATCGGCAATCCAATATTCCCCCAAAGTTGAATTTTGTAATTTTTCTCTCCCCATCATGTTGTTGAACAAATTTGTTACAAGCTTCGTTGTAAAATGTTTTCAACGGTTAAAAAAGACCGGTCCAGTGGCCGAAGCCTGTGTTTTGTGTGACTGGGAAGACAAATTATAAGAATGTAATTTTTCTCACAGAATTTTAAGGCTTGAGTAGATGTGTACGACGAGTGTCCATCGATTTTAACAAACATTGGTCAGCAACCCTGCATTTTTGAAAATGTTGCAACGATTTCATAAAAGCCTCCTCTTTAATCCAACCACTTTCAGTCATGATGACTTATGTGCCATTTGGGAACCCATCATTAAATTCCTTATGATATTGCTTCCCTCTGAAAATAACAAATGGCGGAACTTAATCCCCCACGGCATTGGTACAAGCCACAACGGTTACATTCTCCCTTCTTTCAACCCACATTTGGCTGACAACAAATGGTGAACCCTTATGAGCAAGAATTGTATTAGCAAGTGTATTATTGAGAGGAAAACCAGACTCGTCACATTTATGTATTGATGCTAGACTTGTCATTAACTGCAATTTGTTAAGTTCCTCCTCTAATACGTCAAAATATTAATTTTATTCGACTTTGTTAAGACCTTCATACCAAGAAAAAGGAAGAGCTTCTGGTTTACGCAGGCTAATGTAAGTGTAGCCTTCCTTGAAATCCAGTTACAAAGCCTGGTCCTGCCATTTCACGCTCCTTTGAAAATTTCTTTGGTATGTTATTTGCTTGAACAACTTTTCTTACATAGTAACATGTCAAACAGAAACCACATTTCAAAAGTCTACTAGTTTTATTATTTAATTATAATTCTGGTTCATTTCTAAAAGGTTTTTAACCTCCTTCCGTTTCCAACTGCATGGTTATAACGCCATTATAACACCGCTGAAGACATGTAAATGGTACACTGTATGTCTTAGCTGCTGCCCGTGAGACGCCCCACGTCTTTCGATCTCCCCGTTTTATCGCATTTTCACCCGAACATCAACACGATTTTCGACGCCTGCCTGTCACAGACGTTTTTAGTTGGTGGGAAATAATTCCCTACCTTGTGAACTTCATCTGAAACCAGCTCCTCAGACCTACGCAGCTACGGCAGCAGCAACGGCTTGCTACGTGGAAGTGGTGGAATGGCTCCGCCACCAGTCAGCGATCCAGCATCGTGGCGGCCTCCTCGTAGCTAGACTCCCTACTGTCTCGCACTCTAGCCCCACTACTGAAGTGACGTCACGAGTTGTAGGCTGTGTTGCCGAACCGTCATGACATTGTGGTAGAGCGCGCATGCGTCATTTGTGAATTCGTATTCCTGATTAGACAACTTAAATTTTCAATGACATTATTGCCAAATTGTGCATTATAGACGTTATTTTTGGTCGAGTTTTCGACTATATAGAGCCGAGAAAAGCCATTCCTCGAGGTCAGATGGTCAACCGAGACAGTATTAAGAGGTTCAGCTGAGGCTATGAACGGAGATAACCAGTGGAGGAAAACGGCATTCTCGTGCTAACATAAGACGATAAGTGCTTATAGGGAACAAAAAGCAAGAGTAGATCAGGCAGATAATCATTTTTAGACCACCAATTTTAACGTTGAGTATTATGAAATTGTGAAACGATACGTACTTAAACTTAAGACGTTTAACGGCCAAACTTTAAGACATTGTATTTTGTATTGCTGCCTCACGGCTGTTTGTATTTGTTTGCAAGATGCAGAAGTATTCCACCAAAGTCACTAATGAAATTGTAATTTCATATGCAAAGTATGAATTGTGGTTATTTGTATTCAATGTATGGAGACCATAATCGTAGGGTACATTTTTATACCATATTTTTATACGGATGAATAAAACCAATGTTATTTTATATTTAGCAATTTTTCTTCCATTGAAAAACGAACCTGTTGAGTGATGACTTGTAAGCATGCCCTTAGGATACTTATAAATTATTTTGATTTTATTTGAAGGTATCGGCCAGGTTAGGGTAGCATCATTTGGAGATGGTAGGATCTGGCTGTAGCCACTCCGTCTTGTCTTTCTGTTCGTCATTTTTCTTGCGCAGAATACTGACGCGCCTAGGTATGTGGAAAGCGGATTCAAAAATCTGCGCCATTCTTCTGATCTCCAATTGGTCAGTTTACATTTTAATTTGCATGAATTGCATAGTGAATATTGCTCAAATGTTTGTTCTTCAGTCTGGGAGAATTTAGTAAAGGAAGTATAACTATTAGAGTTAAGTTCAAACCGGCGTGAAACGCTATTAACTGGGTATATTTTTATTAACACCTGCATAAAATGTTGACAGGGTGTATTTAGCGGCTGTCAAAAGATGCACTCGCAAAAATGCTGCAAGAAGCGGGCGAGGAGTTATTTGAAACTGGTACGGGATCCAGGAAATGCGCGTGTAGGCCAAGGCTCTTGTAAGGAAGGGTGTGATGGAGGCCGCACGACAAGAAAAGAGTGAGTACAGTACTTTACTAAATCAGATAAATATATTACCAGCTGAATTTGTTACAAGTTTACCTACTCTTATGTTGACTCATTTATCAGCTGTTTTGTAATTTTTTATAAATCTAATAAGTTGCTTACGTTAAATGTTTGTTCCATGCAGGTATTGTTTGCTGCGGTCTTGTTAAAAATTCCGGAGCATTTTCACTTAGTTTTCACTTTAGCCAGAGATGAAAATTGTAATATCGTGCCTTTCACGAACACATGCGTTCAGCAGGTATTGTCTGATGTTGTGGCAGTGAAAATACAAATACAGTTACTGGAAAAATTAGCAAAGGTCAGGCAGTCAATGCGTGGATTTGTAGTAGAAGTACAGAATATGGCGAATGTGTTGGGAATGCCATGTCCAGAGGAATACTTTACACTTACTATGCATGATAATTTTTTACCTAGTAACATAATATGTTTTATGTTTGCAAGTAAGCCCACCACCTTGGCACAGTTACTTGAGTTGGTGACGCAGGTGGAAATAACTATTAGTGATAGTGTTGTACCAAAAATTAAGTCGGACAGTGCTCGCAAGGGTTGCTAATATATGTGGTAGACGCAATCGTGTTGCTCGTTATTGCTTTTTTAAGTCGGGAAAAATACCTGGTGCCGGTAAAAACGCCCAAGGCAAAGTTCATCGGGTTGTAGTAGGTCGGGAACACCGCGAATTATGTGCTGGTGAGGAACGCCACGAGTGTGGTGTAGGTCAGGGACTACCAAGAAGCGCCTTTCCGTCAGGCGGGGCAACAGAGCAGTCTGCACATGTTCCGTCCCGTAAACATACTGGATGTCAAACTTTTGGTAGGGTGAGGTATGGCGAGAGAGGAAAAGGGCATTTGAAATCTGATATGGATGATTTACACACACAGAGTAAGGAGAAAAAAGGCGTACCAAGGAAAATCTCGGAAGGATATTGTGTGCTTCTTTTGCGCGGAGCCAGGACATTATAAGTCGCAATGTCCTAAGAGGGTGAAAACTGTAGGTAAAAGCGGCGTAAATAATTTTCAACGGTAAAGGAAACATGGTTTACTTTATCTACCTTTAGCTATTGAAAGCGAAATCCAAGCTACATCGTTGTTAGATTCTGATGCTCATGCCCTTTAATTAGCAAACAATTTTGTAATTATTTGTTTAGGGCCTTGTCTAAGGGATTGATCTGGGTAAGGAAAGGAGAAGCAGTTCGATTCTCGTTGGCTGACGGCGGAATGGTGTATTCACGATGTCATGCGATTTCAAAAAATAAAATTGGAAATATTTTCTGGACGGTGACGTTTCGTCTGTTACCGGAGTTGTCGAATGGCCTTTTGTTAGGTATTGAGTTTTTGGGGCAGACGCTAGCCACAGTATATGTTCAAAATAAATTCTTGGTGTTCGGTTTCAAACCAGATCAGCCATGTCAGTTAATGACCAAAGGTCTCAAACATCGCCGTATGCGAGCTTCTGAGGATCTAACGGAGAAAGAGGAACATTTAATTCAGGATTTTAAGTTACGAATTTTCAGATGTGGTGTCGACTCGTTTAGGTAATTTCACGCAGTGTCCTATTGAGTTAAAACTAAAAGACTCAGAACCTGTTACGGCTGTTCCTTATAGATTTTCTCCACCTAAGGTAGCAACATTTAAGGCCTTTATAAATGATTTAATGGAAGAGAATATTGTGGAAGAATCGTGGAGGAAAACAAGGGCTCGAGGATAGTATTCAACGTCAGTTGTGCAATTTCCGTGGGAAAGAGTTTATTTAGACGTATTTAGGCCGCTGCCCTGGACCGAATCAGTTTTTACTGCTATTATTGCAGCCTTACATAGCTTCAGTAAATTAATTTATTTTTACTGATTAGGCCCATGAAATCTGTAGAGATGTAACATTCTTGGTAAAAGGCTTTTTTTTCGGTTTTTGGGTCGTATGTGCATCTGATGACAGATATCGCTACGTATTTTGTATCAGCGGAGATGAAAAACTTAGCATTTTTGTGGGGAATTAAATTAATTCAGATTTACCCTTACTACCCTCGCGCTAACATCGTGAAGAGGTGAAATCGCAATTTCAAGGCGGCCCTGAAGGCTTTCCAGACTCGTACGCACTGTGAGTGGGATAATGCGCTTTATTATTGGTACTGTTCATAATGAGGCCACTAAGAGTGCGCCTTCTGAATTGTTTTTTAGGATGAGTTGTGTTTCACCCACTCATTATTGTTTGGTGTTTAAATTCCTTCTGCTGGGAATCTTTGCAACCTTGTGAATTGGATGAAGTGTGGGCAGAAGCTTCTTAAAATCTTAAAAGGTACCATTATAACTTAGCTACTAAGCATAATCAGAATGTTGCTCCTGTGTCTTTCAAAGTGGGAGATCGGGTATTGTTGGAAACGCATCACTTGAGTTCTAAGGTAGCTAAATTTAGTGCTAAGCTGGCACGAAGTTTGCGGGTCCAATTATTACCAAGCAATTTTTGTCACCTGTCACATATTTCTTGGAAGATGAGAGAAGTCTCCCAACCGAAGGAATAAAGACCACGTGTCACACCTGAAGATATTTATTCAAATTTATGACTGTCATGTTATGTGTTGAGTTGTCTCTTTAATTGTAGTAGGAGAGTTTGGAATTTTCCTGCGTTATTTTTATTCATGTTTGTCTCATGTTTATCTAGTGTACTTGTATTATACTTATACATGTCTTGTTCCACGATNTGTAGTAGGAGAGTTTGGAATTTTCCTCTGTTATTTTTATTCATGTTTGTCTCATGTTTATCTAGTGTACTTGTATTATACTTATACATGTCTTGTTCCACGATTTCACTGGTTTAAGTGTAAGGAATGGGTGTTAGGAGCACGAGAGTCCCGTGGTGCTCGTTATGGTTGTTTTGCTGAGCTGCTGTGAAAATACTTGAACGGGGTTGGTTTGTTAATACTGATGATCATTTTGTTTTGGACCTGTGAGGGCTGGAGCCTGTTTCTACTCAGCACTACTGCGGTGGAGCCTTGGAGGATGCTGCTGGCGTCTGGAGCCTCGCTGGGACTGGTCATTCCGACGGGACTCCGGGCTCTTGGATGCTGCCTTTCTCTGAAGTCAGGGCTTCAGGGGTGGAGGATGAGACGCCCTACGTCTTTCGATCTCCCCGTTTTACCGGATTTTCATCCGAACATCAACACAATTTTTGACGCCTGCCTGTCACGGAGGTTTTTCGTTGGTAGGAAATAATTCCCTATCTTTCGAACTGCATCTGAAACCAGCTCCCCTGATCCACGCAGCTACGGTAGCAGCAATCGGCCTGCTACGTGGAAGTGGTGGAATGGCTCCACCACCGGTCAGCGATCCAGCATCATGGCGTTCTCCTCGTAGCTAGACTCCCTCCTGTCTCGCACCCTAGCGCCACTACTGAAGTGACGTCACGAGTTAGAGGCTGTGTTGCCGAACCGTCATGCCATTGTGGTAAAGCGCATGCGTCATTTGTGAATTCGTATTCCTGATTCGACAACTTCAATTTTCAAAGACGTTATTTGACAAGTGGTGCATTTCTGACGTTTTTGATAAGGTTTTAGACTATAAAGAGACTATAAAAGCGGTTCCTCGAGGTAAGATGGTCAGCCGAGGCAGCATTAAGAGGTTTAGCTGACGCTATGAACGGAGATAACCAGCGGAGGAAAACGACATTCTCGTGCTAAGATAAGAAGATAAATATTTATATTCTGAAAAATACGCCAGAGTAGGTCAAGAAGATAATCATTTTTAGACCACCAATTTTATTGTTCAGTATTAAGAAATCGTGGAACAATACGTACTCAAACGTAAGCCGTTTAATGGGCAAACTTTACGACATTGTATTTGGTATTGCTGCCTCACGGCAGTTCGTATTTGTTTGCACAATGCAGAAGTATTCCACCACAGTCACTAAAGAAATTGTAATTTCATATGCAAAGTATATATGGTGGTTATTTGTATTCAATTTATGGAGATCATAAATGCAGAGTATGCTTTTCTATCATATTTTTATACGGATGAATAAAACTAATGTTATTTTATATTTAGCAATTAATAATAATACGTTAGGATACGTATTACTTGCGTGCAAGGTTCGCTGTGCTTGAATATTACCGTTGGTATTATTTATCTGAGAAATAAAAGCTATGAATATAAGAGAACGGTTAAAACAGAGACTTGTGTCTTCTTACCTTCACATAACAGCGAAAAAAGGAACAGCGGTCGCACGAGTGGCTTAGCAAACACTTTCTCCACGCTGTATTAATTGCACTTTTCATTACTAGATAGCAGCACTGGCCTATCTCCGCTTCTTTTACTAGCATTAGCGCGAAATACACAAATGACCCGATGTAGCCGCTGACCTGATTAAGACCACTTTACGCTAATTGTTCGTTATTATAACCAGCGAGTTGTGGGTTTTCTGCTCAGCGATTATAGTGATAAGTCCTGTGCACAACAAAGTAAACACTTTTAAAATAAACTTAAAAAAAAAAATTACTGCCTTTAACAACGCATATTTTACAGCACACAATGAGATGTTACCTCCGAGTTAAGTTGACAGCGAACAAATATAAATATTTCAAAGGAATATAATTATATTGCAAGTGTAATTTTTAAGTTCATGGCGACAGTTTTTTTTAGTGTTCGTTGGTTTATACAGATAAGCGTTAGAATCAGCATATTATTAACCAATTTACATTCCTAAACTTTCCATTGTTTTATTTTGATGGTGTATGAATAAAGTGATCAGGCCAACAGCAAGAAAAATGGATCCTAAGCAGGGCTTTGAAACGCAAGTGCTCAATGAACCATGTACAGTAACGGCCAAATATAAACAACCTTTTTCCCTATGTTCACGAATGTAAAGACTGTGCGTGTCTGAGATGATTACGAGTAGCTGAAGTAGAGTAATGTTTATGCAGAGCACAGGGATGAGTAAGGAACTGGCCGAGCAGGGTGGCGGGTGCGAGTAGCAGGAAGGGACCTCGACGGCTCGTGCAGCGACGAGCAGCGCTGCGGCGGGNGACGAGTGTGCTGGTTACTGCACGCTACTGCTTTGTAGGCGCACGTCGCGCTACGTGCAAGGTGTGTGGGCGGCAGCCAGAGCCACGCGCCAGACTCGCAGACTCCGGCCTCTCCTGCACACCTCCACGCCAACTCGACTTCCTCACACCTGTTAAAATCTATTCTTCTTCATCATAAACTTCCTTATGTCTGTTTCCGCCGTCCTTTCTTTGGCCGGCGACATTACGACTGTGCGGTATCCACTTTTCAATATCGTTTCGAAACATGATAACCATATCGATATAGGTGCGATGTATCGTCCCCAGAGAGTATTAAAATCTATGGCAATATATTGCCAATATAGCTTATATATGGATCATATTATTATCACAAATATAGGTCATTATGATATCGCAGATATTGGCATCGCAAATATCGGATATCGCCAGCATCGCCTGTCACAAACATCGCATGCCACAAACAGGAAATTTAGCAATATCGCATACTACCCGCAAATCGCTAATACAGATTTTCGCTAATACCCCATATAGCTAATACTGCGTATCACGATATGCGATGTGTTGCTCTACACTGTTTGACCATATCGCAGTAGTTCAAAAACATTGTTTCGTGATCAATATATCGCTATATCGCTCAGCCGTAACCAACACTCTTCTTCTGGATCCATACTTCATGGTTATTTGAACATTTTCCAGTCACCTTTCCTCCGCACGAGCCTCTTGTATTAATAAGAATTTTTATACAGTCTTCTTACTTCCTTCATTTTTCAACCGATCTTGTAGTGACAACTAGAGATATCGCTGTGTTTGTTTGGTAGTGCAATATCTCAAAAATGTGCAATTTTAGGTTATATTTACAGGGTTGATTCGGATTCTGACGAGTTTCTCAATACAACACAACTCCACGAAATCGCAATAAATTGCTTGAAAGTGCCAACTTGTATTCTAGTTTTGGATACATTTTTTCTTGTGTCTAAAGCTGCACAGAAACGTGTACAGTTATTACTGGCATAATAACAGTGCCATACTCAGACAATATTAAATATGACGGTATTGCTACTATAATTGTTGATTCGTGAGTGTGATCCAATAACTAAAACTCAACTTTCCCCAGAATAAAAGTTTTTTGGGCTGTTACACTGTTGAAATAGAAAAGCAGCATGTGAGAGCGTTTTTCTCCCGTTTGTAGTAGTTGGCGTTTTATTTTACCCGCAAAGAAACCGATTCTCACATCCACGGAATCTGGATGGATACACATCGCCTGGTAAAACTTAACACAATGATTGCTGCTGACGTAATATTACATTTCCTGAATTCAACTGTGTTATAAGAACCTTGCCGCAATTTCACGACGTCCGCTTTCTTTAAACACATTTGCGACTCATATTACGTCTTTAGAAGCTTTCGTGAGGTTCTCTGCAACGTAAGTTCATGTCGGCAGGGAAACTGTAAATTGCTCGAATGACCACGATGGATTGCATAATTACGTTACGCTGGAAATAACATTTGATAGGGACACCGTTAACTCGGCATTATAAAGCCCGTGAACCTGCCAGTAATTAAGCGTTGTACAGTACAGAGTCCGGTGTATAAAGACCAATTAAGAATNTTATAAAGCCCGTGAACCTGCCAGTAATTAAGCGTTGTACAGTACAGAGTCCGGTGTATAAAGACCAATTAAGAATGAGTTAAGTGGGGGTTCCAAGCCCAACCAAACTGGTTTTCCTGAAGTAGTGGATATAGGCGACACATTTAAATTTAATTTCTGAAAGTTGGTAACTCTGTACCGACGTGAAAGTGTTAAACATAGAGTATGTTCTAGATTTATTTATTTTATTAAATTTTCTTTAACTAACGCAAACTAGAATTATATACTGGATCACCAAACTGTTCTTAATTTACACTGATTTTCAATTTTTTTTCATTATAATCGTATGGTAATAATTAACTTTCGTGAAGCAAGGACGCCGATGCGTAGGTGATTCTGACCCAAACACCTGCAGTACTCATGTTTTGTGAGCACCGAACCGTTAACGAGCGCCAGAACAGTTTTCTGTGTGGTTAGGAGCCAATGAAATCGAGGTATGTATATATATATATATATATATATATATTAAAACCCTCAAATATGTCTATAAATGGTCTAATTTCTAGCTTTTTTTTTGTAAGATAGCCCCATATGGAAATGCAAAGATTTTATNTTGTAAGATAGCCCCATATGAAAATGCAAAGATTTTATGTTATATATCGGTATACAATCAACCGGTTTATACCAAATTTTGCGAAGAATTTGTGCTTTGGTAGGTCACATTAATTAATAAATTTTAGGTGTGCCAGACACTTATTTTCAGAATGGCTGCTATAAAAACTATTTTAGCTTATTGTGCTATATCTACGAAACTATGAAACAGATTTTAACTTGACTAAGTATACTGGCAGTATCTATGACAATCATCGGATTTGCTAATACATAACAGTCATGTTCTCCATTTATGAAGATCGTTACATAAAAAATTTAGGTTTTATTGCTATCTTGATGNTTATAAAGCCCGTGAACCTGCCAGTAATTAAGCGTTGTACAGTACAGAGTCCGGTGTATAAAGACCAATTAAGAATTAGTTAAGTGGGGGTTCCAAGCCCAACCAAACTGGTTTTCCTGAAGTAGTGGATATAGGCGACACATTTAAATTTAATTTCTGAAAGTTGGTAACTCTGTGCCGACGTGAAAGTGTTAAACATAGAGTATGTTCTAGATTTATTTATTTTATTAAATTTTCTTTAACTAACGCAAACTAGAATTATATACTGGATCACCAAACTGTTCTTAATTTACACTGATTTTCAATTTTTTTTCATTATAATCGTATGGTAATAATTAACTTTCGTGAAGCAAGGACGCCGATGCGTAGGTGATTCTGACCCAAACACCTGCAGTACTCATGTTTTGTGAGCACCGAACCGTTAACGAGCGCCAGAACAGTTTTCTGTGTGGTTAGGAGCCAATGAAATCGAGGTATGTATATATATATATATATATATATATATTAAAACCCTCAAATATGTCTATAAATGGTCTAATTTCTAGCTTTTTTTTTTTAAGATAGCCCCATATGGAAATGCAAAGATTTTATGTTATATATCGGTATACAATCAACCGGTTTATACCAAATCTTGCGAAGAATTTGTGCTTTGGTAGGTCACATTAATTAATAAATTTTAGGTGTGCCAGACACTTATTTTCAGAATGGCTGCTATAAAAACTATTTTAGCTTATTGTGCTATATCTACGAAACTATGAAACAGATTTTAACTTGACTATGTATACTGGCAGTATCTATGACAATCATCGGATTTGTTAATACATAACAGTCATGTTCTCCATTTATGAAGATCGTTACATAAAAAATTTAGGTTTTATTGCTATCTTGATGNCTAATACATAACAGTCATGTTCTCCATTTATGAAGATCGTTACATAAAAAATTTAGGTTTTATTGCTATCTTGATGACCAATCAAACAATTCCACCAAATTCTACACGCAAGTAGCGCTACGGTAGGTATGTAAACTAATGTGTTTTAGATGCGGCAGACATTTATTCAATGGTGTTAATATAAATAATTTAGGTTAGTATGTTATATCTATTAAACAATAAAACGAAATTCAACCAAATTTTATACACTAACATTAATCATTATAAGCTCCAATTATGCATACCGAGATAAACTTTTCCCGAAATTTTTGCAAAATAGTGCCAGATGTAAAAAAAATACAATTTTCCGTATTTCCAGGACTATTTAAATCATTTGCCCCCAAGAAAGTCCGTGGCTAACGGCAACGTCCACCACGTTTCCCTCTTTAAAAAATCTGGGTAAGCATGCCGGGAATCGAACCCGGTTGCCCTCGATGGAATGCGAGTGGTCTGACTACTACACCACTCAGTGTGAAAGTTAAGTAGCAATTTAAAGTATGAGAGGTGTTGCGGTGTGTGTCCAATGTCCCTTACAAACGCGGTACCTACTTGCATAAATAGATAAATAGTTCAGTACGAAAGGTTAGTTGTTGGCTGGTTAGGTTCTGTTGGTTACGATAGTGGAACTAATACACATTTAAATTCGCAATAACTGTAGAAGTGCTGTTTAAGAACTCTCGATTCTAACCCCGTTCGGCCAACTCCGACCAGTTTGCCGACCTTAACCGCATCCTTCCACATGTGGACTGCAGACTGAAGTCGAGTGGATGCAGAACCGACAAGCACGCGTCGCCCGTGAGTCCGCCCCTTTCGCCGCTGAAGGTCGCGTGGCCTTCGACCCGGGGGCATTGAACACAAGACCCCTCGCGTCCTCTCTTGGCTGACTGACAGCCGTCTGCGCGCAGCGTGCATGGACTTCTTGCCCCCCCCCCCAATTCCGCCCTGCCCCTTCTCACTCTTCTGTCTTTATCTTTCTCGCTTGACACTCTTCTTCTATTGATCGTGAAGAAGTGGACTCGCTTCTCACCTGTATCGTTACCAAGAAACAGTTTGAGTACAAGCTAGAATCCAAAATCATGTACTTTTGACTATATTTTTCAATTGATTCTTGGTTGACAGCCATGCCGCGGACGGATTTGAGCCCATAACTAACCTGCAAGAGAAAGGGACAGAACCCAGTACTACCTGGTCTAGGGCAAAACTGGAGATTCAGTCAATGAACAACTAAATTTGGCTCAAGTACACAAAGGATTGTGAATTCTACCTTGTTGCCAAATGAAACCACGTAATTACCGGGTCTTTACTCATTAAATTTCCTCTAATTGAGCTATTCTCGATACACGTTAGATTATATTATCGCGAAAANTTACCGGGTCTTTACTCATTAAATTTCCTCTAATTGAGCTATTCTCGATACACGTTAGATTATATTATCGCGAAAAAAAAAGTAACGTAAAAGTAACTCTTTTTTGGTACGATAGAAACCTTAGTTAAGTTACAAGTGATTAAGAAATGTAACGTGTTATCCTCAAAAAGTTATTTTAAAGCACTGGAATGAGTAATGTTAAAATTTGTAAGTGCTGAAATGTTTTTTATTTGTGTTATAATGCTGCAAAGTACACAAAGTAATTTTTATTGTATAGTAATANTGTAAGTGCTGAAATGTTTTTTATTTGTGTTATAATGCTGCAAAGTACACAAAGTAATTTTTATTGTATAGTAATAATTTTTGTATATTTACAGATATATTGAAAAATGTAATATTTCTTGCACAAATTAATTTTTTTGTAACATTACAACAAAAAGTATGCACTAAAAATAAAAAAAAATTAGTAAGGGACTCCCTAGATGTCACGCATGTCTCTTTGTAAGCAGTTGTGTATATTCTAATAAAAAAAAAACTATGGAATATTTCAACGTAAATATTTTTCAGGAAGAAGATAAACGTTAATAATTTTTTGTCCATTCATGTATTTGGTAACTGAATTATAGATNGTAAATATTTTTCAGGAAGAAGATAAACGTTAATAATTTTTTGTCCATTCATGTATTTGGTAACTGAATTATAGATATGGTCACTGAAAAGTGTCAAATTCAGCAAAATTCGCTGTGATTTGCCCACTGTTTACGTTATCTATTCGTATGTANGTAAATATTTTTCAGGAAGAAGATAAACGTTAATAATTTTTTGTCCATTCATGTATTTGGTAACTGAATTATAGATGTGGTCACTGAAAAGTGTCAAATTCAGCAAAATTCGCTGTGATTTTCCCACTGTTTACGTTATCTATTCGTATGTANATGGTCACTGAAAAGTGTCAAATTCAGCAAAATTCGCTGTGATTTGCCCACTGTTTACGTTATCTATTCGTATGTAAAATGGTGTTTTAAACTATAGCGACAGTGCTATATATTTTCTGATGATATTTATGTATTAAACAGTATAGTCACCGCCTAATATTCCGAGGAAACAGAACACATGCGAAGCTTGTTTATGCTATTTTCCATCGCCGTCGCTGCAATGTATGTGACCATCAGGCCTTTTATTTTGTTTACAGGGGATTCCTCTTAAATTCTGAAGTAACATTTACAAACTATTACATTTCGTCATAAGCAGTGGCGTGTGGCGAAGTGTTGCAATGTAAGTTGGCGCTTTCTCAGTGCTGTACACACTTGGCGCATGCAGCACAAACCAGTAACCGGAGTGGGGCCGGGAGAAACTGAATGTATTGCGGCCACTCACGAGAGAGCGGCGAGGCACCCATTACACACGTGCTGTGACATCAACTGCACTGCTAAGTTTNTATTGCGGCCACTCACGAGAGAGCGGCGAGGCACCCATTACACACGTGCTGTGACATCAACTGCACTGCTAAGTTTAAGTGGCCGATGTGTAAACTAGCAAACCATTAGGTACAACACACAGCAAAACACAGCTCGCCTTGTAACAGTNGATGTGTAAACTAGCAAACCATTAGGTACAACACACAGCAAAACACAGCTCGCCTTGTAACAGTTCATCACACGTCGCTGGTTATACTGTAAGTATCTCACCTTAAACAAGTAATTTTTTTTTAACGAATCACGTGCTATTGAATAAAAATCATTGAGGTTTATTCAAGGGGAAAGAGAGATGAAAATTTTACGTAAAATATTTTATCGAATCCAGAAAGTTTCATTGCTACACGTTACATTCCTGGTCATGTGGTTGTACGCATTTTTCCTGCAAAATATTTCTTGTAGCTAATCAGAGAGATTGTAATAATATTGAGACTCCTCGCGTTTCCTCTACATCACAAACCAACTTTGCTGGCCATGTAAATTTTTAAAAAAAATTTCTTGATGTCAAAGATGGCGGTCTTCACTTAGGACAAAACTTCCTTGCTTTGCTGCAACACTAAGGTTCGACACCTCAATGGGAAAACCGACACAGCAGTGGCGTCAAGCCGGTGCAGTGGGTGGAAGTATCCTTCGACGTGCCCGCAGCATCTTCTTCGTCTGTTCTCGTCCGAGACAACTTTACTACAAAGACGCGTTTTGTTGCCCCGGGCACTGGCAGCAGAAGTCACCACACAGTTAACAATTCCTGCAATTGTTTATAGTCTATTCGCGGTTTCTTCACACTATTTGAATCAAACCTTTGAAAATCACCCCATGTATGACGAGCTAGGTTTTTCTCTGAATATATCATGTATCATAATCGTTTCATAATTCTTTTAACTGAAAAGTAACTTATTTTTGATTAAATTGAACATCTACTCATATTTAACCTTGTAACTATAATACTTATTTTTTCTATATTTATTACTAGCTGTGCCCGTGGCTACGCTCGCGTGGACTACACAATTATTGTTTAGGTTTTTTTAATTAAATAAAGTTGAATTTTACATAGTATTAATTTTCTATACTCTATAAATGTAATAAAACATAACGTCTCGGTGAATTAAACGGTAAAAACAATTATTCGTATTTATCTGTTATAGATAGATACCACGGATTTTTTTTTGGTCTTTTTATTCTACACAATTATTTAAAAACATGATATTTTTCCATCTTTAACGGTTTAGACAGCGCAATGCAAGAGAGTGCGCCAGCGGCAAACTTTTTTCCCACTTGATTCACTTTTATCGTTTGTAAATTTTTTGAGATATTTTCTTGCAATAAAAAGTAGCCAATATCACCTTTCAGCCCTCCAACTATTTCAGTGCAAGAAATTACGTCGATCTGTTGCTCAGTTGCGAAGTTGCATTATTTTTCCTTTTGCGTACTTTTTATTTTNAAGTTGCATTGTTTTTCCTTTTGCGTACTTTTTATTTTCCAATAAGAATTTTCCCGAGGGAATGAGATATTTTCTCGGGATAAAAAGNCAGTTGCGAAGTTGCATTATTTTTCCTTTTGCGTACTTTTTATTTTCCAATAAGAATTTTCCCGAGGGAATGAGATATTTTCTCGGGATAAAAAGTAGCGTATGTCACTTCCCGGGGATGTTTCGCAGCATAGCTGTACACAGAGCAAACCGAACTGATGCTCACCAAATTGTGAGNAGTAGCGTATGTCACTTCCCGGGGATGTTTCGCAGCATAGCTGTACACAGAGCAAACCGAACTGATGCTCACCAAATTGTGAGTCATATCAGGGACTGGTCTCGAACCGTCGTAGGAATGGACTCCTCACAACATGAACGTGACGTACTCAGTGATCTCTTCCACCGAGGACACGCAGTGTCATTTTGCACCTACGAATTTAATTTGTTGGGATTTTTTTAACTTTAGTTANTCTCTTCCACCGAGGACACGCAGTGTCATTTTGCACCTACGAATTTAATTTGTTGGGATTTTTTTAACTTTAGTTACAATTTATGATACTTAACCTTTTACGTATCTATGGAATAAAATTTTATTTGTATGATTTGATGATTTATTGCAAAACGATGTACCTTAAATGTTAATATTTTTCCCAACGTCGCCCGTATCAGACTTAGTGCTACTCGAAAGAAAACACAGAATTTGAAGAGAGTAAGAAAATTTACCACAGAAATGATAATATATTAGTACTAGAGGTAAGATCACTGTGTTTCAGACAACGNAAAATTTATGATACTTAACCTTTTACGTATCTATGGAATAAAATTTTATTTGTATGATTTGATGATTTATTGCAAAACGATGTACCTTAAATGTTAATATTTTTCCCAACGTCGCCCGTATCAGACTTAGTGCTACTCGAAAGAAAACACAGAATTTTAAGAGAGTAAGAAAATTTACCACAGAAATGATAATATATTAGTACTAGAGGTAAGATCACTGTGTTTCAGACAACGAACGTTAAGAATATTACAACCAAATCGCTTTTCAGTGGATTTAATTACCGTTCTTTGAATTCGTTCCGCCAAGCTTGTTTGGCCATAAAGCTACATAACTGAGGGTTCCATCTTCATTGTGTACACTGAGGGCGGTGGGCTTATCCCTGGCGGTTTCTCGCCTCCAATCCTGGGAAATGTCAATGGAATTTCTTAATCTGCGACTTTGCATTTTTCAACACATTGCATCTCAGCGCCTCTCGTAAGAGAACTACGGCTACAGGAACGCCTGATTTTCGCGGGAAGGAGGGGAAGTAACACGTAGGCTAAGACCATAAATGTCCTAGGTGCAAACCTACAGTTTTCCTTTGGTTCTTAGCAGCGTAGTGTTGTGAGACGTCATTGAGTTCTTTAATGGGGACAGTGAGAACTAGGTTACTCTGGTACTGAACTCAGTGATTTCGCGGGCAGGCCCCTACGAGACGTAGTAAAACTAGACACTTTTGATCACAGTGTCATACCTGGGACGCTGAAGAGTAATTGGATTTGATAGTCTGCACTGTAAACATAAGAATAAAATCATTCAGTAATAAAGTCCCTCGCGAGTAAGATGTATCGTGACTTGTTGTGTTTGAAGTCACATTAAAAATTGCTGCCAATAGCATGACACACAACATAATTTTATTGGTCACGAGATATGAGACAGAGTGCCGATACTTGTACTGCACCGAAAAAAAATTTTTATTCGTTCAAACGCTTAAACTTACGCATGTATTTGTAGCCGAAGCCGTTAGAAACACCCAGTTGCGAAAGTGGATCTCTGAGTTGAAGTGTTTTGAAATACAACTACTGTTCGCGAGATTCTGGTGTCCCTGTGTGTTATTCATGATGTCTTTCCTCGATACGAGTAGTCTTGCAAATAATTAGGCGAAGTGCAGCAGTGAAAAACTAACTGACGACGCGTGTCGGACGCTAGTCCCATCACGCGCGACTGGACAAACGAGCTGACAATCGCTAATAAAACACGCGGCCGCGCTGTGTCAAGCGGCGAGGCGACTGGAACTACGTGAGACCTTCACTCCAGACAGAAGTATCAATCAGACCTTAAGATGATCACCCCCCTCCCTCCCTCCTTCCTCCATCAAGGTTGTGAAGGTCTGCGCAGCGGTGGTCGCGCAGTCCGTGTGATGACGTGCCGACAAAAACGTCGGCACACGCTGCCCGCAACCGAGCAGTGCTAGTCAAAGACACCCGAATGATCTGCCTTTATGCTGGTCAAGTGCCGAAAGCATTTTTTTTGTATTTTAGCGTAGTATTTAAAAATAACCGGGGTGTGAACTGTACTACACCTCAAAACAAAATGTCCGTTTGATTAAGTCCTAGGTTTTAATGGTTCCAAAGGTAAGGTCTTCCAAGTGGGTGAACAGATTTGAGTGGCTCTTAACATCGAGGTTCTTGAGAGCCGATGAGGGTGAAGCAAGGTGAGTATGGAGCAGCGATGAAATGTAAGCGCGGTGAGGGGCAGGAGATCCCCGAGAAAACCCGCTGACCAGCGGCACCATCCGACACGATTCCCGCATGCGAAAAACCGGGAACGACTCCGCGGGGAATCGAACCCGGTTCGCGTAGGTGGGAGTCGAGTAGTCTAAACACCAAACCACCGTGGCCCCAAGGCATTATAGGTTGTGTACTTGACACACACCTGCTCGTGTCACTGCAGTCCTACCTATGTACCAGCAGTGATTTGCTCTTATAAAAGGCGCTCGAAATGTTTACCTTGCATCTGAACGCGCGCCTGAACACGTCGCTACACTGTCTGACACGTTCAATACCCCAGGTGTGCTATGAATATGCTAGAAACCTTGATAGACACAGTTTGGCTACAGTTCAAATTAATTTCTTACACGCACGAATACTATTAGAGGTTTTTGAAAGTTTATTGAGTGGATCGCCTGTAGTTTAAAATTCAAATTTACGATATATCAAATAAGACCTTAGCCGGAAGTATATTAAACATATTCCATCCATTCCCAACTTAACGAAAACATTTTTAAACATTTTTTATTGCTTGGTAAAAATATAAAGTTTCAGTTCTTAATATTTACGCTAGTAAATATCGTAAAAAAATGAATTTGCTCACTGATTTGGTATTTTTGTTGTATTACTATTGATGCCATGTTACAAGATTGTAGAATATTCTCTAAACATATATAACAATTCGAGCACTTTAACGCTTTTAAAAGCTACCGTCATAGAAACATCATTGTGTTTCATGGTGTAATCAGTTACAGAATGCTTGTAGTTAAAATAGACGTTTCTGATACCAACATCTGAAAAAAAAAAGTTGTACCCGTAACTGCCTGCAGTTTAATGTAAGCAATGACTTCAGTAGTTAAAAAAACGTTAGTAACGTTATTTAAAGAATATTAGAAAATGCAGTTGCAAACTAAAAACTTATCTTTATTAATGATAACTTCACATTGGCGGCTGATAAACGCATGCTGTTAAAGGTTAATTAAGCATTTTTCGAAGCCCTGCCTAGGATCCAAATGTCTCCCAAATATGTATCCTTTCACTAATTGTAAAACTAAAATTGCCGTGGATGGACATTTTCACTTTATGTGTGCATCGATCAAGTGTAGGTGAGAGCATGGTAAAGTGGCCGTGGCGGGTAAAGTGGCCGTGGTGGGTAAAGTGGCCATCAGCTGTTACTCCGCGGAAGAGTGCTGCACTGGCGAGGATTTGAAACAGTTAAAAGGAAAGCCATTATTGTTATGAGAGCATCTGAGCTCGTTGTCTTACAAGTTAATAGTTTTATTGAAGTGCTTGTGTTTTTTTCCTTTATTCCGAACGTTGGATAATTGATGAATACTGTTGAATTGATCTCAGTACGTAGTAGATTAACAACTATTTACTATAATTCCACTAAAATATCACGTATTAGGCTTTAAAATAAAGTATCATAATATTTAGTATATTGCTTACTTTTTACTCTGGACAAGCTTCATTATAGTGGCGTCCAAGAGGGCAAAGTGGCCAACCACCTAGTTTGAACTGACGGGTTGAAACATTCGCCACTAGAGAGTGAAATTATTGCAGTTAGCAGAAGAAGGGGTGGTACTATTCGACATGAAATGTAACGCTAGGAACAGCACCGTTGCTTCTAGCATACAGCGGGAATAATAGGCTAAATGTATTTTCCAAACGCTCGGGAATCACCAAAGCGTGTCTGTATTGGTTTTCGTCATTCACTCCTATCCAATTCGGTATTCTTTAATGTATGTAGGTTGTATATCAAAGGGAAGAAACTGTTAAATGCTAAGAACGTAAGTGGTCAGTCAGTGGATGCTTACCCGACATGGCAGGACAAGGGGCTATTTTAGTAAACAAATTTTTAGAATTTTACAAAAAAAAAAACATTATTTGCGATACTTAAAAAATTATATGTTAAGTGGTTTATACAATAACTATCTTGTATGAAGGGTCATTTTCTATTTGGGTTTTATGTACAGTAGACGATTTAAATATTATTTTACCTTACAGCCGCCACTTGACGCTGCTCTCCCATAAGTGTGAAAATGTTAAGAGTGTACACAGATTCTAATACATAAAACTCTGAATTATATGTTTTCTTTTAACGAAACGCCACACTTGAAATGCGATGTAAAGTCATGGAACTACTTTTACATACGTAGGTGCCACATTTTCTGAGTGCAAACCGGTTAGTGTACACGTTACAATATATGCAGCAAAGACAGGAACGGTTATTTTTTTAGTGTTAATTTGTCGAGTGTTTTGTTAACCGTGAACTAGCTATAGTTATCTTATTCAAGATAATGTATATTATTTCAATGTGACGTAATGTTATATGATGTGGTGAAATAATTAACTAAGAACGGCTTTGAAAACTGATTAGTTGGTAGATATTACAATTAGTAATATAAATGGTGAAGTAGGTAAATAATAAAGGAACAATGTAAAACATTCTAGAACAAAACGAAATCATAATTGAACTCTACCAAACAGGTTAAGAACACAGAAATTATTATGGACAGTAATGCACCTAAGATAAAATGGTATTTTTACTGACCGCTGCGACATTATTTAATTGTAAACGAGCTTTAGATGTTTTCTTGTTTAATCCAGCTGCTTCCTACAGCTGACGTATGAAGCAGCGACATAGCGCTTATCCTGGCGTCTTTCACCAGCACAGCCTTGTTGTGAGCAAAGTTGAGAAACGGCGTGTATATCGAGCGGAAAGTATGCACAAATTGCCTACCTACGTAGTCAATCACCAACAAGTCAGGATGCAATTTTCACAGCTTGGGAGGATGGTGTTTAGCATACCTCTATTTTGCAGGTCTCGCGTCGTTGTCGGAGAAAAATATTAATTTTGAAACAGCCTGTCAGTTCGAAAAGTTATAAACTGTAAACTAAAACTGTTAACAAATGATTAAATAATATCTTATACATATTAATTGAGTGTCAAAATATAAATAAAAATGATAAAAATTAGACGCCCTTGCCAGAGAAAAATATCAACTTTCAAAGAGCCCTGAAGTTCGTGGAATTATAAACTTTGAACTTAAATTATTTACAACCAATTAAATAGTATTGTAGAGATTTAATTATATTTAATTTAACATTTTTATATCTATCAAATAACAGATAAAATAAAAATCAACTGTGGTAAATAAATAAGATGGAAGTGAAAAAATTGTGAAATTGTATTCTCAAAATAATTATGCTTCGACGAAACGGAGAATCGAAAAAAGTATCCTTTGCGTTACAACTGCATGCATTTCACCACATAACAACTTCATATTGCAATGGTTGCAAATTTTATGTGGTGAACAAAGAATGTATTAACTTGGGCAATGAAATCATGTCACCTCTTGGGGATAATAGTGGTCTAGAAAATGATCACACATCAAAATTTTGCAAGCTGACTGCGCATTAGCATTTTTATAATATAAAAATATATTGTTTTACGAACTTTGCGTCCACGCGACAGTTAACTACTTAATGCATAAAATACCTAAAACTATTGCTACCGCCTTCTCGGCGTGTCGTTGTTCAACATATTAAGTAATAACAGGCAGAAAAACAAGACGGAGAACCAGACATATCCGCCCTCTTTAGCAACCCTGAATGACTGTAGAAGGCGGAATTTAAATTTCAGACTCATTGTGGATTTTTTTTCCCTACTGTTACGAAGACCACATGTTTTTCCTTCAATATACCAAATTTTTATAAATTAATATATTTTGATTTTATTTTGCGTTCTCTCTGTTATTAATTGTTTCCAATAATACATAAAAATTAAGTGATTTACATATAAATGTATTTGTATAGCAACTACCAAATATATCTGATTTAAGAGAAAAACATGGAATATATTATATTTCTCCTTTTGTTACTTACATTATTTATAGTCGCCTTAACCAGTTCAAAAATAATCTTAAAATATAAAGGATGCAATACTGGCACTAATCTTCAGTTACGATAATACGTAATCACGACTGATGGGCGTTTCACGCCTTTGTCAGTTTTTTCTGGTTTTATATCTCCTACTGTAATTTTTAACACTACCAGTAAGCGAAGATCTCCAAAAAAATTTAATTCGCCGTCAAGCAGTTAAACAAATTATCTACATTGAATCAAATATTAGCACACCTATCAGTTCTAACAGGAAGTTAAAAATGTTCTCTATGAAACGTACTACGCGAAGAATACATTAAAAAATAAATACTTATTTAACATAGCACAAGTGCCCTTGTTTCACTTGTTGGTTATAATCCCAACCATCTTCAGAGGCTAGAAAGCCCCCAGGCCACTAGGTCATGTCCATTGTAAAACGGCTTTGCTCAACTCTTCTATGCCAAACAAGCTCGGATCTTTAATATATAGATGTGTTTCGAAAGTAAAATTTGGCAGCAGAACTAGAAAATACTTAACCTTCAGTAGTGAAAATGTTTAGTTTGGATTGAGGCGTAAACAAAATATTACATATAAATCGTTAAAAAAATTACATGACATTTTGTGAGTAATGAAAATGGAACTTTAACCAAGAGCAAAAATTACAAATACACGCCATGAAAATACAGGCCTTTGAATAGCATAACTTACAGTAAGTGTCATAAACTGCAGAATTCTTCATACTGTATTGGATTTAATCTTTCTTTTTACATGAAATTGTTAACTTAACTTCCATATACTTTTTTCGACTTCATTACAATAAATCAACTACATTAAACAAAAACGTAATCAATGAATTTCCATATGAAAATACAGAACTTGAAGTAGAGCGTGGATTAAATATACATAATAATTTAATTACTTAAATAGGCCTATGACGTTACTAGAATAAAATAAAATAAATATTACTGATCTACCATGTTTACATTTCTAGAAGTTTCACTACAAACGACAAAGTATTAAATCGTCGCATCAGTAATGCAACACTGGCTATTGTATGACGTGACTACACTGTAAACACTTTTTGTACTTGTACAAGGAATTTTCGGGAAACTATTTGCCAAATATATTTTTGTAACACAACAAATAAATTACAGTAAATTTCACAAAACCTGAGTGTAGAACAGTGGCGTGTGGTGAAGCGTTGCGAGATAAGCTGGCGCTTGCTCAGTGCTGTACACACTCGGCGTATGCAGTAGGAACCAATAACCAGAGTAGAGCCGGGAGAATGCGGCCACTCACGACACATGGCGAGGTCCCCATTAAACACGTGCTCTGACGTCAAACGCACTACAACGTTTAATTGGTCGATGTGTAAATTAGCAAACGGTTGGGTATAGCACAGAGCAAAACACAGCTTACCTTGCAACAGTTCACCCCACGTCGCTGATGTGGAATCTGCATAACTAAAGTTGAATTTTAACAAACAAGTGATGAATAATTCAAATTAATTATATACCTTGAGTTACACAAGCGGTTTAGCATGTTTTCTAAAATGTGTGGTAAATATTCAATATTAAACTGCAGAGTAACAAGAAAATATTTGGCAACTAGTACCCACACAATTGTTTGTAGAATCCATACACCGTTACTTCCTACTTTCCTGAAGCCCTGCTCAAGTTCTACTTTAAGGGTATTCCTCCGCCTCAAGCAAGCAAAGCTTAAAACTAAGTCAAAAAATGTCACCGAAGGGCATTGCACCATCGAGTGTACCGCATTCGTGCACATTCACTTTAATAATATTTTACATAAGAACTATTTCTTTCTAGGCATTACCAACAAACCTATTTTCTCCCTGTTTTATTCATCTTAACTAATATTATAAATGCGAAGGTGTGTTTGTTTGTTTGTTTGTTTGTCCTTCTTTCACGTAGCAACGGAATTTCGTGAGCATCTGTTCGGTTTGCTCTGTGTACGGCAATGCTGCGAAACATCCCAGTATTTATTTTTTTGTAATGTGTGATGTAACCTGTTGCGTGATTTAACTTACAACATTATTATTTAAGCCTACATGTATTAATTCCATTGATGGCTCAAGGGTTGGGGAAGGGGGGTGCAGAGAATCTTGGGACAATCGCCGCTTGTCAGTCTTGAAGGTGGAAGTAGCGGCCCATAGAAGACTTGGAATGTTCATAGAGATGAATAAATTTAAGGGTTACAAGGGATTTGCACTCAAGGAAAATTCTAAACTATATGATTCGGATTGTTATTTTATTTATTTTTAAATTCAAGGTGTCCATTACCCCCTATCCCTCTGGGGATATAACCTATTAGTGTAGTATACTTAGCACCCCTCCAGTTTCCCGACTGTCACAAAGCATTGGAAGTACTTATTCAGTGCCGGTTGTTCGGGAAACTGGAAACCGCCACAGGTAACTTCTAGATTTACGTCAGCGGTGCGACATTGATTTACATGTTTATTATTCCTGTGACATTTGGTACGGCGAAAGAGTCAAGGCGAACTTGACAAGCAGGCAGCAGTTTTATAGGACGACATCATCGCTCAGAGAACCGGGCGCGAGGCCACTTCACCGAAGCAGCAGTTTCATCACCGATCCATGTTTCCTGCGAGTGATGGAGAACTCGCAAAACGGCTTCCCAAGTATCCCGTCAATAAGCCAACTTTTCATACTTCTTCTCTGTGTATTTAAATACTCCTTTTAAGTAAAATTTTATGATCACAATGTAAGTGTTTCCGACTTAAACCTTAACTTTCAATTGCATCATTGTCTTAGAAATACCAGGCGCCTTAGCTTGCTGTACACATTTGTAGTAAGGAATAAGCAAGACCATAAATATACTCAGGGTGCTTAATACGAATATGTAATGCCCCTGAAAGAAGGCTCTTTGCATATACTATTAATGATATCGAATCTCACACATTGTTTTTTCATGTCATATAACTATTGCACAAGAAAATACCCTCACGGACATCCTTATTATTTAAAATGAATATCAAAGCTGGCTCCTTTAGAAACGTCATTTTAAAAAATACAACAGGGAAAAATCTCATGTAACTAACCTAACGTTGGGAACTCATTAATTGTTTCTAATTATTGTCTATTAACTTCGCCACTTTTAGACAAAACCGGAAAGGAGAGAGTGGTACCCAAACAACTAAACTGAAGTTACCACTTACAGCCGCGCCTTACCAGGATTTGAGCCCTGGCTCTTCACACCATAACTTGGCACCACAAATAACATCATGGTGTTGGGCTCGGTTAATTTTTCCAGTTAAAGGTTTTTGTAAACCAAATTTTTTGGCGCAATACGAAATATAAATCCAATGCAAGTTTTCGCTATTCGAAACAAACACACCTCCGCTATGCTTATATTGTTTTAATATACTCAAAAAATTATACGAATCTTTGTTCTACATAGCACCAGGACGCACAAGTAACTAATTATGATATTTTCCCTAACGTTACAGCATTTCTCGTAATGCTACCTGTATCTACATTTTGTTAAAACATATAAACCACGAATGCTACTTATATATGAATCCTTTGTATCTGACAGAAACAATACGTACATTTCAATAACGGTATGTACATAAGAGAAATTCTCATTTACACTTTCATGTACGACGATGAGTTTTGGAAAACAATAATTTGCGTTAAATAAATACATAAATAATTAAAAAAAATACACATATGGGCTCTGTAAGCATTATCTTTAAAAGAAGGCGTTTAACTAACCGTATTTTAATGAATCATGGGCTAAAACACTTTAAAACACAAATTGTTTTTGTCAGCACGGAGATTCGAATGCGCGGTAAGGACACACATTTGCTTAAAAATATTGTAGTGCACGTGTGTGTGAGTCTGTGCGCTATCGCTACTTAATCTCAAGCACTCGAAAAGCTACCAAATATGATTAAGTTTTCCTAAACACTTTCTGTAGAAAGTCTGTTGAAAAGTGCTGGATTTCAGACATACAGTGTGGAGCACAAGTCAATACATTTCACTCAAAAGGAATGAAACTTTATTACATAGGCATATAGTTAAAAGCATATAATGATGCTTTGATCACCATCATCACTGTCATAATTGTATCTTTCGTTTTACCCACTCTCCCCAGAATAAAAAAACAAATTTTCAAAATTATTTTTTCTCTATGCAAGCGAACTCCAAGGTATGAAGTTTTCAAATAACCAAAGCGACGTGTTTCTCGAAGGAAGTTGATCCGATGGGTTTTATTATATTAGCCTTGATGGAATATATATTTTCTCTGCGTCGCCTAGATCGTGTTCCCGTAGGCGTCGCATCGGTGGTGAACGCAGAACGATTCACGGAATCCACTCATGGGAAGGCGGAAGCATGTTACTCCGGAAATGCCAGCTCGCGGTAGAGAGACATTTCTCTTTCATGCATCCGTTAAGGAGATATTACACGATACCAGCCGCTGTACAAACCCGCGTGGAAGATTCAAATTACAGTAGTTCCGGTTCTCAAGACCTGGATGTTAAGAGCAGCGCAGTTCTCATCACTCACCCACTCACTCGACAGCAGTTTGCGTACTAGCATTTGACATATACGGCGGGTGCGGAGATAAGTATAAGCCGTATAATAAATACGATTGTTTCTCGAGATATGACATAAAACTTAATTTGTATTGTGGGGCTAACTTACAAAACTGCAGAAAAATGAGACTCTGTATAGACAAATATAATGTTTCGAATATATACTGCAATTATACAAAGTTAAGTTGGAATTTGTTTCTTTAATAAAAGACACCGAGCTAAAATATTTGTATAGAGACAACTTTTAAAATAAGTGCCTGACGTACTTAAAACATAGTACTTTAAACAACTTGCTGCAGTGAAAATTGTTCACAAACTTTTGTAGGAATCTGTTATTTGTTTCTTGAAATATTACACTAAAACTTTATTTTTTCATGTGGCCTATCTAACAAAATGGCGGTCAAAATATTTCCTGTGTATAAACAGATTATTTTTGTAATATAAACTGCCAACATACAAAATTAATTTGGAATTGATTATATGGTTTAGACGATGATGTAAACTAAGATGAAATGTCAACTTTCCTACCATTTTGAAAATAAGTAGTTTGGCATACTTAAGACATGCCATTTTACATAATCTGCCACAGTATCACTTGTTCGTCAAGTTAGGTAAGAATCGGCCAATTCGTTCCCAAGATATGATAAAATCTTTATTTAGTCAAAATGTGATATCTTACAAAATGGCGGACCAAAATATGATTTTTTGTACATACAGTTGATAGTTGTTACATCTATTGTCAGCAAATAAAGACAAGTTTGGAATTGATTACATGTTCTCGACGATATAGTATTCTAAGCAAATATAGCTATCTGTCCGCCATTAAAGAATAAGTATCTAAAGTACTAAAACATGCCGTTTGAAATAATCTTCCGGAGTACTACCTGTTTGTCAAATTTGATAGGAATCAGTCAACTGTTTACCAAGAAATGTTATAAAAATGTCATTTATTCGTGGGGCGCAATCTTACAAAATGTCTGACAAAAGATGCTTCGTGTAGATATAGTTCATAGTTGTTATATCTACTGCGATCATGCATAGTTAAGTTATAATTGATTACACGGTTATGACAATACATCATTCTAAGTTAAAATGCCTATGTGACCACCATTTTGGAAATAAGTGGCTGGCATTCTTAAAACATGCCATATTACATTATCTGCCACAGTGCTACTTGTTTCTCAAATTTGGTAGGAATTGGTCAATTGTTTATCGATATATGACACAAAAATATACTTTTTGATGTGGTACTATCTTACAAAATGGCGGGGAAAAGATGGTTCATGAAGACACAGTCGATATTTATAATATCTACTGCCAGCATACAAATTTAATTGGGATGTGGTTACATGGTTTTCGACGATATAGCTTTCTAAGGAAAAATGGCTATATGGCCGTCATTTTGAAATTATGCGTCTTACATTCTCAAAACACACCCATTTACATCAACTGTCGCAGTACTTCTTGTCTGCCAAATTAGGTAAGAACGGGTTAATTTTTTAAATCGAAATATGATAAAATATTTATTTATTCACGTTACACTATCTTAAAATAAGTCTGACAAAAGTGACTGTGTTGGCATGTATTGATGCTTGTAATAGATACTTTGAGCATGAGTACCTAATCTAATTCAATTACTGAAGTTTATCTGGCCTATCATAGTGTTACTTATGTGCCAAATTGGGCGAGAATTGGTTTAATAGTTTTCGAGATATATTGTACAATTTTGATATATTTCGCGCTCTATTTCAAAATGGCGGAATGCCAGCTATAAATATTTCAAAATTTTGTGCTTTCACGATACTCTGTCAGTTTACAAAATTTATTTCAAATAGGTTGAATGGTTCCCGAGAGATAATATATCGCCCTAAATATAAAAGGCCGCCATTTCGAAAGTAAGCGTCCAGTGTGGTTGGAAACTATACACATTGGGTGTCCTTGCTATGTTTTATTTATGCACCGAGTTTGGTGCAATTCGTTTGACGCGTTCAGAAATTGAAAAGGAGGGACACACACGCCCAGACACAGCACACGTACACATGTACACACACAGCACACGTACACACACAGACACACGTACACACACAGACACACGTACACACACAGCACACGTACATACACAGACACGTACACACACAGACACACGTACACACACAGCAGACGTACACACAGACCCATGTACACACACGGCACACGTACACACACAGCACACGTACACACACAGACACGTACACACATACACACGTACACACACAGACACATGTACACACACAGCACACGTACACACAGACACACGTACACACAGACACACGTACACACAGGCACACGTACACACACAGCACACGTACACACACAGACACATGTACACACACAGCACACGTACACACACAGCACACGTACACACACAGACACACGTACACACAGACACATGTACACACACAGCACACGTACACACACAGTCACACGTACACACAGACACACGTACACACAGACCTACGTACACACAGACACACGTACACACACAGACACGTACACACACAGACAGGAAAGTGATATCATAAGTTTTTCTTTCATTCAGAAAGTAGGTTAAAAAGGCCTGACACACCTAAAAGATCTTAGTTTACATAATCTACTGTAGCTTTACTTGCGTGCAAATTTGGTGGGAATTGGTTGATTGGTTCTCGAAATATGGCACAAACCCTCCATTTTTCATGTGACTTTGGTAGGAATCGGACAAATGTTTCCTGATATATTATATATATATTCATTGCTACATCTGGCGCTTTCTTACGAAAAGGCGGATAAAGGTGTCTATATGTTGGCATATATGATGCTTGCAACGTAGAGTTTCAGCGTTCAAAATCTCATCGAAATTGCTCGAACGGTATAATTGATGTACCAGTAAGACGAAAATATTTGTTTGGCTGCTATTTTAAAAGTAAGTGCCTAATAAATTAAATTGTAGATATTTACATGACTTGCCATAGTATTACTTACATGCCAAATTTGGCGAGAATTGGGTACGTATATCTTTTTTTTTATGTGTTGCTATCTCACGAAATAGTGGACCAACAAAAATACTTCTCTTTGAATTCAATTTTTATCTGATGTGCTGTTAGCATACATAATTTGGTTTAAACCGTTGGAATAGTTCCTGAGATAAGACATAATCTACATGAAATATTTAAATGAATGCCATTTTGGAAGGAAGTGTCCAGCGTGGTAAAATACTATGAAATCCAGAAGTCCTTACTACGTGCTATGTGTTTACTGAATTTGTTGAAATTCGGTTCACGCGTTCGAAATTCTTTTAGGGGTATACTTAGACACAAACACGAACATACAGGAAATTTATTTCACAAGCCTTTATTCCCTTTGTAAAGTAGGATAAGAACCGTCTGTCAAACGCAGTTTTGAACTCACGCCCAAAACTTAGCCGAACAGTGATGAAATAAAACGCTACCAGTCCATGCAGTAACTATGGCGTTTTGATATTCACGCTAAAGTCGTACTTGAAAAATCCCTCATGTCAGTTTTTATGTAGGTAAAATTTTAAATCTTCAGTACTCTTTAGAAAATAACTAACAATAAGTTTCATATATAACTAATGACCCTACTTTCCTGTAAGGATGCAAATAATTTTGATGAAGTTCTTAAAATGTTATATGATATGTATGTCGATGTCATGTTTACATCCAAATCATTAAAGATGGAACCAGAAACGAATGCAATAGTAGTGAGAAAGTTGCAAATACACGCGTGTATTACCCGGGACTCGAATCCAGAACACCTCGCACCGTAAGGTGGCATGCAACCAACTGCATAACGGAGGTAGAGTTCGGAGGATCAACTTCGATTGCAATCAGTCTAAGGTTTCGATGGACTGGGATTAACATCCTTAAATATTTAGAAGAACAAAATTTGGAAAACAAATGCGAGAGTACATGTAAGGACATGTTACATGTAAGTTTGACTGGTTCCCGCGATATGGCATAAAAGTTTTATTTTATCTTTAGGCGCTGTTGCACAAAAAGGCTTAAAGTCAGACTCTGCATAGTCGTATACGATGCTTCCAACAAACACTGTTAGAATACAAAGTTTGGTTGATTTTTTGTCAGATTATTTAATAGAGACGACAAACTTATCTATGCGATTTATATTTCCCCCATTTAAAAAAAAAATGTTTGACATTCTTAATCATGAAAGTTCACGATGCTTACCGTACTTCTTTTTATGTGAAAAATTCGGGGGAAATTAGTTTGTTGGTTCCAGAGATAAGACATAAACGTTACATTTTATCACCACGCTCTATCTTCCCAAAAGACCTCCAAAAGAGGCTCTCAATAATACCATTTTATGCCTTTAGTGGATACTCTCAGCATACGAAGTTTAATTGAAATTGGGTAAATTGTTTAATATATATCACTTAGTTATAAAAAATATTTGCATGACATTCAATTTGTAAATAATCCTCGACACACTTAAAATGTGTAAGTTTACGCGGCCTACTGTAGCATTACTTGTATGAAAAATTCGGTGGAAATAGGTTAATTGATCCCCGGCATATGATATAAAACCTCAATTTTCTCAAGTAGGGCTGTCTTCATTAATGGAGGACAAAATGGTTATATATTGGCACATTCGGTGTACTTAATAATAATATTTATATAGCCACCATTTTGAAAATAAATGCCATACCAACATAAAACATATCCTTGTACGTGGCCTACTACAGTACTTACTTGTTTGTCAAATTAGGTAAGAATTGGTTAATTGTTTCCCGAAATATGACTAATATTTATTTATTTATGCAGCAGTATCTTACAAAATGCTGAACAAAAGAGGCTCTGTATAGAAACATTTGATTATTGTAAAAGGTATTGCTAGCATACAAAGTTAAGTATAACATTTAAAAATAAATGTTTAAATCACTTAAAAATGTCAGTTTACACAGCCTGCTGCAGTACTACTTGTATGCCAAATTTGATAGCAATAGTTTGATTTTTTCCGAAAAATGATAAAACTTGATTTATACGGGTGCCACAATTTTTAAAAATTTTTTGCAAAAGAGGCTCTGGGTAGAAGCAATTTGATGGCTGTAATAAATAATTCTATCCTACAAAGTTAAACTAAAATGTATCACATGTTTTCGTATATAAAGGACAGTAATATAAAATGTTTACATGGCCATCTAAAACATGTTAGTTTACATTACCATCAGTATTAATTAATTTCCAAATTTCGTAACAATCTGTTGATTTTTTCCCCGAGTTATGACATAAAAACCTTATACTTCATGTGACTTTATATTACAAAATTGCGTACAATAGAGGCTATGTATTGACACATTTGATAGTCCCATAGATACTTTCAGCATACCAAGTTTGGTCAAACTTGGTCCAATGGTATGGTAGATGTAGCACATGATTCCTAAAATCTTTATACTTACACCATTTTTAAAAAAAGTGCAGTAGTAGGATCTAGGGAAGTTGAGCGAAAGGGCGTGGGGGCACGGAGCGCCGGAGGTGTTCATGCTCTGTATATTTCGGTCCCCGGCAGCCATTTTTCCCTCAAAATTTCAATTTCCCCCTCAAAATCGACAATTTTATATAAATATTTCCCTTTTTACCCCTCAATATTTTCCTTTTTTTCCCACAAAAAAGCAACGATCACCCCAGTTGCAAAACAAATACCCCGAAAGGCACTTTTAGATCCACCGGAAGGATTTTTGGGGATCGTTTTCGAGGATAGATAAGTGACGGCCATATTGGTTTTATGGACATAGGTATGCAAAATCGATACACGGGATACAGGATCGGAACCGGAGCCGACCGTCATCCATCTTGTCCGCCATGATAGATGTTGGCGACATTAACATTTAACTTTGACCTTGACCCCAGTGACCTTTGACCTTGAATTCAAAAATGCATTAAAAATCCCAAAATCCAATAAAAGTCCGAAAAATCCCCAAATATTAAAAAAAAACATTAAAAAATTCATTTTAAAAATATACAAAATTAAAATGTTTAATGTTCCGTCTTAGAGAGGACGAGGGACTGGAACCGACCGGCCACCATGTTATGACGTCATCTAACCGCCATGTTGAACGCAGATGACCTTGACCCATTACCTTGAACCTATAACTGTGAACATGGATGGCATTGAAAACAAAAACTGGAGAAAAATGGTAAAAATGGAATTCATTCATAAAAGTTAGCGAGCATATTACATTACTGACTACTACCGCCATCTTATATCCGGATTATCTTATATGCAACAGCTAACGAGCAATAAGAGTGCCTTAAAAAATGTTTTCCCGAGCTTCAATTATTTTTCCTCTACAGGAGATAAACGTAGTGTCGTAACAGAAAACAGGAAATCTCTGTACTTTCTTTTTCTGTTTCTTCAAGACACTACGATGACCTCGAAAGGCAGTTAGCCTTAAAGAACAAACTAGCAACCAAGGTGAAACAATGTGACATTTCTAGTCACATAGAATAAATTAATACCAGTAAAGTAATACCTTCGTGTATTTTCTGTCGAAAAGAATACAGTAATCAATCCAAAAGTGCACTTTTTACTTGCCTTCTTGAACTGCATTTCCTGCAATTAGTTAGTCTGGGTCAAATGTGCAACTTTATTGTATATGCCGCTTTAACAGCAAAAATAAAACGGACATAACTGCTGTACACATTTTATTTACCTTGAAAAATATTAAGCTTATTGTACACGTAACATAAACATTAATCCAATCTGACATCTGTATATAAACCGTGAGCGTGCAAACTTTGACGAAGTCGTAAACTTTATCCGAATAAATAATGAGTTTCTGCCGAAGTTACTATTGGATTAAACAAATTGTCATGCTTTTCGAAGTTACTCAGTATTTTTTTTTTCCTTCATCTATTGCCACTGTACCGCTATCATAAGCTCTAAATAGCATTTTATAGCCGATTTTACACTCATAAGCACATATTTGTAATAACTGTTAAGTATGTGAACGTTACAGCAGTAAGGCAAATTTTAGCCCTAATAAAAATAAAATTAAGAACAATAAAATTTTAATATTTATAACGTTACGAATACAAGTTCACTAGAAGAAATGAAGCACCACAGGACATTAAAACTTCACACCTGAAATAATAAAAATTACTCCAGATCAATGAAGACAGATGAAAGTGGTTCTTTCGATATCATGAGCAGCTCAAGTATTGTTAAGGGGGATGAATTTCGCTAGGTTAACGGCGATTTTTGTGTATTTCAGAAAATACCTCTTCATCGATGCACTGATTTTCGGTAGTTGAAACAAAATTATAATGTGACATTCATACAGTGTACACAACTTTATGATAAAATTTATTTGACGGTGTAAACAGATTCAATTAAAATAATTAAATGATTTAACATGTACTGAGAAATATTCAAGATATATCTGCCGAAGTGTGGTGAANAGAATTAAATGATTTAACATGTACTGAGAAATATTCAAGATATATCTGCCGAAGTGTGGTGAACAGTTTTTTTTTCTTTAACTCATGCAAACAGATTTTTTTTTAATACTTTTATTATCAGGCGTTTCAGCATTTTCTATTTATGATAGTTATATAGCTTGGTATTATGTTTAACTTCAGACATACTCGTNCTATCAGGCGTTTCAGCATTTTCTATTTATGATAGTTATATAGCTTGGTATTATGTTTAACTTCAGACATACTCGTCACACGTAGACACAAGTCCACAGAATTTTAAATAACAGTCACCGCACCTATTACTAACCCATGTTATAAGAACATCATTTATTTATTAGCTAAAACTACCTGCAAGTGAAACTAGTTTCAATGGCTTGTGAAAAATACCACTGATATTAACTAGTGTGAAAAAACAACCAAAAACGTTCTCAGAAGTAAAATTTAACGAATTACCGTCAAATGTGCATACATGCTTATTTGTATAGCTTTCAGGATCTTTCTAATGATTTAAAATTTTCGTGGTGTACAGTATCTGTACCCCACTTGATATTACATTTTTATGTACTTATATACGTTAAGTAATAATTCAGTTTCCTATAGCATTTCAAATTTTAATTGTAATATATGTTAATCGTCCCACAAAGTAATTTTTAACGTACACTCTAAAAAAAATAGCAGAATTCTTAACTGCAATGGAAATTTTTCACCTCCTCCGTATTATGGAAATAATACCACATATTAAGCTGCAAATAAAGTAATATTGAGCGTCGTCACTATACTTACAAAGTTGGGAACTTCTGTACGCAGGTAACTCTTTCCTTAGCAGATGTGGCAACGCTACCATGGATGCATGGGAAAAAGCATCACCATTCGCGCTTTTTCACTATCCATATCACTGATGTGATAAATTTGCGAGTTATTCCTTGGAGTTTATATAACTTATTTACTTGTGGATTTGATGAAATAAACATCTGACTCAGTAGAGCTGTTACGCGGAATACAAGGATGGTGCTGTAATTTTGCCACTAGAAAGACGGAAGTGAAAGTTTGGTACTTTTTTCTACTCGGGAAATTAGAGTAGATACGACCATGTAGGGGCAGTTGCTTTAATTTTGTTTCGCCGAACGGAGCACGTGTTTGGCGGGTCGGGTCCAGTTCGGCAAGGGTTGGTGTTGCGGGCACAGGAGGCTTCAGTCAATTAGTTCGACAGTGGACCAGCATGGCGACGTCGAGGGGGCGTCTCATTTCCCCCCACCACGGCCTCCTGTCCTCCTTTCTTCCTCGTCTCTCCCGGGAAGTGCCGTTATTTATATTTCTCATTACGGCAGACGCAGCTGTCGTCTTGAAAACCCCTCTCTTCCCTTCTCTCTCCATCCTGCTCTAGTGACAGAACTCAAAATGAGACATCCGTACAAGTTTGGCATCTGGCATCAAAAGATAAACTTATATATTGTCTTTATGGCGCGGGAGGCGTCCTATCTTCGTCGTCTCACCTCCCCCCTCCCCTAACACCGTCTTTCTTTCGCCCGCAATCTCCTTCCACGTTTCTTCGCACTCTCTCTCTGTCGAGAGGAAGATGTCAGGAGAGATGTTTTCTTTGTTTCCGAGTTTCGCGTCCGACACCAGCGGTTCGCTATTGTTTCTCCCGTCCCCCTCAGCCGAAACCCACGGGGCTAGCTTTTATTTCTCTCGGGCGAGGGTTTTATGGGGGCGCGCGCGCTAACGGACGCCGCGAGACGCCCCACTCGTCGTAGACGGACGCCGGCCGTCCTTTCTGACGTCACCGGCCGCGCGTCCTGTCGCTGACTTGGAGGGTTTTCGAGCGCCGGACTTGATGTGTGGGAGGACCCTCCGGCCGCCCGTCGCTGATGGCCCTCACCTCGCACCACGACAGTCGCAGCCTCCAGGCAAGGCTGTGCGATACGGCGATATATCGATGACGAAATAACATTTCTGAAATATCGCAACTGCCGTAAAGCCCAACAGTGCAGAGCAATATATCTCAAATATCGATATTAGTGGAGAGTGGGGTGGATTGATTTAGGCGGCTATTAATAGCGAGAAATTGAGAGCCGATGAGGGTGAAGTGAGGCGAGCATGGAGCAGCGCCGGAATGAAAGGGCGGGGGGAAAGGGAGATCGCCGAGAAAACCTGTCGACCAGCGGCATCGTCCGGCACGATTCCGACATGCCTAAATTCAGGAGCCACCCCACCGCGAATGGAACCTTGTCCTCCTAGGTGGAAGGCGAGTAGTCTAACCACTTCACTACCGCAGTCCCCACGATATTAGTGATATGCTATATTTTTGATATCAATGTGACCTGTATTTGTGATGTTGATATTTGCGATATAAGTATAAGCGATATTTGCAATAGATCGGCCTTGATTTTCAATGTTTTCTGGGAGCCATATCGTCAAGATGTTTCGAAACGATGTTGAAAAGGGGATATAGCACAGCCCTAACGTCCGGGCCGTGTTCCTACTGCTGGGCGTGGACAAACTTCCCATCACCACGTCGTCCTTAGCGCAGTTGTCCTCAACCGGTGTCCTGCCCTGAAACAAGCACAAAACACTAATACAAATTAGACGTTCTGGAAACACACATATAATAACCAAGCCGATCAGGGTAAAACGAGGTGAGTATGGAGCAATGCCGGAAAGAAGTGGCGGTACAAATGGGAGATCCCCGAGAAAACCCGCCAACCAGCAGTATCGTACGGCACGATTTTCACATGCAAAATCCGGGAGCGACCTCTCTGCGAATCGAACCCGGTTCACCTAGGTGGGAGGTGAGTACTCTAACTACCACACCATCGCAGCCCCTTTAAATTGGGCGTAGCCATTCTAGCATGGAGTGCCACCGACGAACACCATAAAGAAGTTTGCTATTATTTGTAGTAATCGTTAAACTATTATTTGTAATTACAAAATAATACATTTAATTTGTTACAACAAATTTAAGTTTTTACTAAAAAAAAAAAAAAAAAATGGTGTCCACAACAAAATATATGGCAGTGTGTGTTCTTAATTATCCCCTCCATTCTCCAATTGTACAATATTACGCTGGACTCATAAGATTGACATTACAAGCGGAAGTTCATTCTGAGCAACTATGAGTCACCCAGTAATATAGGTTAGTTTTGGTTTTATTCCAAAGAATTAGATCGAATGATGACCAGGAAAAAGGGGGGGAGGGGGGAACCACTTGTCTACGCTAATGAATGAAATTTCACAATTTTTAAAATCTCGCCGGCATGCGGGTAGTTTTTCGTGTTTTAAGAAAGCCCCGCAAGAAGAGACGAGAGATAAGGCGACGCAAAAGGTTTCTTGCCACTTAAAGCATCTTTGTTTTAGTTTTAGTTTTGTTGTAATACTGATCCCAGTTTTCTTGGATTCAAATACCGTTGTATCGGAGCTCTTTTAAGTCTTTCCAATTCGACTGTAACGATGTCACCAAAAGTTGTAACAACGTCAGCACGAAAAAGGAAAGGTTACGTGTCTTACTTACGGTAGCTTCTGCGACGCCGTTTGGACAGCGAGCCAGCAGAAGGTTGGCGTTACGACGACGCCTGGTCTACTGGACAGCGTGTCCTCGACTGACGCCAGGTGGCGGGGAGGTTTCGCTCACCCGTCTCTTCTCCTCCCCCTCCACGGTACGTTCGGTATGTGGTCGTAATGTAGATTCCCCTAACGCCTGGTGACGTCACAATGACTTTGAATTTTTCTGGAAGAATGAAGTCCATCGTTGTGGATTACCTTAAACGCACTGGCCACATACATCACTTTCAGATGTTTAGTGGACTACTGATGGGACGTTTTGCGATTGGGTAGGGGGGGAGGGGGGATAATTATTTATGGGGACGACGAGAAGTTTTGAGGACAGGCATGGGAGTCACTACATAGGAATGGTTACAAGTTGTGCAATCATTGAATGATTTTTATAAATAATTTTGATTGATTTTCTTGTCATTGCAAATGGGCATATATACATATGTATATGTATTTATAAAATAGTCCGCATATGATCTTGTAATGTAAGTTGAAGAGTATTAAATTAACTATTTTAAAGGGTTTTTATACATGCACTTGCTATGTTTCATGCTTTGGTAATTTTTCAGAACATTTGTAAATTTTTAAACTTTTGGGAATTTTTGCGAAAGGAAAAAAAATTTTATATGCACCAAAATATAACATTCGTTTAATTATGTTCTTTTAACTCCTCACAATAGTGTTATTATATGTTGCAACTTAACACAATGTAATAATTACTGCTCGTGGACTGGTAATTCTCTGCGCAATATTTGGAAGCAACTTAATTATGCGGTTTTGCCAATTTGAAATTATTTTGCTATAAAAACTAAAATTTTGACATAGGCATACAACACGGTTGCGGATTCGATGGAAATAATGGAGAGCTTAGTCATTGCCAAGTGGTAATTGATTTCCTCTGAATGCATCTGAGGAGCTTGACCCAGCACCACATTACGTATTGAGATGTGACTGCCTGAAGAATATCTGACTATCTTTCGATTATTTTGCATTTCTATGACACTTAGAAATGGATAAATGTGTTATAAGGCATATGAGTTGTTGGTTTTACATTTGGCGTACATTTAATTTCTATCAATGTAGTATTCATACGTAAACTGGACTAAACATTTGGAAGTGCCTTTAGGCATATCTTTGACAAAGAATAAAGAAATCATGAGTTGCAAAACACGCTTTATATTGCTGTCTAAGTGTGTATTTTTTCTGAAACATTCGATATATCTCAGCTTGCGTACAACTGTATTGATGATATTACATCAAACTTTATCTCCGTGGCTTTCTGGATCAGTAAAAGAAGAACATGAATTTATGCAGGAAATAATATACATATTTGGATCTCGATAAATGACAACAGACAAACCACGCGTTTTTGTCCCTTCAAAAGTCAAGACGCTAGTTTTCGGTTAAGGGCTTCCAATATTATAACATGTTGTAGTAATTTTGTGAGAATTGTTTATAAGTAAGAATATATATGTGTAATTATTACAAAATTTTGCTCACTTATTAAAAACTAATTGTGTATGTTTCACGAACTCCTAACTATGGCGTGTCTGATTTTAAGTTTTATTCTGGTACCACCCAATAAGTTGCCTCCTTTTTATTTTCCCCGTGTGAGTTTCTGGCTCCCTTTTATTATATTATTTGACATTTTAACTAGCATTATCTAATAGTAATATTGTAACTATATCAGGTCATTTAACTTTTACCCATAGAAATAGTTTTTTAGATGATTACTGAGTTGCGAAAATTAGCTTGAGACGTGCTTGCTTCGCAGCACCACCTTACACTGCAGCCATGTATGGAAATGCAAGAAGTATACCTAGATAAAAATAATACGCAGATTTATATTAAGCAATGAAAAGTCACTACTAAGTAAGCGAAAGCGGTATTTAGTAGGAATAAAATTTTATCATCCCACCTACTAAAATAAATGATGCCATAATAATGGCATAGGTTCTTTTTCCAAACGGACAGGACTTTGAAGCTCATGGGCAGAACTCAAGCCATTTGAGGGAGGAAGAATTCGCTTTAACTAGAAGTGGCTTGCAAATAGATGAGAGAGGTTATAAATCCTACGTATTCATGTCAGAATCTCAGAACACTGACCGTTATGAGCAATGGTATGGCGTAGTCAGAAGATAAATATTATTTGCGTGCATAAAAAAATAGCAAGCATAAATCTGTTAAGTATCCCATACCACTATGTTTCGAAAGAAAACCAAACTCATCACTGTTAGCTTTTATATCACCTTTGTTTTGCAATGCAATACTGTATAAATTAGTAGCTAATTATTCGTGTTGCATTTTTTTTGCTACATCTCATGTAATTTATACGTCTCGTCTGCGAAAGAGAAACAATCTGAAATTTTTTCTCGCAGATGCATTGGTGAAATAGTTATAATAGCTTTTCCCTCATTCCTGGTTTAAAGGTGTTAAAGAATAATTCGTGTTATTTTTTTCTTATTAACTATTAGCGAGGATGGTAACTAAGTAAAAACATTAAAATAAAAAACACAATTCATAATTTAAGCTTAACTATTTCATATGGCCGAAAAATAGACGCGTTTTTAACAATCAATCATCTATGGATAATTTGACAGAAACAAAATTCAGAAATTTCAGAAAGCAAAATAATTCTTTTGAGATATCGAAAATATTCATATAACACTTTTACTTCGACATTAACACATATAACTTCTTTCCCTCCATCGTTACCAACTTAACTGGGTGCATGGCAATCCATGCGCCAGTTAAATTATATGCAGGTAAGTGCAGTCAAATTTCTCAAATGTTGATTTAAAAAGTGCTTATTTTTTTATATCGTGAACACCTTTACGTACAGTACCTACTTGCCGTTGTGAACAACCTGACACAACTCACAGGTTTCCCTAAGATTTGGCTGCAAATTCCGTGGCGGTTCCAACACTTGGAGGAGGTAGACAGAAGTCTGAGCGAGGTATGNAAATTCCGTGGCGGTTCCAACACTTGGAGGAGGTAGACAGAAGTCTGAGCGAGGTATGGAACAATTGGTGATTGGTGTATGAGGCGGGGGAATTTCGCACGCCCTATTTCACCGAGGTTCCCCCGAGTCCAGGTTATGAGTGGGCAAGATAGGCCCACCTCGCACAAAACTACGTCTGAGTTCTTCCCCGGAGGGGTGGTCGCGCGAGTTTCGCCGGTTGCGCACCCCACACACGGGAGACGAGGATGACGACTAATTACGCAGCACTTGAGCTAGTCTTGCACGTGGGGGAGGGGTGGAAACATCCCCTCCGACCCACTCCGTGGAGGGATATGACCGAGTGTTCTCGCCTCTGAGGCCGAAAGTGTGCAAGCGGTGCGAAAGTTCCCGTGGTAGTGGCCCTCCCCCCCTTTTCCAGAGGGTGTGACGCGAGTGGTCTTTACGGCTCCAGTCGGTGGCAGGGTTGGGTGGGGCGATCACCCCCACACCCACGCGCANGAGGGTGTGACGCGAGTGGTCTTTACGGCTCCAGTCGGTGGCAGGGTTGGGTGGGGCGATCACCCCCACACCCACGCGCAAGACGGACTTGTATTGACAAAAGTGTCGGGGCTCTCTTACAACTGCCTTCCCTCCCTCTTTACACTGCTTTCCTTCTCCCATACTTTCGTCGGAGGGACGCAGAGTGAAACGATGGCGAGATGCTTTCGCGGGCGGAGCGAGAACCCGAGGCGCCGAACGACCCGCGCGGAGAATTGCGAGAGTCGTCGGCGCGCAGCCCCCGGAAGAAATATCGGGGTGCAGGAGAACTCATATAAAGAATAACAACATCGAACAGGAACTTATGTGCTGGCGTAATGTAAGTGAAAACTTCGCGGAACACGCCCCTGCCCCGTCACTTCAGCTCGGCACCCCTTTCTTTCCTCTTTCGCACCCAGCCAGGGCGGCCGCGATGGTAATGACGAAGCCATAGCGGAAATATGGCGCCCGATCAAGTTTTTCCTCCTCCCCGGGATTCTTTATCGCCTTCCTCTGGCCTCCGGCGTTTTCCGCTGGAGCCATAAAAAAGAATTTACTCGCCTGCGCGTCGGCTCTCGTCAGGACAACGAGGAGGTGACAGGTGCGCTGGGACTCGCCACTCCGGTGGTGTTTTCAAACGACGTGCTTCGCGACTCTGCGACCTGATTCAGAGCGGGACTCGAACCACGACGAGTTCGATGCAAGAGGACACCTTGCTGTGGAACATGCGTTGTCTGCGCCAGTAGCGTACGCGTTCGCCATCCGCTCGTGAGCGCATGACAGTATGATAAAGCTAACGTCCCCTGCAGCAATACAGCAGTAGCTACCCGTTTACATTTACCGAAACTCGCAGGGAGGCCGTTCGTAACCCTTTCAGACCCATTTTAATGTGCGGTTTCAGGTGTTTCTAAATAAACATTATATGATCCATCCTGTACTTAAGTCGACATAAAACTTGTTTCATTGTCACAGCAAATGAGCTGTAGGCTATGTGTTTAATTACAGCTATATGAACCAATTATGACCTAGACAAGTAAGACGGTTTGCGAATCATTTACTCACAGGTAAGATCATTGGTCATTGAGCTTCCTAGTGTCAAGTAAAGACAAAAAATTACAGATACATGCATAATGTAGACTATTGCGTATATCGGGCCTGAATGGGTTAAAAAGTATGTAGACAATTTATTTTTTGGATTATTTCACGTGAAAGTGAAATACAGCAGAGTTTTAATTATATAGTTTTAATATTCCCCTGTCATAGCAGTGAGACACCGACGACTTACAACTTTCGACGAAAAAAACTTCCTTCTCGCTTATACTGTGAAGAACGCTTTCAAATTGGACAAGAAACAGTAGTAAACCACCCTTCACACATAAAACATACATTTCCGCAATTTGTTTTGTTACCAATTGTAAACACAAGGTTTACCCATCTTTTTATTAGCATAGCCGAATATCTTAAAACAGTTGCTAGGTTTTCCGTTAATTTTGAAAACCTGCAGATTTGTGGAGTTTTTCTGAAGCCGTTAGGTCTGTTAAGAGGAATATATATGAAATAACAGAGGACGTATTTAAGTTTTGCTCTCAGAAAATNCTGAAGCCGTTAGGTCTGTTAAGAGGAATATATATGAAATAACAGAGGACGTATTTAAGTTTTGCTCTCAGAAAATTATACTATATGTCTGCAAGCAGTGCATATAACTGGCTTGCACACTTGTAGCCATGGGAAATCAGGTCATAGATATAATTTCACTGACGTGTAGTCAGAAGGATTGTTAAGTACTGTCACATATGTAAATATATATAATTGTAAATTAATATCTGTAAAATTGTTTTCAGAAATATTATGCTCGTAAATGAAGTTTCNCTGAAGCCGTTAGGTCTGTTAAGAGGAATATATATGAAATAACAGAGGACGTATTTAAGTTTTGCTCTCAGAAAATGATACTATATGTCTGCAAGCAGTGCATATAACTGGCTTGCACACTTGTAGCCATGGGAAATCAGGTCATAGATATAATTTCACTGACGTGTAGTCAGAAGGATTGTTAAGTACTGTCACAAATGTAAATATATATAATTGTAAATTAATATCTGTAAAATTGTTTTCAGAAATATTATGCTCGTAAATGAAGTTTCATATTGAGGAGCTTCAAATTACTACTTACAACAACATAATTACCATAGATTTTGGGTAGGAAACTTGTGGTATTTTGGTCATTCATATGGAAAGACACATTGTAGGGATAATAATTTATTTAAATAGCAAGGACAGCTGAAGGTTGTCTGCAGTGAGCTGAGGTTCCGAGAGCCAGGAAGTTTTGGGGAGGGACGGGGTTTTAAACAAAGGATGGTCGGAGAGCTGGTTACAAAGAGAAACTTAAAAAAAAAAAACCTAGAATATAGATCTTAAAAAAAAAAACTCAAAGACCAACCTCGAACACAACTCAATCGACGTAATTAAGAAGTATTTCATAAATGCAACAGGGAAATGTTCAAGAAATATAACACACAATTCTATAAAACATAATTTTAAAAATTATTTATGTATACTGGATATTTGCATTTATCGGATCTTCAAATATCAAGGATAGTTCTTAATGGTCGAACTTTATATAATCCTTTTTCTTCAGATTTTTAATAATTGAAGATATCTCCNTATCAAGGATAGTTCTTAATGGTCGAACTTTATATAATCCTTTTTCTTCAGATTTTTAATAATTGAAGATATCTCCTTAATGTGAGAGAAATATCTAGAATTGTGCAAAGCAATCAAAAGTCTGAGCGTACAAACAAGTTCAACGAGGTATTTAGGAAATATGTAGCCTGTGTTCTGATTGACTCTTGTCGAGATTGATTCCTGCCGAGACTAACACCTCACCGAGTCCGACTTCTCACAGGAACCGACTCCTGACGAGAATAGACTGACATGAGGCTGACTCCACACAGCATTGACGCCACACTGGGTTGACTCAGCAGGAGGTTGACTCACCCAAGACTGTCTTTGCACGTGGCTGACTCCACACAGGTTTGAAAACACATGAGTCCTCATAGAGACCGACTCTTCATGGGAATCGACTCCTGCTGAGTCAGACTCCCACCGAGACCGACACTTACAGAGACAAACTCCTTCCAAGGCCGACTCATTCTGAGAGTGACTTGTGTCGAGAGTAACTTCTTCAGGGATCAAGCTGACTGCACACTACCGAAATCTTGAATGCCAGAATCATGAGAGACACTGAGAAAACCCAGTTACACCACTTGTANGCTGACTGCACACTACCGAAATCTTGAATGCCAGAATCATGAGAGACACTGAGAAAACCCAGTTACACCACTTGTAGTAGCAGGTAAAATGGCACAATAATCGACATATTGGATAGCATCATACGATGTTGATATTGACCTTTATCCACTATCTCGGATGGCATGTAGTGCTTAAAATGTAAAAAATATGTAATTTGTTTTTTTGGCAGCTATTTGAAATATTTTATATTGTTGTGCGATATTGATATTGACCTTAGTCCACCATCTTGAATTTCATCTATAAATTCAATTCAAAAAATTTGTTCGTATTTAGAAAATATAATAGTGTTATCTTCCCCGCACATTTATTCTAAACATTGATGAATAGTACATGTTATTTTGCTATATGTGTTTTTTCCAATTATCGGTTACTCTTGTTCGCATAAAAATTGTATATTAGTGAGTTTTCGCGGAGAGCTCTCATATTTTACTTTAAAATAATATTCTAGAATATCTTCTGTGAGCATAAGCTGGGTTTCTTACTAGAGTAATACCAGAAATATTTTGCCAACTATACNTATTCTAGAATATCTTCTGTGAGCATAAGCTGGGTTTCTTACTAGAGTAATACCAGAAATATTTTGCCAACTATACCGATCTTTTGCGATGTGTTTCGTGAAGTGATTCGAGAGGACGAGTAAGTATAATAGATTCACTATTCGCATCAAGTTTCCCGAAGTGCATTGCAAATGGGAAACATGCTGCTGGCTCTAGAAGATTTTCGTGAGTGAACCGAACAGTTCGATCCTGGCATGAGTCGGACACTGTAGAAGGCAATCGTAGCAGGAGTATGTTTCGGCATGATTCGGTCCTGGCAGGGGTTGGTCTCGGCATGACTCAGTTCTGGCAGGAGTCGGTCTCGGTAGGAATCAATCTCGGCAGGAGTAATTCCCTGTGAGGAGTCTGTTCCTTTGAGGACTCGTGCTGACTCAACCCTTTGTAGAGTCGAGTTGAGATATTTGGGCGGCTCTTAACAACAAGGCCTCGAGAGCCGATGAGGATGAGATGAGGTGAGAATGAAGCAGTACCAGAATGCAAGGGCAGGGGAAATGGGAGATCCCGAGAAAACCAGCNAGGATGAGATGAGGTGAGAATGAAGCAGTACCAGAATGCAAGGGCAGGGGAAATGGGAGATCCCGAGAAAACCAGCCATCGTCCGGCACAATTCCAACTTGCGAAAATCCGGAGTTGACCGGCTGGGGATTGAACCCGGTTCGCCTTGGTGGGAGGCTAGCAGGCTAACNCCAACTTGCGAAAATCCGGAGTTGACCGGCTGGGGATTGAACCCGGTTCGCCTTGGTGGGAGGCTAGCAGGCTAACCGATCAGCTACCATGGTCCCTAACACTTTGTGGAGTCAACCTCGTGTGGAGTCAGTGCCATGTGGAGTCAGTCTTGGGTAGAGTCATTCATGTGTGGAGTCATTATTGTGTGGAGTCAGTTTTAGGTGGAGCCAGTCTTGGGTGGAGTCACTCTTTACAGAATCAACCTTGGGGTGAGGAGTTTGTCGGTCCTGAGTAATGGACTAAAGAATATTCTGAGGAAGTTTTTTTACATAAAAAATGACTGGACAATGTTCTGAGTAATGGAATGGGAAATGCTCTAAATAACATTTTAAGGAATAAATGTATTGAGAAATGTTTTGAAGAATGTGTTGTCTGGTTGGTCAATTGGTTTAGCTGGTCGCTCTTGGTTTGTTTGTCCAGTTTGTATTGACGGAGGATAAGGTTGGTCTTGTTTGTTGGTCGGTTTTAATATCAGTTTGAGTAGTAGCCCGATATGGTTTGACCAAGGCTGCTATGGCTTATATAAAATACAATGAAATATTTTTAATGAACTGATGTACTAATGGTTATTTATGTTGACTAAAATGTAACAATAAATGTGNAAATACAATGAAATATTTTTAATGAACTGATGTACTAATGGTTATTTATGTTGACTAAAATGTAACAATAAATGTGCTTGTAGTGTGTATAGCAAAATATGTTTATGAAACACGTTTAGCATAAATCATTATATCAGTGCTACCTACAACATAAGTTTGGAGGGTCTACCGCCAATTATTAAAAAACTATGGCTAAGTATAATTTAAAAATTTCCTAGATCCTGTGTGTTAGATCTAACTGAATGGGCTTCAGCTGGCCTAATTAAATTTTAAGTCTGAAGGATGTAGTCCTAAGTGTTTTATAAATTACGACTAATGCTGCTTTTAAAAGGTTGTAACACTTATTATACTCTNAAATACAATGAAATATTTTTAATGAACTGATGTACTAATGGTTATTTATGTTGACTAAAATGTAACAATAAATGTGTTTGTAGTGTGTATAGCAAAATATGTTTATGAAACACGTTTAGCATAAATAATTATATCAGTGCTACCTACAACATAAGTTTGGAGGGTCTACCGCCAATTATTAAAAAACTATGGCTAAGTATCATTTAAAAATTTCCTAGATCCTTGTGTGTTAGATCTAACTGAATGGGCTTCAGCTGGCCTAATTAAATTTTAAGTCTAAAGGATGTAGTCCTAAGTGTTTTATAAATTACGACTAATGCTGCTTTTAAAAGGTTGTAACACTTATTATACTCTGGAGAGCTAAAAAAAACTGGTAAAGGCGTGAGTATGCAAATAACAGAGGTATGGAACCCATCAGAGTAACGCTATGCATTCGGTAGCGCCTATATAAAACTACAAGCGCTTGGCAAAGTTGCTAGATCGGTTACTGCTGCTACAATGGCAGGTTATCAAGATTTAAGTGAGTTTGAACGTGGTGTTATAGTCGGCCCACGAGAGATGGGACATAGCATCTCCGTGGCAGCGATAACATTTGGGACAAACGCCGACTGACGAGAATCATTGAACATGACAGACATGTATTATACCTACGCTCTCGGAATAAGAAATGATGCTGACATATTGGATTTCAAGGTCATGATCTAAATAGTTATAAAATTATAACCAATTGTGCTTGGAAAATGTTGTAAGGCTTAACAGTATTAATACTTTCTGGGAGTCGCAAATGANTAAAATTATAACCAATTGTGCTTGGAAAATGTTGTAAGGCTTAACAGTATTAATACTTTCTGGGAGTCGCAAATGAGGCCTATGTAACTTATTGGAAGGTATGGATGTAAATCGATTGATAATTAATGCCAATTATACTGATAAAAGGCAAAAGTATCTAACAGGCTATACATACATTTTCGGGGTCGCGGGTGTTACCCATTATATAAATTTGATGGCTATACCTTCAGTGGACAGAAAGGGTTGGCTATATGTTAGTAGGGGCAGGGGGGTCGAATGTTGACTGATAGAATCAAGCATGTTGCTGATATTGGTGGATTGGTAGTATGGGGGCTGGGGAGGGGTGTGTCGAGCAGATGAGACANGGGGGTCGAATGTTGACTGATAGAATCAAGCATGTTGCTGATATTGGTGGATTGGTAGTATGGGGGCTGGGGAGGGGTGTGTCGAGCAGATGAGACAGACTTGGAAGGAAGTTGCTTAGGTGGTAGAGATTGAAGGCAGTGGCTTAAGGTGAATGGGAGGGGGAGGCGAAATAACAGAAGGTCAAACTATAGAGCAAATAAGAACACAAAAGCAAAATTGCATGGCGATTCCATTTAGGAAAGCGATTTCGATCGCTCATTGGGCCCTAGGTTCTGGGAATGGGCCTTTTGTCTGATTGGATACTGAAACTGCAAACTTTTCCCCATTGGCTGAGCTGCCGGCCGGCAAATTAACTTATCAGGAGCCGATTGGCGAACATCTAAATTAGGTTTGTAATAGGGTTAAATTATTCTGCATTAATTTGTTTAGCTTATAATTACACTAAATGGTTATAAATCAGACAAACGCATTTTTTAAAATACCGTTTCAATAGATTTATGTAGGTAAAATAATTCAAACTGAGAGTTTAATTGGGTTACATATTATTTCAGGACCAGTTTTACTGATAATCAAGAAATTATTCCTTAAACTTGATGATTATGGTGTATCTAAAAGAAAAATATTGATTAAGTACGTTCAATGTTTAAAAGTAGAAATTTTTANAAACTTGATGATTATGGTGTATCTAAAAGAAAAATATTGATTAAGTACGTTCAATGTTTAAAAGTAGAAATTTTTACAGGTTTTTGTAATACTGCGGAATCGATTTTACTGGTAATTAAAAAATACGTTCAGAAGTTATACGATTTTAAAATTTTAATAATTTTTTATTAAAAAATTAAATAAATAACTACTATTTGTAATTATATCCTCACTCACACTGCAGCTGACATTTAAAGGAGTTTTGTGGATCTTTAGCCACACTGAGCAGCGAGAATTTTTTTTTAAAGTCTGGGGTTCTGAGTTATTCTGTGGGCAAAAAAGTTTTTTTAGGACAAAATGAGACATTTTTGAGGAAATATAAAATATTTTGAGGGGAAAACGCAAAGTTTTGAGCGATGATGGCCATCACATGGGGGGAGGGGGGATCAGTCAAACGAACAAGTTAGTTCTGTGGTCATGGACCAGTCACCCCGCCTCTCGGACCTACTAAACCACACAATTTTAAAGCTACAAAGACCCAATTCTGTCTTTTTAGAGGTTACATATACTGCACAGCTCGCTGATCTTTACAGGTAATATGAATCTGAGATATATTTTTATTTTGATGGGAAAATTGTATGTATAACTAAGAGAATGACTGATAATACACCATGAACCGCGATGGGACAGTCGAATATAAAATAACTTACCAGACAATCATACTACTGTACCCAAGTAGTTAGATGGCCCCCTGGTCCACCGAAGACTGCTGAACACTTTCGAGTCGAGCAGAAGCAAGCGAGCTTCACGAGCCTCACTGCCACATTTAAACTTCACTGTGGCTGAATCGGCATAATCATACTACTACATATGTAAAAAAAATTTTTTTTTGCACCACAGGAATTTTTTATTTACTATGTTGCTCACGTCCCTGTATATAATACCACACATGACTTGACGAATGTCTTTTTGGAATGCACCAATACCCCAGCGAACATCCTTAATGAGCAACCAATAACAGGCGGTGTGAAGCTTCTTTTGGTGTTTGCTGTGACGGTTTTTTTTTTTACCGACTGATGGAAATAGGTATCCGTCTATTTCCTCAAGAAGATGTTCGTTTTTCAAGGAATAGAGACCCCCCTCCTCCCCCCTCCACAGGTTAGTGTGTCATGAAAGAGTATCACACGTTTGGATTTCCACAATTAAATATTTCGTCTATAAACAAAATATATTTTTCCCTTTTTCTACAGTACAAAAATATTACTTCTTCACAATATGGGATTACAAAATCTATTTAAATGTATACAAAAATTCCATGACTTTCAGTTTTCCCAAAAAAACTTTTAAATTATATATATATTTATATTTATACAAAATGTTTAAAATATAAATGCTACATNCAGTTTTCCCAAAAAAACTTTTAAATTATATATATATTTATATTTATACAAAATGTTTAAAATATAAATGCTACATACTATTTATAATTTTCAGAGCAACACCACCCTCTTTTAAAAAAATCAAGGGGGAACAGTTACTTTCCTAATAAAGCCCCTTGCCTGTCTCCCAGAGCAGGCGAAAACACAAGCCGTTATAGAAATTTTCATCGTCTTCTGGAACATTTTCCAACGATCCCGGAGCGGAAACGCCCCCTTGTGACGTAATGGCTGGCTGGCGTCAGGTTGTCATGGCGACGCGCAGGGGTGAGAAGGAGCAGCAGGCGAGGCTTCGAAGCGGCACACTAGTACGCCACGCGCTATTTGCCGTCCAGCAGTCATGAAGGCGACAGCAGCGAGTTGGTCAGTTGAGCGGGTCCCATCGCATCAAAGGTAAGCCATGTCCACGGCCCTCGTGTAGAAGCACTAACCCAAGGCGAGGTTAATTTAGGTGTTTAGTTTTGATGCGCGTAAGCTGTCACTGTGTATTATGGTTTATTTTATTGTTACACTAGGAAAGTAAGTGTTGAAAATCTGAAATCATCTGGAAAAATGGCTCATCACTCCATACAGAATTACAGTGAAATACATACGTTCTGTAAACACCTATGGGCATGTTCACGTGGATTTTTTCTTCATATTTCATTAAAATATCTATTTAACACAAGACTTCTGCCCTGATTTCATTGAAAATCTTTATTAGAAAATGATCCTGGGTGATTAATTCGTGACTTGATTTTTACCTACATTAAAAAGTATCGGTCTCTACCGCTTATTGTGATTCGGCATACGATAAGGGACAAGTGCTAACATTTCTCTTATAAATACCAGTTGACTAAATAACTCTTTGCAGTAGCTTTTTGAAAGTTTCATTCTTAATAAATACTTGGTTAGAAATCAGTCCAGCGTAGCGTATTAGACCTAGTTTTAAAAACGACTCCCGACCTGACAGCCAGACGAACATCCTGTTCATCATTAATAATCACCGCGGGTTTGGTGACGTTTCAGTTGCTAAATACTGTAAATACCGAAACGCTTTATTAGTTTTTAGTGTATGTCGGGTAGATTTAAGTGGTTGAAGAGCGATTTTTCACGCTTTCAAATACGTACTGCTACGATAGTTAAAACAAATCTCAAAGGCGATCGTAGCGTATCTGACGTACTTGAGTTCTGCTTGCAACGTGCGTTGTGCAGTTTCAGGGTAGACTTCCCCGTTGCCAGCTTACAGGGAACAGAAAGTCTAGTGTTGAAAGGTACGCCATGTACATGCATTAACTTTTTATTGTCAGAGGTGTGGCATTTAAAATCATTTCTGCAGTTAAATATCCATGCATATATAATNCATGCATTAACTTTTTATTGTCAGAGGTGTGGCATTTAAAATCATTTCTGCAGTTAAATATCCATGCATATATAATCTAAAGTAAACAAATGCAATTTTTCAGTGGAGAGATAATTTTTGGCTTTTTTTTACTGTCTTCTCAAATGATAACGCTGATATAAATAAAATGCTTCGGTGTTTGCCAGTAAAATGTTTTATTTCTGCGTGGATAAGTTACAACATATATACCTTAAACGAAGGAGTAAAAATTGTCGTTTAGTAAATTTATGTCTTTGTTACAAACAAGTAAGTATCATTTAATTATTTCCGGCAACAGAAAATTTATTCTGTTTACTGGTTTGAAGATTATTTTTTCACTGTAGGCACATAATACAACAAATTTTTTTAAAGGTGAAGATTATTTCATGAAAGTCAAATAAATTCTGGCATTATATTCACAAATTACAAAAGTAAAATACCACATTATTTTATTGTCCTTAATCTGGTCCCAAAGGGCCACCTTATATGACGATTTTTGTGTGCTGGCAGCAGAGAAGCGTTGAGGAGCCAAGAGCGATACTTTTACATCTATCAAAATGCCCTATCTCCTCTGGCATGTGCTACTGCAATTACGTTGCGTCGCAATCATGAACTTTATGATAACATGACATAATATCAAGAACGAAGGTACGCTCNAACAAGTACGAAGGTACGCTCGACATCCTTATACTGCGTTACATTTCATGTACATTAATTCATTGCTAAAAACATCCATTGCAGCAATTTTTACATTCACGAAAAAAAGCCCACGGTGTTTTCAGAACATAGGCGAACTTGCACTTACAGACATACGTGTAATTCTTCTCAAATGCTTGAAATAGGCCACTATAGCGTGCAGTTTTTGTCGCGCCACGGGAACTTCAAGGCAAAGTTGTCGTCGATGGAGCTGGTTGACACGACGGATTGTGTGGTGTGCGGGGTACCTGATACTTCCGCACACCTGCTCTCTGAGTGCCCGAAGGTTGAGGATCTCCGTTCCTCTTTCGAGAGTGTTCACGGGGAAATCGTTCTAAGGAGAATGCTCAGGGATCGAGACTTAGCGCCCACAGTAATGAGATATCTGACCAGCTTGGGTAAACGAAACGAGAACTTCGATGTGTGGTGGCAGAGCACCAGTCTCAGCAGATCGATTCAAATGGAAACAACCGGATCAATGGAAAACAGCACCAGTAGTGATGGCTGAACATCTCTTCCCCACTGTCGTGCTGGAAGAAAGGATCACCGACTACGATCAGATTTCCTTGGAGGAAATAATACCGGATCAACCAATTGTCACGCAAGGATAAATTCCCACGATATCTCGGTCGATCCTGCATTTAATCGACCCAGAAGACGATAAACAACCAGTAATGGGTAAAAGAGAGCACTCGGGTGATGGGTGGCCGTGTTCCTGGAACCCGGTCCTCTACGTCCGAGAGGGATTCAAAATGCTCACGAAGAACATGAGCAAGTTGATCAGGGATAATAGGAGACTAACCGTATGCGCCATGAAAAGGGAGAGGAAGCATGAGGAACTCTGTCCGGAAAAGGAGGAACTTCCAGTAGAGAATGAATTCGAACAAAGAATGGAAAGAGAAGTTACCCTTCTGAAGATGCTCGTCCGGCAGAGTGAATCTGTTTCACTAGACGATAAGATCACCACTATTGAGTGGCCGTCCAATATATCACCAATGGGCGCATCGGTTCAAACCTGGCCGGTTGGGGCTAACCCCAAGGAACCCTGGGAGCTTTACGGTGAGATGATCCGTGGCTCCCAACTCTCTCGGCTAGAGGACCCGGCCATCCTGATGGTGGCTGTGGCTCTCTTTGTAATATCCCTGGAAGGTGGGGACAAAGTGCTGTTCCCCCATATGGAATGTGTGGATAGGCTGACTGTCGCCCAGGTCGGCCTTCCCACTGACACGGAAGCGCTCCATAGCCTCTTGAAAGAATGCTATTGGAGACGGGGANCGCCCAGGTCGGCCTTCCCACTGACACGGAAGCGCTCCATAGCCTCTTGAAAGAATGCTATTGGAGACGGGGAGAGGCTTTCGAACCGACCAGGATCTTCAAGGATGCCGTCCGCACATACGGGAGGCGTACTTTTGATTACACGAAACCCTNTTCGAACCGACCAGGATCTTCAAGGATGCCGTCCGCACATACGGGAGGCGTACTTTTGATTACACGAAACCCTTCAAAGGGTATAGTGTGGTCAGGTACTAGAGGAGGTTGAGCCTGCTGTAGGTTTTAATGGCCTACACTGAATTGGTGGATATGACCTGCCTGTACAAACAGGTTTTGTTACAGGCTTCCTGACAACGACCCGGAGATGGCACAGGAATACGAATAATGGCAATGGTAAGATGGCGGGAGTTTTACTCCCAGGAATGGTAATGGTAAGAGAATGGTGTGTTTGGCAGACTTGTCAAGGGGGTGCCTCCGGCCGCATCCTTTAAAACGGGTGTTGCTGGTTGCGCCTTTATCGGCAGTCTTAAACTTTAGTCTGCAGTGTGGAACGTACTGCTCTCTACGCCCGGTGGGCGAGGAGGCGGGGCACAATTCTGGTGAACCGGTTGTCCCCCAAACCTGAGTCCTCAGCACACCCGGACGCATTGGGCCGCGATTGTGATAAAGGAATTTGCCGCCATGCTAAATTTTTCCGTGAGAGAAGGATACGCGCTGACACGGCAGAGTGTGAATGTGGAAAATTTAGCATATTTTCGGCCAAGCATGGCGGTCGTAAAAACACAAAGTTTCCCGGTGGTACCACGAGAATGGAAAAGTGCCGAGTAAGATCTTGTTTGCGGGAGCTAACGTAAGATAGAAAGTAGTGCTCCTGGTATAACCTTAAATAGGTCTCGGACACCAGGAGGGGAGGTCGGTGAGGAAAACGCCGGTTCCACCGGAAACTTTGTTATATCGATACTTATAAAGTTCCAAACAAACATTTTGTTCGTTGCAAAGCCTAAAATTACATATTTATCGGATACTGAAATGATTAACCCGCGACGCGAGGTGCCGGTAGAGTAGGGTAGCGTTCTCCACCGAGCTGCGCAGTCAAGACTCCGTATTATTATATTAGCCTTCTTTTCTGCCAGTAGCATTATCAGAAACAACATGGATAATATTTTAGGTAAGAACGCTGTTTACATAAGTAGGTGTTCCAGATATTTGTACACTTCCCCTAAACTAATTTTTAAATGAAAAGTTATAATTAAAGTGTTTTGTTCATATATGCACTGAAAGAAAAATATTGTTTTAAGAACCATAATTCTGTAGCCGTTACCCTCCAAGACTATGAAAATAGGGACAACAGTCTGCTTTGTTGTGGCTACCCTGCCAGTATTGTTAAAGGTACTATATGGTAACGCCAACAGAACATTATTGTAAAATGTCAGTGCGTCACAAATCAGTGACGTCATTACGTTCTACAGAATAGAATGTTGCGATACAAACGAGTAGTGTTCTGACTACAATACAGTATGGTATTCTCTACAATGCTACTCTGATGCCGCTACAGAGCTGATTGTGCACCCAGTAGTAACATATGGTAGTGCTAACAACCTTTACTGAGCAGCATGGAGGCCCCACCAAAAGTGTATGGTGATCTTGATTATCCGCTCTGTTGGCTTTACTGAGCGGCGTGGTAGCTCTAACAATCTTGTAAGGTGTACTGTAATTACTTCATCGGCTCATAGTATGAGCTGCTCCCTGTACTTACTTTTCAGAACTTGAAACTTTCCTTGTAGAAGCAGGCAGTCTCGAACTGCTGGACCTTGTGTTGATAGATGGACGCCTTAGACCACTCTGTTATTATATTATCAGTTATGCGATTCGAGTTTTTAAATGTATTTGTTTTACATTGTTCAATATTTATTAAAGTATGCCATGTAACGTGTTTGCAGACGAATCTCGACGTGACGTATTCACATTTGAGTTAGCATATTTATTTAATAAACTAATATTTCTCTTATGTTATATATGTGTACTATATACATGTATAAATATATGTATTTATTAAACAACATTAAGTGTCATCTGATATAAAATTTTTTTACATGTAGCGTTTAGGTAAACATGTTTTCTTTTCATATCAGACAATTTGTAACACCAATAAAATATGGCGTTAGTTAGAACAGTCAGCGACACTGTTGTAATTACCACACTAGTTTGTTAACGCTACAATTCTAGTTCTGCATGCTTTTAGCAAAATAAGAGGGTACCGCTAACAATCCGCGACACTGTTGTAATTACCATACTTGTTCGTTAACTCTACAATACCAGTTCTGTAATCTTAAAAGATTCAGATGGTTCCTCTAACAGTCCACGGCAATGCTGTGATTTTCATACTTGTGTTTTAACTCTACAATACTAGCTCTGTAATCTTAACAGAACCGGAGGGTACCTCCAACAGTTTACGACACTGTTGTAGTTACCATATTTTTTCTGAATAAAAAAAAGACGTGATTTCTACAGAATATACTATTGCAGTTACCAAACAGCACTGTTGGGTTTACAATATCTTGTTCTGTTATCGTAACAATACCGTAAGATTGTGTTCACAACTATCTATATAGTTCCTACAACAGAAAACACCGTTTCTGCTACAGATATTATAGTTTCCACAACAGACTAACTTTTAACAATATTTAGATTGTTCTTCTAACAATATATATTGTAATGTTTTATAGAGCATTCCGTTACTGGTACTTAAGTTTAGTTGTCGCTACCATCAAATGCCATTACAGAACTGTTCTGTTAAATTCTTTCTGCTGATTTCTTTCAGTGTAGTAGTGCGGGTCGGCTGAACATCAAAATGTAAACAAACACGTTAATCAGTGTTGACCACACGACTTCGACAGTTGTGCTGTTGATAGACGGGTCAATGTTGGATGCATGAGCAGAAGACGAAAATCGGCGTAGCTCATGTTTGGTCTGCGGGTGCGCCGTGCTTTTCAATACGCTAAACGTTAGTTTGCAGAGGAAACATTGCTGAACGGCACAGAGCAGGGGAATGAGCGGGACGCCCCGTCCCGCCCCTCGCTCCAGGGGGGGATGAATGCCGGATCAGGCGCTAATGGCAGTTGGATAACATTACGCGGCCGTAACTTAGCGCGTGCGGGTGCGGCGGACGGCCGCCAGGCGGCAGCAGCGGCGGCGCTAACTGCCAGCATGGCGTGGGTGCGCGCGGGCCTGCA